>JASVER010000048.1:6365234-6696566 GCA_030449065.1 Oceanodroma leucorhoa
TCTCYCCSCSCCMCMSSGGGGGGGGAGYGAGCGAGCGGCTGTGTGGCCTTTGGCTACCTGCSGGGTTAAACCACTACACTCATTCATGAGACAGATGTTTGCAAATGAAACTGGACTATGTGTAAACAATAGCTTAGGAAGGAAAACTTTCTTTTTGCCACAAACATTATATACTTTGCCCTTGAATTACAACTAATATTACAAAAGACAAAAACACAGAATGCCACACACAGAGACACACATTCTCCAGTTTTGGCTACCACTTATAATAGGCTCATGAAATGCAAATAAACCAATTTGTTCTCAGAGTTCACAGTTCTGAATGAATGTATGCATTGTATAATGTAATGGATTACGGAGTCAGCTGGGTATCCCACAGACTGGGAATGTACATTTGCAAGAAATGATGAGTTCAGCATGAGATCAAAGGAATTTTATTGTATTAATTAATATTCCAGTGCATAGCTGCCAGAGTGRTCCTGTCTGATAACTGAAGCAAGATCGCAGAAGAGAAAAGCTAAAGGCCTCAGACAACATCCTGCTTGCACCATTCTGATTCAGGCCAGCAGCACCAGGGTACACAATTCCCCAGAAAACAGAACAATCTTCTACTTGCAGAGGCCATGCTCAGTTTCCAGGGAGGCACCTATTAAAGTTCCTTCATCCAATCATTTCCCCCAAGGTAAGCTACCAAGACACAATTGGGGAGCAAAACTAGCACAGTACCCCTCATGATGCCTTTGCAGGGCAAAAGAAGAGATTTGGGAAAGCACTTTTCTGAGGAAGGGTAAGATGCTCTGCTGCTTTGAGGACCCCACCTGCAAGCTTGTGCAACACTGCACAAAAACAGTAGGGATGGCTTCAACAACCTGCCATCTTCCCCAGATGGAGACAGGTACTGCCCAGTTACTGTGTCATCCTATCCAGAACTCCACTCAYGGGTCTGCTCACCACGCTGAGGATRTAAGGYACAGTGAGAAATCTTTTCAGAAATAATATTCACTATCTAGATTTTAAGTGTGATTTGTTAAGTTAAAAATACCAGTAATTTTTGACCTCTAATATTCTAAGTACTACTATTACTTAACATTTATGCTGAAGAACATCTTGTTTATTCTTAGAAGTGACAAATTGGGAGACAAAGGAATGGTAGTATTATTTCCAGGTATCTACAYAATGTGGTCAACACATCTAGTAAAAACCTGCAACAGAATAGAGATACTGAAGTTGAGAAGACTGTTATTAAGCATTATCTCAAGAGACAGTAAAAATAAGGACGTGAGAGCAGACACTCTGTAAAAGCTTGTAAATTATGTTCAAGTATTACACTGAACACTAAAGTAGAGGTAAAACTGAGATGCTTTCAGAAAACTAAGTAAAATTGGAAAACATGTTGTTCACAAGTGTTTGCTTGAAACTTGACACATAGATTATAAATCAAATGCTTGCATATATCTGAAAAATACCGATTTTTAACTCATTGCCTTCCCAAAAGAGAATGAGTTGCCATTTTACMCTTTTAAAATTAGAAAACTGCTTATCCTATAAAAAAATTGAAAACTCTTCCTTTCATTAATAACTGTAGAATAAAAATGTAATTCCAGCTTAAAGTTAGAAGTTATGAAAATTAAACTTGGAACATAATTCCAATCAAATCATTATTACCTTGTAACACACTTAGAAGTAGAAATTTTCCTTACTTGTACCTTYCTTGAAGATCTAAATAAGGCCAAATACATTAGTTTTTATTCCTGCAGTATGAGCTGTCTTGAAAACCAAGTCGAGAGTAGGAGTGTCATGGCATGACAAAAAAAATATAATTCCCAAACATGACAACTTGTGGAGCTGGGGAAGCAGGAGGTTGTCCATGCAAAAATTTCCAAGCTACRTGTATCGTGTATAGCATTGTTGAGAAGAGCACAGCAGAAACCATGTGCTGTATGTAACTTAGATCTTAGCGTGTTAGCCGTCTCAAACAGCTCTGCAGAATATAAAATAGGAAGTGGAAAGAGGTGAAAGGCCAAAAAAAAAAAAATCAACAACAAACCCAAGGCAGACAGACAGCAAGCTAACTGGAATAAGGAATAAAAGGATGTTAAGCTCTGCATTATCTTTTATTAACCCCCTGTCTCTTAGAAGCTGRATCTTAAATCTTACTATTAAGCTTGTTTGATTGTGGAAAAGAACACATCAGGATTAAACTCATTAAAACAGAGTGCTCTGCCTCTACAGAGGCAGGAAAGCCAAATGAAGTAGCAACTACAGGACACACGCAGCCACCCTTGAGACAACCACGCCCAGGGGACTCAGCAACCGATGAATGTCTCTTGCCAAAGTGCAAAGGGTTGGGTGCAGGAGCACATGCTGCCAGGTGTCAGCTTTCTAGAAAGAGTTCCCCCAGAGAGGTACAAACTACAGCCCCTTGAAGGAGTCAATAGCAAAGATAAGCCCCTAACTCAGGACAAACCTTGATATTTCATAGTGAGAACCTGAAATTTTTTTTTTCCTAAACTACACTTTCGAACAGTGACACTTGACCAGGGACCTAGAGAGGTGAACCGGATGCTCATGGGTTTAGCTGGCTAAAGCTCTTCAGGCCATCCCATTAATAAGTCAGGTTAAGCAATTTCTTCTGTAATTCCTGATGCAAAATATATRCTTTCCTAGATCAATACCATATGTTAAACTCTAACTTTAGGGTAAATACATTTCGTTAATAGACATCACTACTCTTTAAAAACTATTCCAATAATTGGGTTTAGAAGAATTGGGGCAAGAGAAAMGTAAAACTCTTTACTGCTGCCAATCACCAGTACATAATCATTACACAACAGAAATGTATCATTATATCAGACATAAATGGGGAAGCTAATGCAGAAAGATACTCAGCTTGTCCAAAACAATCATGTCAGCAACACATGTTRAAATAACAAAATAAAATTGAAATTTTTGAACTACGATTGTGGTACTGAAGAAGTCAATAAAACTAAGATTCCTTCTACTCTTTCAAATAGCAGTCGTAGGACCTTTAATAAAAAAAACAACCTTCCTCTAGCTTTGCAATGTACTACCACTAAGCAGTATTAGCAACCTGCTTACTTCCCTAGGTTTCCGTCAAATGTCCTCATTTATTGCACAGGGACCTTCGTCTATCCAAGGCACTGTTGTGAATATAATCTCAAAGATTTGGTGCTTAAGTTTCAGGCACTGCAAAGAGAGCATCAAGAACATCAGAACGTCTGCCAGATGCTTGCCTAATTAATGAGGTTAGAATCTACTGTATCCCAAGAACTGTTAGCTTATAAGAAGTCATAAGGGGACCAGCAGGGCACACTTTAAAAGATCAGGTCACAAATCAGTTACTCTACATTAATTTTATCCTATTAAATAGGTCCTCTTCACAATTTCAATCTGTTTAATTTGTGGGATATTAAGAATTCTAGCACCAGAATTAATTGCATTGAATAAAACACCAAAATATAATTTTCATGATGTGCTGATTCAAAGGAGGGAAAGGAAATAAGAGTTGTGGTCAACAGAACATGATGTATCTTGAGAGTATGGGCAGAATTTGACAGAGATGCTGTTGAGATATTCCTGTTAAAATTCCATTATCTACAGTATGCAAGAATGAGATTTTTCTRCTGTAAAATATACAGTCTGTTAAGCAACACTGCAGCAAAAACAGCCTAAAGATATGTTATGTAATCTAATTCCAAAGGAAGAACTTTGTTTAAAAAAACAATCAAACAAAAAACCAAAACCAAAACACCCTTTGATTTGCGTTACACATTAAGGATTTTTATGTTCCATGCTCTGAAGTTCCATTTACCCTCTTCTTAATTCGATTTTGGCTGATCAAAAGAAGTAGATTGTATTTTAAAAGGAAAGCAGTTGTTTCCTTATTAAAATAGTTTCAAGTAAAGAACGTTTAAAGTGATCTTGAATGCATACCCATTCCCCRAAAGTTTACCCATTAAAATAAATAATTTTCTTTGAGCGACTGATGGAAACACTGAACATGTCCACAATTATTTGTTATAGKAGCATGGAAATACTTCAATGACGGGTTCTGGAGCATTCTCAGATGCTGTAATCAATTGTTTCAAACCTGCGGCACCTCACCACATAGCAGTGTATGCAGCACAAGGTATATACTAATCTGCCTGGTTTAGAAGTGCTGAGACTCAGTGCATACATTGTAGCATTCTTTTTTGGCAAGAAAACAGTATTTCAACTTCCATTAGTGAAAAGACTGCTGGAAGGGAATTAATTAAATATTCTACTATTTTATTGCTCATGAAAATAATTCTGTAGTCTACCATATGTATTAAAAAAACCCCCAGTTGTTAGGATATGTGAATATTTTATTACTATTTTATAAATGTTCTTCTTACAAATGGATCATATAAGAGTCATAGTCTCACTTGGCTCTAAATAGCTAGAATTCTTTAAGAAAAAGAAAAGGTTTCTTAGCACTCCTGCTTTAAGAAAATAAAAAGGACTAAGAGAATACATAAATACATCCATTATAGAGAAAACATTTTGGTATCAAGTCAGGAACACTTGAATATTCTTCCTAGAATGGATCATGTTAATCCAACCATCAGTGAAATAAAGATTTCCATTTCTCCACAGCCTCAGTTTTGTGCAAATGGAGTTGTAGTGAAAGTTGTATGTAGATGAAAGGTAGACACCAAAGAAGAGGATTCACTAAGTAAATAATTCACACAAAAGCTACCTCCTCTTGTTTTCACACTGACAGGAGAGTATGTTACAGAAAATAGTTTATGTATTTTAGTATTTCATAAATAATCACWTGACATGAAAAAAGTTTGATGAAAGAACCACTAAGCAACACAACAAAATATGCCTTCATCCAAAAAAGGTATTTGTGTATCTGAAGAACAGATGCACTCTAACTTTTATCTTCCTAAAGAAAATAGAAGGTACAAACCAAGATAGTTTGCATCTATTAATGCACTGATTTTACTACACTCTATCCGAATTTTAAACCAGAAGAGATAAGAATATATTATACTACCGTATTACCCATTTTAAAAGCATCCAGTTCATAAGTTTTATTTGTTATAGATGCTGGATGAAAACTTTCTTTTTTTAAAAACTATTACCTAGGATGATCATGTTAAAATTCTTGGGGTGGGGTGAGGGTTCCTGCTCTATCATTACTCTTGCAGTCAAAAAAAAAAAAGTTAGGAACATTCACCACTGAATGAATTCTTGGATTTAGTTAGCAGTTCAGTTCATTCTTGGATTACTGTTAGAGGGGAAAAAATCCCTTCATTATTCATCCACAGAAGTTTTACAAAAATACAATATAGTTATTCAAGTTGAGAAGGAAATGGTGTCCCTGTGACACAGATCTTGTGCCTCACTGTGTTCCTATGCAGAGGTACAAGGTACAAAGCTATGATAATTGTTATCCAGTTCCCTCAAAACCAGGAGCCTGTAGTACATCAAAAGGTCTGAAAAGTAGGGATTACAAGATAGATCAAAAGACTAGACATCAACAACTTAAAGGATGCCGTTACTACATAGTAAGAAACAGTTCTGCAAGTACCTCAGAGGAAATTTCAGTGCAAGTGAGTAAGGCAGCACGTACGTGTTGGAGAACACCTTGGCAATAAAAAGGAAATACTCAGTAGCCCAGWCCAGCAAGTAAGAATGAACGTACCCAGCAAAAACATGAGCTGGATCATTCCAACAATTGCAGCATTCTATCAAACTTGATAAATTCCCTCTGGAGCAGAAACTTTCACATTATCTTCTGGGACAAAATGTCCATTATAATGGACCCCCAGTGAGAGGATTTGGTCTGTGACAGATTCAAAAGAACTATTTGTACTTAGTCATGCAAAGCCTGTTTAAATATTGTGACAGGTTTCTGACAACTCCTGAGAGCTGGAGACTAGAGGGAGATAGAACCAGTGAGATTAACCATTTCTACAGCCTGATTATTTCTACAGCAAAAACATAGGCTGCGCAGTATTACAACTTTTTTGTTATATGGCATCTCAATAAGGAGTTTGCAAAATTTCACCAGTGGCCTGTGCAGTTCTGGCTAGCTTTGARTCTACT
This sequence comes from Oceanodroma leucorhoa, assembly GCA_030449065.1. Classification (NCBI taxonomy): domain Eukaryota; kingdom Metazoa; phylum Chordata; class Aves; order Procellariiformes; genus Oceanodroma; species Oceanodroma leucorhoa. The sequence continues at coordinate 6,371,334 of JASVER010000048.1, forward strand.
GCATTGCAAGCTGCTCCTGCTGTCCAGATCCTGTTGTCAACAGGCCTTAGAAGACTTCTGTCCAAAGACCGTGATGTAAACTGTCCTTGGACAATGATACCAAGTTTCTAGTGTCCCTGCCTGCTAATTGAAGAAAACCATTCAGACATCCAGTAATGGTCATACTTTATTATCAATGCTATTATCAGCTACTGGCCAACAGCATCACTGCCTGTGCTGTCTTTTTCAGCACAATCCCTGGGCATCACCTTTCTGTTTGATGATACTGTCTACTTTACTAAAGAGATTCCACAGACTGTTCTTCAAAGCCTGAAAAGATACCTGTAGAATGTGATTGTCCCAGGAARAAGACTTTTATCACTGCATATCAGTCTTGCATAGTGTTGGGAAAAGGGACACATTTCTAGGAGGGCGTGTGCTTAAGGAACAAGCCTAAGCAGYTAGCTTAGGCTCGCTAAGCCAGAAGTGCTGGACCAAATCCCTTGTAAACAGGAAACATAACATAGTTCTGAAGATGCCCACCCATGGTCAGAACTAGCAGATTGGGTATTTGCTAGGTTTTTCAGCGAGTCAAGTATGTTTAAGCGGAATGGTGCGAGGACTGCAACTGCTCCAATCTCCAAGAAATATAAATAGGCATAGGGCATGTTGTACCAGYGCACTTCACACTAGTTCAGTTCCGAATGCACAGAAGACACCTGCAGCACGATCCCAATTACATGTGCTCACAAAAGTGCACCCAAAGGAAGGGTGACAGTCAGGTTTTAAAATGCATATGACATCAGTTTTGTATACTTTTCTCTAACACGTAATAAGATGTTGGTGGTGTTGGCCTTAAGGTTAGTATAGAAGCATTGCCAAAATAATTTTTTTTTTTTAAAAAACCAAACAACCTTTTTTTTTTTCTTTTAAACTCTCAGATATCAGTCGCATTTACCAAGCATGTCTGTTCCACCTCTATTCTGCACTATTCTTAGGCTGTGATTGTTACTGCAATATCTTAGTGTCTCTTAGAAGCTGAAACCGACCTGATAGATTTCAGAAATTCCTCATCTGGTATTTCAAGCAAGGCAGCTGCCTGCAAGCTTCACTAGCCACTAAAACCAAGAGCTGCAAGAAAGTGCTTTTCTCAGCCAAGTCTTTATACAGCTTTTCTTATACTTCCCAGCACACTTTTATCTGCCTGTTRTTATTTGCCAGATTCAGTCTTTGCCAGATGCAGTCTTTGAAGGGCTACAGCTTTTGTCTGTGCCTTTTTTGCTCTTTAGTTAGTTATTAAAACTTACTTTCAGTTAGCCTTTATATGGTTATTTCAAGGACATTCTACACAGTAATGTAAGTCTATTAGTTACTAAACAGTTACAGATGTCTGATCGGGATACTGAAGACAGGACCAGCCCCACCAAGGTGCATTCTGCACCGATTCATTCCAAGCAGAATTTGGCAAGAGAGGGCAGCAAGTCTCATTTCAGCTGCGTTTCTTTTAAATACCTGGACTTTCAATTACTCCATCCCTTTTTCTTATTCAGCACAACTGCTGAAATACTTTCCATCTTCTGTTTTTACCTTGTCCAAGAACATTCAACTTCTCCTCACTAAATATGTGAGCCAAATACCATGACTTCTATGAGGCGTATCCAGACTGACAGCTCTGTTAGCTCATTCATTATCTATTCAATACCCTTACACACTCACAGGCCAAAAAAATTCAAGAGCATCCTTGGTTCTCCCCCTATACTTACAAGATATTTCTGTAAGTTTAAGACCTTTTAAAAGGCACAGCAAAAACTAATTTATAAGCTTATACATATTTAAAGTTACAACATAATATCTTATATATTCTGGATTATAAAAAAAAAAAAAAAGTCTTTGCTATCTTAATACTGCAGCATCTTCCAGTGGCTTGTAATAGCTTTCTAATATATTGTCCTGGTTTTGGCCGGGATAGAATTAATTTTCTTTCTAGTAGTTGGTATAGTGCTATGTTTTGGATTTAGTATAAGAATAATGTTGATAACACACTAATGTTTTTAGTTGTTGCTAGGTAGTCTACGTCCCAAGGACTTTTCAGCTCACATGCTCTGTGAGGTGCACAAGAAGCTGGGAGGGAGCACAGCCAGGACAGCTAGGCCAGCTGGCCAATGGGGTATTCCATACCATRYGATGTCATGCTCAGCATATAAGGCTGGGGGAAGAAGAAGGAAGTGGGGGACGTTYGGRGTRATGGCGYTTGTCTTCCCAAGTAACCGTTACRCGTGATGGAGCCCTGCTTTCCTGGRGATGGCTSAACACCTGCCTGCCCATGGGAAGTAGTGAAGGAATTCCTTGTTTTCCTTTGCTTGCGTGCACGGCTTTTGCTTTCCCTATTAAACTGTCTTTACCTCAACCCATGAGTTTTCTCACTTTTACCCTTCCGATTCTCTCCCCTGTCCCACCTGGGGGAGAGTGAGCGAGCGGCTGTGTGGTGCTTAGTTGCCAGCTGGGCTTAAACCACGACATATATTTACCAGCCAACTCCTACTTGTTATCATCACTGAGTATCAGCTATATGCACTGAACAGACTTGATTCCACTTTTCAGCACAGGCCTTCTCTGTCGTGAGCATCAAACCAACTCCTTCTAGATGGAGTGTTTCTGTTAACCTCTTTGGTGTCACTGTGAAATCTTTACAGTTTAGTAGCTGGTCATGCTTAAGTACAGGCTACAGGAAAATAAGTTGACAAAACTTTGAAGTTGTTATTTTTTCTCCATGAATGTAAGCTGTATGTTAGATCACCCAACATAGAAAAAAACATACCCTTTGATAAACCAAATTATCAAAACCAAAATACTAACAGGTCATTGGCAAGAAACTAGCTGGATCATACAGCAAATCTTATAGGAAATTAGTTATATTTTAATCTATTTCTTAACAGTGTATTTTCTGTTTTCTTAGGCAGAAGAAACATGAAAAAAACCCACATATCTTTCAACATCAGCAGCATTTAGTATTACGTCTTAATCCAGATTTTGAGAACCACAGAAGAAACAGTGTTCCTCAGTATGAAATAATGCATTTAGTATTATCCTGATAAACGTAGAAAGAAAGCAGCACATGAGAATTTCCACGAGCAAAATAAAATTGGCAGTTTCCTTTCAGTGGGAGAGAACATGAGGCTGAGAAGGGAAACTAAGTTAATACTGATGCTAACATAAATGGAGAAATGTTCTTTATACATGAGAAACTTACCAGTACTGTTCGCCCTTGAGAAATAAAGAAATGGCCAGATACAACAATGGTAAGGATAAGATGGCCTGATTCTTCATTTGATTCAAAAACCTTTAAAAAGATAGACAAAATAAAAATCTAGCCCTGTAAGCACAGAATCTACATTTTCCATTTCTAGTGCAAAATCAAAGGTTTCAAAGGTCGTTGCTAGAAGTCAGGTGTATAATTTCCCTCTCAGTAATGCAACTTGCCCTCCACTCCCACAGACAGAAGGCACATTTAAGAAATTTTTACTAATTATAACTCCATATACAGATTTAACTACTTTAAACAACCATCTGGACTCTTCCAACTTGATCTATAGTTTTTAATATACAGGTCACTGCTGCAGAAAGGAATAAAAAAAAAAAAAATGGGCTGCTAACTATCATATCATTGATGTGTTTACATTAATAACTCATGAAGCAAAATCTCTCCCGATTCCTGCATTAGCTCTGGACTTGCAAAAAGATACCAGCAAAGGCCTCAATTAGTACTGCTTGCTACACAGCAGCCTCCTAGACCCCACTGGAGCCAGTTACAGCAAAACCAAGCAGCCAGCCCCCGCCCCAGCCTCGCCTCGCCCCCCCACCTTCCAAGAAGAGGTGTTTTGCCCTTCATCGTCGCAGTCCATCGGGGGTAGGAAGCGGCCGTAGCGCTTCAGGGGCCACGTTGTGGCGCTGCCGAGGAGGGAGGTGTCGCCGGAGCCGCCCGGCGCAGAGGCCTGCCCCGGCTCGCAGCTGCGACCCCCGCCCGCCACCGCCATCCCCGCCCTGAGAGGACCTCGCTGCGTAACAGCGAGAAGCGTCGCGCCGGCKGCTAGCAAACAAGAGTTGAGCGGGAAGCAGGAGCCAATAGGAGGGAAGAGAGAGCGCGTGAGAGCACGTCTTCACCAATCAGCGGGCGACAGAGAAACGCGAGCCAATGAGGTAGCGCGCTAGGGCGCGCGCTAGTCCTTCTCTAGCGGGCGGTTGCACGAGGCACGGTGCTGTTGCTCAGCTCTTCTCAGGGGCGGTCCGTGCCCTGCCCTGCCCTGCCCTGCCCTGCCCTGCCATCTCTTCTCCTCTCCTTTCGAGGGCGCTACTTCTCCGAGGGAAGCGCGGCTACTGCCTCCCCCTTCTCCCACCCCCTTCTCCCAACACCCTCCGGGTGTACCGATGTGGCGGGACCGCCCGGCGGTGCCGAGGGAGAGAGAAGCGGGGACCCCGGGGCACGCGCGACCGCCATTTTGTGGGGGCTGAGGGAGCGCGCTCGGAGCTGCGCAGCGCGAAGGAGGCGGCGGTGTAGCCGCGCGCGGACGGGTATTGCGGTCAGTGAAATACATGCCTGTGGAAGCCGGCCGTGATGTCAGCATGCATCCTTCCTCAGGTGAAATATGTCTAAGTCCCTGTAGAAAAGTTGTCCTAAATTCTAAAATGTCTTTTCAGTTCTTGATGCACGGTGCTGTGCTCAATTCACAGAACTTCAACAGAGCTTTTGTGGTACCTGAAGTGTCAGCTGTGTTAAATGTCGAAAACCAGCTCTCTTTTTAGTGTGTGTTGCCTGTTGTTAGGCAGCCTAGGTTTGTACAGCTGGGTTAATAAATTGAAATTGCACTTCTCTCCCTTCCCATTCTGCTTCCTCTCTGCTGCTAGGTTGCTTCTAGAGTTATGTAATACTATACTTTCTCTAGAAAAAGTGATGGTGGAATGGCTCACAATAAGACTGCACTTAAGTATTCTATCTATAGTACATATCTTGGCCCATTAACAATAAAAACATGCATTAGCTAGTCAAGGTCATTGAGGGGGCATGGAAGAGCCAGTTACCATTCAGGAAGATGTGCATGAGAGTCTGCTGACCTGAACGGACTTAGGCATGCAAGTCACCACTAGCCACTGGTAAACCATCTGCATTCTTGAGGGTAGTATGCCAGTAGCTTTAATCCCAGTTCGGAGCATTGCCTAGTGCCGGCAAGACCAACGTTGGCTAAATAGTCATACTTCTTAAATTAAGCAGAACAAAGGAGTTTATGCCAATTTTTTTTGCTTTTTGTTACCTTCATGGTTTGCACTTATGATCCTGGATTGGCTGATATGAATAAGGTTAAAATGGAACGAGTAACTACTGTCTCCTCTGAAATAAAACCTTCAGGTACAAGGTTAACCTATTACTTAAACTGCAATGGTTTAATCTGTTAGAAAGTATTAGATTGACATTTACATCATGTGGCTGTTGTGTTTTTCATCTGATTTTACACCCTGAGAGCCAGATTAACATCTGAGGAACTATTTCCATAATAAACAATTTTAAACTGTTTTCAAAAGGAAGGTGTTTATCTGGATGTTTTGCAGATAGGGAAACACAGGCAGAAAGGCATTAAATGACTTGACAAGGTCATCCAGAAAAATCAGTAATGAAACAGGGAATACAGCGTGGGCCTCCTAGCTGCCAGTTGCCTTCTCTAATCACTGCTTCCCCAGGAGGATTTCTCAAATTGCGCTTGTCAAACATCCAGAATTTGCCTGCAGACTTGGGACTTTCTTGGAAACCACAGAAGCAGCTAAATATTATTGTCAGAGAAAGAGAGTGTGAGTACATATATTGAATCTATTTTCCCCTAATTCAGCTGCAGTTGTGTGGAAAATGGTTTGTTTGCAGTATCTTCTAGCGTCCCTTTTCCAAGAGTGATTTCTGACAGATGTGCTAAAGGCTTCTGTAGGAGGAAAACAAAAGCTCAATCTTTTAACAAAACATAAATTTAAAAACATGGTTTCGAAAGAGGCAGAAGTAAGCCAAGAGCATCAGATCCATCAAATCTTTTAAAAATAATCTATTATTGAAATGGCATATGAAGAGAAGGAATTATTAGGCGGACATAACGCCAGTCGCCATGTGTAAAAGGCTATACAAATACTTTCCTTCGCAGCTTTGTTAGAGCACCTCAGTAGTGTATACAGTACCTGCAGTTTATTTAGACCTGAAGCTCAGCCAGTGTAACTTGACTGTGATTGGGCAGATTCTCATGCTACTCTCATCTAGACGTACCAATCACAGCCATGTTTAGTTTGGATGCTGAACATGGTTCTAGCACCCTTTAATTTTCTGATCATAGGTTTTTGCTTGACTAGGGTCTACTAGTTTGCGTTTAGTTTTTGGACATGAATGCATTAGTTTTACACGTGTATAAAGTAAGGTTTGAACCAGGAGAAATTAGTATTGCGTTAAGACTGATACACAAGCTCTTACTGATTCTGATTTCTTTGGGGAATTGCATGATTAGTTCTGTATTCAGTGAGTAGACATGTAGGAAGATGGTTATAATGGTTTTTTGTAAGAGGCCACAGAGGTTGTCAATTTTTTTAAATTACAGAATAGAATGTAGAAGAAGGAGACTGGTAGGTGAGCCTGACAGATTAAAATGTGTTTCATCAGAGATGAGATAGCAAATCCCTTGTACGTGCTGAGGTTTATCATTGTGATGTACTTCAGATTTGCTTGAGACTTCACAGACTGCAGTGGTAAAAGTTAATTCTCTCACGGCAAAAGTACATAGTCCTGTTAATAAATTAGAGAAACTCTGCCAGAAGCGGAGAGATCCGTGTGGGAAGAGAGATCTGTTCTGTTCCTGCACAATAAGGATTTGATAATGTGCTAATACTTGTTTTTTCCGTAGAGAAGATGAGAAAGGATTTGTTATTATTTGGGACTAAAGCAAAATGATGCAGTACTTTACTAGCGTGGGTTATATAGGCTATATGTATGGCAGTTGGTTATGGTACTAGGTATTTTGTTGAGCCATCTACATTATTGATTTGTAATAATAATGGTGGTGATAATAGCAATAATAAAATCATATTACCGTAACTTTATTGTCACGTGTGAGTGTAGATTTGCCATGAATGTAAAGGATGGACTGGAGTAACTTGTAAAAATTGGACAAATAAGGTATTATTATTATAAATCGATTATTATAAAATCGATACCAGATGATGCATCAAATGGATAAAATAAGCAACAAAAGGTACATTATAGAAATTCTGGAGGTTTCCCTGTGGTACTGACAATTGCCACCTGCTTCTACCCAGCTGTGTTAAAGGGATAAATAGGATTACTCACGGTGGCATAAATAACAGGCTAGTGAAATTGTTCGATTCAGAATACTTGATTTATTGCTTTGATTTTTATAATAAACAGGATTACCTTATGCTTTAATTGCTTTGTTAGTAGTTGTGAGAGTTCCTCAGTAACTGACAGGTTCGTGCCATTAATCAACATTTCACGTGGTTAGTTGTACCTACTGTCATCTGAATGTGATCTGGCAGTCGGCAACCTCACTGCCCAGATCTCTCAGTGGTAATGAAATTACAGCATCTCGGTATTTGATTATTGCATAGCAGTTCTGTACCAATCACAAAAATATCTTCATCCAGTTCTGTCAACGTATGTCAGCATTGAGAGAACTTAAGAGTTTTCTTACACAGAAATTTGAAGCCAAGGACCATGTGGTGTTCTGGGCTGTTATGATGGCCTCTGCTGTCCTGAGGAGTGTCAGACATTCACATACCTATTAGGAGACCTCATGCACCAGCTGTTGAACTGCAGTCACTGAATTTTACTCATCAGTTTTATGCTGTTTTACTTTTTCCCTTGCCAAAATCTACCCCTTGCAATGAGCTTTAAATTTTTAAGTGAAAACCAGAAACCAAATCAATGCATTTCTGACTAAATGTACTTCCAGTATTTTTGTAAGGTAGGGGTGAAGTCTGATGACTTGTATTAAGCGTCAGGCTCAAATTGTAATTTGCACTTATACCTCATAGGCTCTCTTTTCTCTTCAATGACCATATCAAGATTAAGACTGGATTGAGAATCCACCATTTAAGCACCACAAGAATTAAAGGGTCCTTCCGGCTCAGTGTCTCCCAGAATTTTAAGCAGCTGACCCTTCTCATTTAACAAAGTCAAAACGTTTTCCCCAAAGAAGTCTTCAATTATCCTTTTTTTTCAGGAGTTACTCAGTTTTAGTGTGTCTCCAGAAATTGATTCCATAAATTCATGTATTGTTTCTGTTTATCTAATGGTGACATTCCTAACTTGTCAAGTGTTGTGTACCTAAATGACACCTTCATTTTACTCTCTAAATTACATTATTTGTGAGGGTGCTTGAGATTTACAAGGAAGCTGTAGAAGCTGATATAGCAGTGTATGTTGACATGCACACTTAGTTACATGACAACAAAGTAGCCATGTAATTCTGTGATTTGCGTATCTTAATTGTCACTGTCATGGGATTTGCTGGAGTGTTTCAAACTGAGTCAGAATCTTGAAATAGGTAGATGGATATAGATGTCAAAAAAGTCTACCTACACAAGATCTCTGTGGCAGGCGTGCAACAAGTGGAAGAGCCTTGTGCCAGTTCTTTTGTGAACAGCCAGTGTCAACAGAAAGCAGAGCTCATCCACAGTCAGCAGGGACAAACAAAAGACAGTGTGACTGAATTTGCATGAAGACCCCTGACTTAATTATGTCTTTGGCCTCGTGTGTGTTTTGAGACTCTGTTCTATAAAGCCTTAGACTTTTTCTAGGAAGGGCACATTTATTCAAAGCATAATTTATTTGCATTTCCTTTATTTCCTTTTAAGTTTTCTAACTTTAGCACTCATGGCACAGATGAAGGAGCTTCTGCCTCACAGATTTTCCATTTACATAAAAAAACCCCACCCACAAACACCCTTCACTGTCAGTGCACCCATTTTGCTGAGTGCCTTTCATTTTCCATGACCTTGAAAACATAAGGGCGTTTATTAATTAATTCAAATTTACAGATGGGTGGAGGGAAGAATTGCAGATTGGAGATAAGCAATTTGCTGTAGCCCCTTATTTGTTGAGGATTGTAGAAGGAGAAATAGTCCTCACCATTGCCAATATTTCCCATCCCAATCAACTATGTTTTTCATTTAACCACTGGTTAAATAGTGACCCTAGCAGGAAGAGAAGAGTCTGGACTTAGAGTAATTACTGTAAACTGAATTCCTGACAGTCTTGGGTATGGACAGGAGCTGTAATTATCTCCACTTTTTTAATTCTTGCACTGATTAACTCTGGATGTTTCCTAATGTAAGCCTGTATATGCTGTTATAAACGCAGCAATAATGGAAGTGAATTCTGACTTGTACACAACTCGGTCAAAAGTTTGTTTCTGCCCAACATATACCAGACCATTAAGAGATTTTGTCAAGAAAAAAAGATTTTTTTTCCCTCAGGCTGCATTTAACTGGTTTTAGCAGTTCTCGCTGTGAGCGTGTAGAGAAAAATACCTCTTTGATTCTCCTTTAAGTCTCAACCCCAAAGCTGGTGTCAGTGAGAGTTACGTGTGCATAGAGAGGAAGAAAATATGTCTTGCACTTTTGTGCATTTTCAAATAAGGATATTCTCTCCCCACCACTCACATTAATTCTGAATTCTCTTTCTAGTCTACTGGCTTACCATGTGTTCAACCTAGGACTTAGTGGAGCAAGTGAATAGAGGACTCTAAATATGTCTAGCCAGTGTAATATATCTGTGCCTCTTTCTCCATGCCTGAATAGAACAGAATAGAATAGAAAAGAATAGAATATTTCAGTTGGAACAACCCACATTAGAACCACTTAGAATTTAATGATAGAGAGGTCCAAGACTCGAAGCATCCTGTTCCGAATACACAGCCATTTAAAGTAGAGAAAAATATTTTCTAGCTGTTAATGAAATGAGATTTTGACATGCAACTGAACAGTTGCTATGCCTTCCAGTAAAAAGTATACTACGTGGTACACTTAAACCCACCTTGCCACGTTCAGCTGTCCCTCTGACATACAACYTGGAGTATGTGCCACACGAGAAGGAGCCTCTAGTCCCCTGAATCCCACACTGTTTACGAAGCAAGCAGCAGAATGCTAATAAGTTTAATTTACTTGCTTAATCTCCTCTGTGTTTTGTATTAATATGAATAGCATTATAGGAGCAGGGATGTGCTTATATAACAAAATGTTCTCCTTCAGCTTAAGGTTAATGTAGTTACTCATATTTACCACACATAAAATGGAGGTCTTAATCTCCTGCAGCAGGATACAAGTAACTTCCGTGAGAGTTAATTATATTCTATGCCAGGAGTCTCTGAGCCAGGGAAGGGGATATCAAGTATTTGTAGTTTCCTCAAATCATGTAATATTAGACACTGGAGACATTCCCATCTCACCAAAGATGACAGAATCAGAATGTAAAAGAAGAACATTGATCAGAAGCATGCAGGAAATCTTTGTTTGCTCTAATAGCCTAAACCAAAAAGACCTGTTCTTTCTCCATCCCTCAAAGACTTCTGCTTTGATATTGGATGGCATATGGTGCAGTGTAGAAATTATGCTATACTGTAATGTACACTGTTGTTTTCTTGTTCATTAAAATATGTGAGATTCATCATTTTTTCCTGTCAGCACTTTGGGTCAGGTTCCCTTTAGCCTACATTGATGAAATCGCACTGATAATAGTAGTCTGAAACAGCGTTACAGTGTCTCAGCATTTGGCTTACTCAAAGACATTCAAGATAAGGGAATATTCTATAAGATTATCTTTTCTGAATCAGTATCAGGCGTATGATATCTCCCTGTTCTTGAGTGCTATCTTCCTGTATTTCATAAGAAATTAATCTGTTAAGTTATGATAAGTGTAAATATCAATCTCATGCTCCCATATGGTACAGGTAGCCAAACATAACTCTCCTCCATTGTCCCTGATTTCACTGGGGACGTTTGCCAAATAGGCAAGCATGATTAAGCTTTGGATGTTTCTTCAAGATATAGTTTTATAATAACCCATTTTCATCTGAGAGCCTGCTTTAGTACCTCTTGGACAAGAACTGGTTTTGTTTTCTCACATTTTTGTGGAGCCAAGCATAGTATCACCATTTAATAAATATGGAATGTCTTCTCTGTACTCGAAGTTACTTTTTTGTTAATTTTAATACAGTATGCAGTTGCCTTCAGTCTAATTTAGTTGCTGCGTGAAAACTGAGAGGTATCTATTGTCATTCTTTGCAGAACCTGCGTATGATTCTGATCATCCAGCAAATTCACAGCAGAACAGTTTTGCCAGGTTCAGATGATTTCTTCTTGATATTGTTTGACAGAAGGTAAGAATGAGAGCCTCTCTGTCTTATTTGTTGTTGTTACCCAAGACCTGAATAGACAGGGACGCAAATAAACACAATCTTAGCTGTTATTCTCAGCAAAAAAATCAAGTGTGATAGATGCAATGCCATTTGTGATGGAAGATATTTTGTTTTCCTATCTTAGCATTCCAGAGATAGGGTATTTGCTAACATTTAACAACGGCCTGATGTCAGTGGAAAACTCAGATGTCATTTGACATAAGCTCTCACATTAATCAAGAAAAATGTAATTTTTAAGAGACATTTCTGCTACCTGAACAGAAATGAGGCTTAGGGGTCACAGTGGAAGGTTGGAGATCATTCTCAAGCTGCTTTTTCTCCTTACATGCTGCAAAGCAATGTTTCTCAAAAACAGCCCCTTTCCAAAAAAAATCTTCATGGCTCCATTACATTCATTAGAAAGGTAGATGTAAAAACGACTTAATTACAACAGTGCTAATGTCAAATAATTGGTTTGTGACTGTGCTTTAAGAGGCTGACCGAGAATATTTTAACTTGAAGGGTAAAGGACTGGAAGGGAATGGTTTTATATTGTGCTAACATTTCCAGCGCCTCAGAGTCTGTTCCATGTTCTATGTAGTGTCGCTCTCTGATTGAAAAGCCACTCGTGTAGAGAATCTACAAATCACCTAAACTTTCTATCACTCTGGCATTTCTTCCCAAAAAAAAGATGATTTTGGTGTGATTTCTACGTATCCTTCACCATGGATTTCTTCATGCTCCCTGGGTGGTCAGGCAACCTGTTAGAAATAAGGTATCATAAAGGCTACTGCATTAAATTAACGTCAAAACAGAGTGAAGCTTGCTGGCATGATGGTGAACTTTGCCTGTTTGTCTTGGTAGTAACAGCCTGAAAGTTGTTTTTAGGATTTGTGCTTCTGGCCATGAAGGTCCAGTCTAGCTATATGTACTAAGGATAGTTTAATGCCATATAGAAGGTACTGGGCAAAATGACCCTGCTTCTATCATCGTGAGTGCTGTCCTTCCCGCTTGTAGATATCTCACTAGTGGAGTAAAAGCCATCACACCAAAGAGGCTCAGTACTTAAAATAGTAACATAGAAGCAATTTGAGAGTATTTGGCAATTTTAAAGGTATTATTGGACAGTACACAGCAGAGAATACTTAACTTTGCTTTTCGGTGTAAGTGCAGACTCATATGCTAGCAAGTAAAGCTAAGCACTCTCCATATTTAGAAGAAATGAATCTTTAAATATGTCTGGGCTTTTCATTTACATTCAAAGCAGCATAGCAAGGTGATGCAATCTGTAGCTTTTCTTCTCCAGCAGGTGTAAGTTTTGTAAGACTGTTGTTGCTTAAGGTTTTGAAAAGCAGAGTAGGCTGCATTAATCTGAGAGTTTCTTGTAAAACAAAGAAAAATACATTATTTCCCATGTTTACAGGTTTTATTCTTTTTAAGAAAAATGTATAAAAATACAGAACACATACCTACAGCAGCACAGAATTCATCTATGGGCCTCTTTTTGCTATAGGGTGTTGTGGATGCTAAAAGTTTACGTGGGTCTGAAAAGTAATTGGACAAATGCAGGAAAAAAAAAACTGTGATGGGCTGTTAAACATAGAGATAACCCTTATAATCAGAAAGTCCTTGAGCCATAGCTTGTTAGAAGCTTTGAGAGTATAGCAGGGAAATGTTTTTATAGGATTTTCCTGTTCTTATACTTTTCCACTATTATTTACTCTTCTCATGATTCCCTCCCTTAAGAACAGTCAGCGGCCTTTCCCTAGTGAATGTAAGCACCTTCCTTCTCCCTCCTTCCCTCCAAAAAGCAGGGAGAGAGGTACAGGAAACAGAGACCAGGAAGAAGTACAAAATCAAATCAGTTCAGGGGATAACAAATGAACAAATGGAAAGCGGTGAGGGTTAAAGAGTGAAAAATAAAGGGACAAGAAAACAGATGGGGACACTGAGCAAAACACTCCCAACAGTGCCCACTGCTCCCTCAAGGTATCCAGCGAGATGGTGGATGCTGAGAAAGGTTTCACAGTCACTTCCTGGTGTTATAGAGGGCAAGCTTGGCTAAGATAAAGTGGCTGACAAGGAAGACGTGCAACTTAGTGCAGCTTTGAATGGGGTGAATATAAATAAACATGTGAGGGTAAAAACAGAGCTGAAAGAATGCACCCTGGCACACTGAATGTACGCATGTGGTCTCCCTCTTTCTCCGAGGAAACATGAGTCAGGAGACCCTATGAACTGCATCATGAATATGCCTACTGGCTGCTGTTGGAGACAGGACTCTAGCTAAACAAATCTTTAGTCTGCATCTCTATGTCCGTTCTTCTACTATATAATCCTTTTCTTAGTTCAAAATCATGCTTTTCTAGTTGCTTCTTTGAATAATAGAAACCATACAGAAATACATGTTGTATTAGCTATGCATAATATGCAGGAAATAATTTCAAGCATGAAATCCAGGCACCAAACTTCATCGATATTACAGTTTTGAAAAAATTCTATTTTATTCATCCTTTTAAAAGGGATGAATAAAATCCCTTTATTCATTCTTTAAAAAAATTCAGACAACCCAAACTAAAAGAAACTCTCAGCATATCATATACAGCAGCTGGGGAACTAGAATTTTGTGAATTTTTCACACATGCACACACATTATTCATTCCACCAACGTGCATAGGTTCATCCTCTGTCTCTTACCTGCTTTAATAATAAGCCTTCAAGAAGCAAGAACACATGTCCTGAAACAACTTCTGTCGGTTACTTAATTGCTAAGTGACCTTTTCTGGATTTGTCAAATCACTTAAGCCCAGGCACCACTCATCAGTATTTAATATATACCATGAAGAGCCACTCAATTTTCACATACTTAGCTCTGAACTTAGCTCATCACATACAACTTTTTTCACAGAGTTGTTATTTCCATGAAGAAGGATTTCCAAATTATTCCCTGTTGTCAGAATGCAAACAGACAAAACTGGGTAAATCCTCAGCTACATGAAATATGCAGGAGACAACCATTAAAATCACACTGTCATATGCTTTAAACTTAGATTTTTGTCTTGCCTTAAAAGGTTGTAAATTTGTGAGAATAACCTTCAGAATCAGAGGGCCCACTAGTGCTGCCAGGCATGGGGAGACACTGCTTGCAGTGTTCAGCATGGACAGTAGGATGGGGAAAAAGTACAACAGATGGCAGTTTTCTGTAGATCAGAAGAGATTCTTTTGCTGTTCTAACTGGGTTTTACTGCTTATCACACCGTAGGCACTAGCTAATCTGATAGTTGCCCATCACATACCAGCAGTGTTTTAGGTAACCATCCCCCGTAGCCTGTAGCTGTGGGCCAAATAAGAAATTGGGTAAGAAGTGCATACAACAGGCAACTTTGACCTGATTCAGAATACAGGGTGTCTTTGCCTGTAATATGAAATATAAATGTAACTCTGTATTGCTGTAATAGGAAATACAAGAATAATGGCCACTTAACATTCATAATGCTAACTGATCAACCTCATATGCAAGCTCATGGACTTAAACTGTCAGGAATTTTCTCCCATTAAAGCACATATAAAACAATCTTCGGTCAGTTTTTAAAAGTTCTATCATCTGCTCATAAATATATAAATGAGTAGTGTTTTCTCCCTAACAATCTATCTGAAAAAATTATAATCAAGAATTGGTAGGTGAGAGTTAAGGGTGTACTGTTGCGATGAACTATGCAATTTGTGATGCCTGAGCACAATAATGTGTTTGCTTATTCCATGAGCACCACGGGATACTTTAGTTATGAAGTAATAATGAGATGAAAAGACTCAGCCTTGCCATAAGTTCATATGGAATTACCACTGGCAAGCAGCTACTCCCTTACTCCATTAAGGCCATCTTGCTTGCATTTCATAGACACTGATGGACAATTTTTAGCATCAGCATTAGTTCATGAGCCAGTTTATCGCCTCTTTTGTTCTAGGATGACGGTAGGCTTAGACTCTCATAGTGCATGCATAATATTTTCCAAGCTCTAGTTTGCAAGTATAAGGGCTGGAAATAAAACTTTTTTTACAAGAAAGGTGGGAGCATCTGTTAATGATGTGACACTAAGAACTGAGGACCTCAGCATATGTTGTAGCTTCTAAAGCTTAATCTGGGTCATGTGCCAGAGCGATCATGACACTTACTATTAATGAAGTGTGATTGCGGGGGTATAGAAGAACAGTCAAAAAAGAAATGTCCAAAAAGGAGTTAAAGTCAAATAAATAGAAGGCAAATTACTTCTCTATCTATGTGCTTCAAAGTGCTCTCTAAAACAGTGTGAAGATCTAGAAGACACTGGCAAGTCATTGATGATTAAAGAGAACAAGTCAGGGAGTTCAGGTTCCAGCTGATGACTTTTCTGATATGAATGTTTACAAATTCCATTACACTCATGTTAACTTCAGAATTGTTTTTCCTAACTTTCTCCATTGAAGTGCATTGCTTGAAACTTGGTAAAATAGAAAAAGTAATTATAAATTTGGCTCAGAGACAGAGAGGAGCTATGTCTGGTTGGGTCTGTAGCTGTTCAATATTCATTTTTCCTTTTGCACAGCAAAAGGACACAATTTATTTTTACAGTTGTATTGAGATATTTTGTGGATGCTATCAGATGAGCCATTTAGTTGGAATCTTCTCGCTATACTAAGAAGCTGTTCTTGGTCAGTCCTTTTGTTCATACACCACAGAATTCAGACCTCAAGAAAAAAGGAGGGAAAAGAACAAACTTCATGTGGTCATGTTGCTTAGCATACAGCTGGATGACAGATATAGTGAGGAAAGCAGTAGAGGAATCTATATAACACGCCTGTGCACTGCACTAAGGAATGCTACAGTACAGTTCAGGATACAGTTTCTTGAGAATCAGAGACTTTGTTGGGAACATGTAGCCTGACTTGTATACCATAAGCTATAGAATTTAACCCTGTGCTTCTTACTGCAGCTTGTAGATGAACTAGAGAATTTATCTCAGAAACAGGGATTCGATCTTGTTTTAAAGACACTAAATGATGCTGTACCATTTAAATTTAATCAACTCAATTAGGAAGAGAAATCTTTTTTAAAAAATCACCTTGTAAAAACAGTAGTACCTCTTCCTCTTCACCACTCTGTGGAGTAGGCAAGGCATTAGCTAGTGATCATAAGACTTTGTATACAAACACCTGAAGCATTCAGCAGAAAGAGGGTGGTCCTGAGTAGGCTTGTTACTGTCACTGGCTATTCACTTTCTGTCAGGTTGCACATTTCATGCTGCCCCTCTCAATACTGCTCCTTGCCCTCACTAGCAAGGTATTAGCACTGTGACTGCTTTTCCAGATACAAGGTAAGAAGTATTTTATTCTTAACACACAGGCAATGGTGTGTACCTCCTTTGATACTGCATCCTATATTCCCTTCTTTGGGCTTAATATTCTTAGACCCATCCCAGCAGTTAAAGTTGTTTCATTCCTTATCAGAGGTTGAACATGGAAGCATTTGAAGGTGATGTTGAAGTTCTTGAATAAAGTCAAGTCTGCTTCTTGCTGTGAATCTAGGGAAGCCCTGGCTTATGACGTACAGAGTAGGACAGGTGGAGCAGTTTCCCTGTCAGTCGGCCAGGTGAAAAGTATTCCTGCTGGGTTTCATGCAAGTGGCAGGTGCTGGGGTTAAAAAAGGAAGACATGAGTCTAACAGGAAATTCAGAGAAGAAACTGCAGTGTCTTGAAGTCCCTTTGAATTAGGTTTGGGTGGGAATGATTCTTCCTGCTGGCTGCTTTCTTCTCTTATGTGGTTTGTTGCTGTGCTGGCTGATGGAGAAAGGTGGTGGAATCTTCCTCCACGTTGTGAAGGGTGTCTAGGTGTGTGTATATATATATGATGACAGACATTGCTATTGCCTAACCAAGTCCACACTTACCTGCCATATTTAAAAAACCCAAAAAATATGGTAGAGAATGCAACAGGCCTAACAGCAGAGTAAACTGATGGGCCATAGCTATCCTGCAGAGCAGGTACAAGTGGAGGCATAGCAACATAAATCTCTCTCAGCCACGCATGTGCTCAACCCAGCTCTGGAGGGAATTAATACACTGGTATGAACAAAAGACTCCAATTGGCTGGGACTGTAGTCTGGTTCTGAATTCACCTCTCTGTTTAGTCTGGCAGCCATGGACTCCATTACAACTATCTGCAGAAGGGCGGGTGGGAGGAGAAGGTGTTCATTCCTCCACGAGGCCTTGGCATGAGATGCCACAGGAACACAGCCACAGCACAGTCATTCAAACACAGAAACCTGCAACCAATGCCATGTCCTGACTGGGTCTGAAATTGTGACCAGGGGATAAGGGGTGTCTTAAAGAGTTGCCAGCTACACTCCTCTGGATTCCTGCATTTTGTCTAGAAACCTGTTTGCTTGCCTGCCCGTTACCTATATCCAGTTGTGAACATACAACACTGAAGCTTCAGTGTTTGCTCACAGCCTATCACCTAAGACACAGTTATGTACTTGCTTAGTCCTCCTCTGGTCTAAGATCAGCACTGACTTCTGCCATAATTTAATGGGATATTTTTACTCTAAAAGCATAGTCTGAAAAGGCTAACTTGTTCTACCGTGTATGGCAAATGGATCCATCTGCTGAGCCACCTGGAAGCCCTTTATTTTTAGGCTCCTTCCTCGGAGCAGTTGTAATTTGAATTGACATATTGTTAGCTAAATGCATGGCACACTGGGCAGTAATACCTCCGGAACAGTGCAAGTCATTGATTGTTAACAGCACTAGAAACAGGGGTCCTAGTGAGAACCAGTTTGCTTTTTCCAAGCAGGAAAACAAGCACAGAAGTTTAGCTAGTATAGGACTTGCTTTCAACAGCCAGAGCTGAGCAGTCTTAACAAGTCAGTTATTCAAAGAGAGCAAAAGGATGAAGGACACAGATTTTATCTGCCTGGGAAGAGTTCAGACTGTCAGTTTCCAGTTGACATGTGAGGTAGACACAAGTGACTGTAGCCTGAAGTACACTCTTTAAGTTAGGAACCTAAAGCCTCATCTGTACACAGTACTTAACGCAGTTTTGGCTAATATTGTTACATTGTTATTTTTTAAAGAATTTAACAAAAGTAGTGCCAAGAGCCATTATGAATATATTTAATTATGAAATTATTTCTTCAGCATGTTCACACAGTTTGCATTAATTTGATTGGAATTAATGTATCTTAAACTGCACAACATTTTGTACATGCGTCTGCTACCTGCACATACTTGACTGATCAGGTCATATGGATGTCTTACTGCAGTTGCTATTTTATACATGGTGATATACTTCTGCCTGTATGTACATGTGTTAGTTCAGAAAAGAGTGGGTGTTGGCCTATAGCGTTTCTTCCATAAATATAATGTGCATTCTACAACTGTCCTAGATTCACCAAGCGGAAAAGCAGAGGGACCTTCTATTCCTCACTGAAGGGTGAGAAGTCCTATCTGGCCAAGGCAAACCTTCCAGGAGAGCAACAAGTCCTGATACAAAGTTATTAAATGACTGAAAATTCACCATCTCCTTTGGTAGTTTGTCCTGACAGTTAGTCAGCTTGCTTTTAAAATGTACTCTCTATTTATCTCCCACTTACTTTGAAACATTTATCTTTATGTGTTTCTGTGCCTGCTTACAAAGTTCTTTAGTTGTTAGTGTAATGCCTTTTTATAAATAAGCATATCACCTCTTGATCCCTTTTTATGATAGATGAAACATATTGAACTCTTCTCTTACTTTAAGGCGTTTTTTTCCCAGATCTTCATGCTTCTTCCTCACTACACAGCTGCTTATAGTCCATGGTCACAAAAGCCCTAGGAGCTCATGCAAGTAGTCCTTTTCAGGGTCACTGCTTTGTCAGGGTACAATCCCCTAATCTGTAGATACTTCCATATTTTGTTTCTACATATATGACCTTGCATATTGCTGTATTAAACCACTTTGTTAAATCATCTCAGTTTGCCAAAGTGCTCTCTGTGTTGTGCTGACAGATAAATCATTATTCATCACTTTGCCAATCTTTGTTTCATTCACAAAAGGAATCGGCAAATACTTTGCATGTATGTGGATCCTCAGGAAGTTAGTTTGAATGTGTTTCTGTGTGTATTCCTGTGTATTTGCAGATGCACATTTCTGTTTGCTTTGTTATCACTGTTAAATGTTGGATCCAGAGCTATTATTTCTGGTCCCTTTTTCCTGGACCAACTTTGACAAAAACTCTACCAAGACAGATTTGCTTGGAAATGTGATTTCCTGTTTGTTCCTGTTGTGTTTTAAGAATAGGGAAGTTTAATTCTAGCTCTGCAAGAAGCCACTTGGTGAAGCTTTGCCAAATGGAAAACCTGTGCATTCCCAGGAAAGCAGTAACACCTACATTTGCTGGGTTTGTGCATCACTTGTACAAATGGATGCAGTTTAGGTGCTAGTTTTTGTTAAATTGTGAACAAGGGAGTACTTCGATTCCACTCAGTCAATTTGCAGCAGTCTTTCCTTGCTCTGAAATACTGTCAAAATCTCAGTAATCCATATCCTGCCTCTAAAAACATGCATTCATTGAATTTAAAATGATTTCCACTTAGTTTTGTGTTCAGAAGGCTGGTAGACCAGTGTATTATCTGGCAATTTCAACTGACTGTAGTAGTTTTCTTCTGTAATATATATCTGCTGCAGTACCAGGGTGAGTAAGTCAACAGAATACTGGTCTGTTTGGTCTCAGACTTTTTGTTGAACCAATGTGTATGCCCCAGATGTGCAATCATATCTAGAAAATAGGTAGCGTGAGGCACTTCATTTCTGCTGAAGTACAGAACTGTTCTTATGATGTGGGGGGAAATTACAGGGTAATAATTTCTCTGGCGTTATTGATACGAGGGCAAGAGAGAAGATGATAAAATCTGCTTGTTGATACTGGTTGCTAGGCAGAGCAGGGTGATAGTCTTTGCTTTTCCTGTTCGGATCTCTATGGCCAGATATTCTTCATGTAGCTGTGAAAATGAATGAATGAGGATCCTGGAACACAGAGATGTACAAAACTGGGGGTCATTTTCTGGTTTGTCCCCAAGCATTCTTTGTACTGAAAAGGTTATTTATATTCCTCGGTCTGTGCCCTACCTTTGTCCTCTAGTTAGAAAATGGGAATGATACTACTATGCTTTATGGTTGTGAAAAGAGAGAACTAACACTAAAATGAATTCACAGTTGTGATG
Organism: Oceanodroma leucorhoa; assembly: GCA_030449065.1. NCBI lineage: Eukaryota > Metazoa > Chordata > Aves > Procellariiformes > Oceanodroma > Oceanodroma leucorhoa. The sequence goes on from JASVER010000048.1 coordinate 6,391,982, forward strand.
CATTCCTACAACAAGGGAATGGAGGGCAGTGTGACTCGATAGATTGAAGCTGCTTCCTAAGTAATGCTAAACTGTTTTATTTGATCCCTATTTGTTACAAAGGAATCCAGCTCCAATGACATTGCTTATTGTTACTGTAGGAAAAGTCAGGAATCTACCAACTATATATTGTTTCATTCCCACTAGAATATCTGTTTCCAGATAATATAGCAAATGGTTCCAGTCAGTCAGATGCTGCTACTATACCTCAACTCACCAAACACTGTAGCTGTTCAGAAATCCAGGGTAATTGTGGTACACGCTTTGACCCTACTTGTCAAAACAATCAGTAACTCAGGGCAAGGGTATCTACCAAGGCTGCAGCATATTCCTGTGGGATACGGAAACTTCTTCCCTGTGTAACAGAGGACATGATTAATTCTGACTGTGTTGACACAAGAAGGTTATTGAATAGGATTTCCTTGTGAATGGGCAAATCCATTCCCAGCAGAAAACCATTACAGAGATGTCAAACATATTGCCATTGTATTCTGAAAACCCACACCAAGGTTGCATAAAAACAGGTCTGGGTGTGCGCAATTAAAAGTTACAGAGAAGCATCTACAAACTTGTGCATTTTGTAGTATTATGTAGCTACAGAACAATATGGAGAAGACTCATTTTACTGAAGAAAAAGGTTAGATCTGCAGGCTCACTGTGTCTCCTCAGTCTCTGTCTCTGTGTTTTCAATAGCAACCATCCATTAGTCTCTCAAACGCTGGGATTTTGGTTCATACTCCTRTGTGTCCAGAGACTCCGGTTCCCACTCAAGGCAGTATATAATCACATTCCACATTTTAAGTGGCTTAACAGGTCACTGGCTCGGTCCATCCTTCTCCAGATGCAACTTCAGTACCATCTGGAATGAGGTCAGCCCATAAGGGAAGAATAGGTGGCAGCGGTTAAAGCTGAATGAGGCAGACATGATGCTGTCAGGTCGAGAGATGTCTTCCTCAGTGCTTGTAGCCTCTGCTGTTTGAAGACACATGCCTATACTTGACAACTTAGTGAATCAGGAGACTGGAGGAACCTTTCCTGGCAGCAAGGGTAGGATTTACTTCCCCTGGTGTAAAATTGTTGCATGTCAGATGTTCACATCAAGGGTGGGCACAACATAGCTGACTTTATAGCCACTGGAGAGAAGGAGACACTACCAGAGTGTCCAGACCATTATAGATACAGATATATACACTTAGAGTGAGGAATTGTGCCTCTATTGATTATGAAGAGAGATGAGTAAATTACTTAGATCTACACTGCAGACATCCATGTTTGGTCAAACAGATCATACATCTGAGTGATGCATTCATCACTATTATCCTCTAGAAAGAAACTAAGGACCTTGACAAATCTGATCACTTTTTGCTTCAAATGCAAGGTGCGCATCATCTGGACATTTGACAACAAATCTGTGCATGTGTAGGTGGGTAACAATTGACCTGCATATACTACTCCCCCTACTGAGAGGATGTAAGAACAAGTAAGTGACAGATATTACTCATGGTGCTGTAAGCACTGTTGAAAGATATTTTGGTGCAAAGTGATGCATGTAGTATAGATGTGTAGAATTCTCATTGAATTCACCACGATTTAAGTGTGCCTTAAAACTGCTGGAGTGCTGCACTGACTAAGGTAAGCTCCCCTTAGACAGCAGTCACCTTTCTGTTGCTCCATTAAGCTCATTAAAGTCAGTGGAAAGACTTGAAGCTATTAAAAGTCACAGAGGTAACTGTTACCTCTCTATGAAGTTCTAAAATCCTCCTTTAGCAACTGCTGAAAAGCTCTGCCCGTGACTCATAAAGGCTTCTCTTTTTTTATGACCATTTCTGGCAGGTACATTTTGGTGGACGGAGCAGTGTGTCCTTCTGGAAGGTATAGATAGCTGTGAATACCATTTGATATTTTTCTGGTGCCACAAGAGGACTAAATACATCAGCACAAAGTATTACAGCAGTTGACAGGATTGGTGTGATTACAGGGGCCMTCTTTACTGTCTTGTTGTGTAGATTCCCTTGGAAGAGTTTACTGCTTATTGTGGTCATAATACAAAAGAGTGCTTGACGAAGCACAAAGTCTCAAAACAAGTAATAAGAAAAAAATTGATTATTTCTGCCATCTCATTCATATATTGGACACCTTCTAACTAGAATATAAAGAGGACTCTGTGAAGAATCAAGACATTTTGTACATTTTCTTGCCAGAAGATGTGTTAGGCATATGGTAGGTTTTGGAATTTATTGATTAACTCTCTGAGTCCCTGCCACAGCTTTCTAGGAGCATCAAGCCCCTTAGGAGATTATCCGTTAAGATACTGGATGCTATTAGGAGTCTCATGGTTAGTGGAAGAATGATATTAGGAATCTCACTGTTGATACAAGTTCAAAAACTGAGTGCATAGAGCCATGGGAGAGGAACCAGTTCAGAATGTTTTTTGTCCTCCAGAAGTCAAGAATTAGGCTATGGGGTTTTTGAACTTCAAGTACTAACTAATATTTCATATACATAAGTGCTAGCTATAACCTACATGTCACAAATTCTTCAGTAGCAACTACTATATGAAACCCTGTAAATACATAAATCAACTAAATTATGTTATTATTTATGTTGTTGTTAGTGTGAAATCCGAGAATCATCCTTTTATTTGGACAGATCTTAGTGATCAAGTAAGATTTTTCCCAAGTGAAATATAAATTCCAAGTAAAATTCAGTCTTTGTTGCGAAGCATAAATGAATGAGCAAACATATGTATTGGTCACACAGCACCGCACCGTTATAAGGCATAGGAGGAACACAAAACAGTATAATTGGGGCTGTAAACAGACCTTTAAAAGCAGTGGGTTTAGTCCTTAAGTATTTAAAAAGTTAATAAAATTAAATGTTATTTTCAGCATTGTACTTATTTTAGAATTTCATGGGATTCCAGGTAGTTGCCTGATCTGTTTAGTTCTGCTTTTGTATAGTAATTGGTTATATCATTCCTTCTGCTCCTGAGGTCTGGAGGTGGAAACTTTACAGCTTAATTAATCAGTGCTTTTGCTATTTTTATTGTCATTGTGGGATTTGGAATTGGTTAGGGTTCTTTTCCTGCTCTTAGCAATATTTGGACCCATTTGGACCCCTGTGCGTGTGTAAGAAAATGCCYCAGGCCTAAAGAACCTGTTCATTCTCAGCAGCATAGTGACTGATGTAATGATTTTGGAATGTATAGCTTTAAGCATTGGCTTCAGTGATACTTAAGCACATTTGTAATGCCAAGCATAAATGCTAGTCTGATATTTTTTCATCAACTTGGATATCAAAAAAAGCATTTCTCACTGGTACTTCTTTGAAATACAAGAATTTAACCTTCAGATATTTGCTCTTGATGTCTGCAAGGCAAGTTCTCATTTAAGCAGTTAACCTGCCTTCAAGAGAAAGGTGTTGGTGACTGAATGGCTGCTTATTTGCAGCAAATCTTTTCCAAAGCATGGTCAACTTTTGGTCTGAATATATGGGCTTCAACTCTGCTCTCACTCTCACTGAGTAAATACAGAGGAATTCATCCCAATGTCATCAGYGGAGTTACTCTAGAGTTTCTTATATTAAATCAGATTTTTAAAAATTAATTGTTCTACCTTCTGTGGTGGCATAAGGAATTCAAATTGCCTTTGCCAGCTGGAGAGGATGGTTGGATCATTTTTCCCATGTAAGTGAACAGCTCACTGGTAGAAATCTGATGTATTTTAAGTTTGCCTCTCTGACTGAGCTTGTCAGCTGCGGCAGTTTAAATACAGTTTCTTCAACAATATAATTAGATTTCATTTTTTTTTTTCATTTGAGTCTCAAAATAATTGGTACTTCTTGAATGCAGCAGCTTCCAAATTAAGAGTACAAGGCAAATATCACAGATTCACGCTGTTATTTATTTTGAGGGTGGTGGTGGTGGAAGATAACATTTGCAGATGTAGAAAAACATCAAGTGAATTGTTAGGCAGTGATTATTTTAAAATCTCTTGGTTTTGAAGGCCTAGTTTAAAACACTTGAAGTGGGGCCTGGTTTAAAACACTTGAAGTGGTAATGCTAAAGTAGAAATTCTTTCTGAAAAGATACTGAAGCTGTAGTTTCACTATTGTGCAAAAGTCCGTCTGAACCTGAGCGAGGCTGCGAGGGCATCCTTGTACACATGTAGTAGGTAGTAGAGAATTGTGACGGAAGGAGAAGAGAGAATAAGATGATCAGGTGAAAGGAAAGATATTCCTTAATAACATTAACTTGCTTTCTTTTGGAACAATGAGGTAGGACAGTTAAAGACTTTGAGATGCCATTGACAGTCAAGGAACAAAACTATTCATTTTGTACTGACTCCCAGCATGTTTCTAGTCTGTGTTACTCAGCACCACTTGTCTTACGCCACAAGTTGTATCTACATGGGTTGGGGGAAGGAGCAGGTAGATTTCTGCTGTGTTGTGAAATTCCTGATTTCACTTTAGAAGGTTTCTTTCTGTAGCTGCAAGGAGTAATTTTTTGTGATAGCTGTAGAGTCTGTAGAAAGACTAAATCCTTATCACAGATTCCAAAAATAAGCAAATCCCTGGTATTCTAGATCTAAGGAGTGGGTACATGGAGGCTGTATGCAACTTTGTTGCATGTGTCTGTCTACCTGAATAGCAGTGGATGTGATGTATGAATATCTAAGTGAAAGTTTTTTTAAAAGTGCACTATTTAGATTGGGCATATATTGGATAAGAAACCCTTCCACTGATGTGTATTTCTTTGTTCATTGCCTATACATACACATACATTTATATAAATGTACACATATACATGCATTTCTATATAGAGTCTGGAAATGAAACCTCAGTTTTGAGCTGTGTCTTGGTTGCCAATCTGCCTATATGATTAGAAGATAGTATGGCTGAGACTTCACGTTACTGGCAGAGATGGATCATTCTATTTTCTGAACGCTGCAATTTGTGTAGTTCAGTATTGCTTCTTGGATTATGTCTCACTCGTGGTCTGAGTGCAGTTAGGGTGAGATGTGTTGTTCAGCAGCTTGAAATTGCTCATTGTTAGTACTAGTTAGGGGACTTGCTTTACTGTATCCCAGGTCAGTAGGTGCCTGAACTGCAAGGGAAGGTTTCATGTTTGCTGTTTAATGAACATCACACTTCRGATGCCTTTGAGAATGCTGCTTCCATAGCCCCATCTTGGTTTTGACCTGAGATAAAATATTGGACCACCACTGTTCAGTTCAGCTTGAGCTAAAAGACCAAGTTAGAAAAACAAATACTCACTAGTAAAGGAGCACAAAAGGAAATGTGTATCATACTCAGACCAGTGGGGTGTACAAAATACTGTCAAAGCTGGACATATTTCAAGGCTAATACAGACCTCAAACAAACTCAAAAGAACCCCGAAAGCTTCACTTCAGTGGGGAGAAAAAAGTGAAAATATATGGTGTAGGAAGTGGCTTTTTATCCCAGTTTGATTATCAACAGGGTGCCTCTTTGTCCAAGGCATCATCATCAGTTATACCTCTTCCCCCCAGAGCTGTTTACTGTAAAAATCTATTTTCAGAGCTGTATGTAGTAGCAACAACAAGAAGAAGAAAGGCAAAGAAAACTGACATTTTACCCTTCAGAATCAGACAAAAGGATCTATTAGTGATAGGGGATGCTATTCTAGAAGCATCACCACTGTCCCACTTATTCACTGGTCTGATCCATCCGTCTACCTTTCAAAAACCTGTAACAATGGCAGGAAAAAAACCCTTTAGAAATATATGCGTGTCTTGCTCCTGTTTAATTGGTGTGTTGGGTGACTGAGCTCAAAAGACTTTTTCCTTGTCAGTCTCTGTCCCAGTTCCTGCACTGCTGTGAGAGGCTGTCCTCACCGTGTTCCTGCTGTGTGTAACACAATGCTCAAGCACAGCTGCAGAAGACTTTGGGTCCCTCTGGTGTATATTGCTGTCACTGACAGCAGGAAGGAAGATGAACTCTGTTGAAAAGCATAGAAGCACATAGTGCCTTTTTTAACTGCAGAGAAAAGTATCCCTTATTTCTAACTGCAGTGGAGAATTTAAGTACTGTAAGGGCCAAAATCCCAAATCTGTGTAAGCCTTGCTCCACACAAACCTGCTAAGGCTTTTGACTAATTTTAAGGCTCCCTGTTTTAGGGGCAGGGTGTGAGGGAGTTTGAACAGCATGAAGTTTGATCTAGTTTACATTGACCATCAAATAGTTCTAGAAGCTGGAAGTCACTGGAGTTCAGTGCCCAAATCCTGACCTTCCTTTTATCTGGGTAAATTTAAGAGCAAGGAAATCAAATGGCTTATGAGTATGTGTGACAAATAATCCTTACAGAGTTAGATCTGCTCTGGCTTTAAGGCAGTTTTGTTTCTGGAGATCTTTCCCAATGTGATAGTTACACTTGAAATTTGCCTTGCTTAGTAMTGTCTAGTGTTTAAACTGGAAGCTAAGATAGTGTAACCTTGGGGAAGTCATGACATTGCATATGAACCTATTTGCAAGTTTGGGATATTAATCCTCTTCTTGAAGAAGGGCAAAAAGAAGTGTATTAAGTTTCCTAGGAGGAAGACTGCTGTGAAAGTGAGCATCGTTGCAGTTCACATGCTTGAGTGAGACATGGCTACAATTTGCTGTGAGCTCTGCAGCATTAGCAATATTTTCTTCATTCTGTTGTACTGAGATTTTATAGTTCTATTACTTTAAAATCAATATAACATGAAGGCAAATCAACCTATGGAATGGAAGCATACTTCAGTGCATACACTCATCCTTTTTAATGTCTTTAGACGGGGGTACATCCCGTTGGAAGTAGKTCATGCCTGTGTTGTGAAAAGCTTAAAATGGGAAATTGAGGGACACACGTCCTTCAGATTACTCACCTGCCCAAAAGCTTGTCCCATTTTTCAAACTACAACACTTCCATTGAATATGTACAATTTTTATAATGGTAAATATTTAGCAGCCCTGAAGAACTCCCGACTTTTACACATCTATAAAATGATTCAAGCAGAAAAACTTGTCCTATCCTTGCATGTGCCACTCTAAAAAGGGAGAAAGTTTGCTTTCCATGGCTCATCCAGCTCTAAGTAGGCGAGCCAGTTTTTATCTGGGAACAGAACTGAAATCATTTAATGCTCTCTATCCAGTAATCAAGAGAAGACATTGATTCTGGCTCTCTATTGATGTGAGCTAGATTTGTTCTTGAGGCTCTGGTTACCAGTGCCATTCTCTAGTCGCTCTGTATTCTTTCTAACCCTATCTCAAATTCATAAGATGCTCTTTATCATATCCACCATCCTAGTTAGTCCTGAGGCTATAATTTCATTTTGTAACTGACAATTAATTACATGATGAATGTATGCAAAAGGAGAGAACTCTGAATGAGAAAGTAATTGTGGAAGAATTGCTTCTTTTAATTCCACCCACAAGCATCCCTGTCCCTCTCATCCTCACACACCTTGCTCTCACAAAGAGGTTGTAGGTGAAATTACTAAGTTTCAGGGAGCAGGGCAAGGAAAGGCAAGCCAGCAGCTGAGGGAGACCGCAGCACAGGGAGAGGGAGCATGCTCACCAACGGGGCACAGTCCCACAATACCTCAGCTGGGCAAGCAGGACAGGGCTGGTGACCGTAACAGGTTCCATCAACAATCCAGCCACCTTCAGACAAAAAACAAGTGAGGTCCAAGGTCAGTCCAGGAAAGCCAAATAACAGCTCAGGAACAAGCATGGAAACAGGTACACCTACAACGTAGCTCAAGCCAGGACTGGGTGCCCAGGCCTGAGCTTGAATGGAGCTCCTGGAGCAAAGAGCAGAGGTTGTTTGGGTACGGCTGGTGGGGCAATTAAGGCCTACTGGCGCACTGTGGACCCTGACACTACAAGTTGAATAGTGATCTGTCTTTAAAAGATGAGTGCTCGCTTTCCTGTCTCCTCAAGCAGTGCTCGCTGGCATTGTGAATGCAGAGTTGCTGCTCCCTTCATTTGAATGAAATGAATCTACTAAAGCCAGTCACAGCCTGACCATTGCAAGCAATTTATGGTAAAGCAATTCTGTTGTTTTCCAAAGTGTCATCACAAGCCAATTTGAAATCYGGTTTTATCTTCCCATTTCTTTAACTGCTGTTCCCTACAAATTCACAGGATAGAATAAATGGAGAGCACATACTCATAAATTACTCTTGTTGAGACTGCGTGGTGTCCAAAACACTGCAGACAGAAAGAGATGCCACATCATTGTTATGGTGACAGTGAAGTCAGTGAAGGATGATCCTTCCCCCACCCTCAACTCTAGTCATGAAAATTCAGCTATCATATCTCTTTAGTCTGTGATGTATGCCAGCTGCCACTCATTAAGCAGCAGTAGAGAATTTGCATCCATCCCTACCACATATGATTTACTAACCAATGATTTGGAACCTTTTCTAAAAGAAACAACTTGTTTCTACCCTCCTTTATACATACAGCAGCTTGAGGCGGGGCTCTCTCTTGTTCCTTAATTCTGAACTATTTATTTTTGAGGCAACCAAATTGCTGTCTTATTCCTAACGACTCTAGTGTCTTCATATCTTACAGGCTCTTCCATGGGCTGCTGCTGAGCTGTCCTTTTAGACATTGCATCTTGGCTTCTGCTCCACAGGATACTTTGCTCCAATTCAAGACTGAAATATTAGGCTGTTCCTCAAAAGAGAAAGTCCGTATTTCAGTCAGAYGCTACAGCTGAGTGATGAGTCCTTTCAGTCCCATACAGGAGAAGTACTACAGAAGTTGCTCATTAAGGGAGAAGCTATGTTTTCTCATTTGGTGWCATTGTTATGAGGTGCTGTTTAGTCATGGGCCCTGTGCCTTGGGCCTGCCTGAGGCATTGCATCTAAAAAAGCTGTTTTAAACCATACTTTGCATCAGATTTTTGAAAGTTAAAGACAATCTGACAACATTTAGTGCCATAATTGGTCTTCTTTATGTTCCCTATTTTAGCACATTCTTAGTAAGACAGCTTTGCGATAATGTCTCCCTACTCCTGCAGAAACCTGATTTTTACTAGGCTGCCAAGGGCTGTGATCTGTAGAGGTTGGATTTGGGATATAGATGCACTCAGGAGCATGGTCTTTCTTACACCCGACAGGGTCTTCCTGGGAATGATTACTCTGATTCTCAGCCTCTTCTTTTTGACTCTTGTTTTTGGCTACTAAGAAGAGTCTTTGAAAGCAAGGGATTCTTCCACAGATAAGCCATKATCGACTTACAAACCTATTGGTCTCCCTTTTCCTTTTTGATGAGAAATGACCCCACTTCAAAGTTTACTGACCAAAGAGAAGGAGGCTGCCCGAGTTACAGCTCACGTCCTCCAAAAGAAATCAAACATTCCTGTGTAGGTCAATACACTGAGTCTTGTACCAGTTTGAGCTAGACTACAACTGATGGCCTAAGAGGAGAGGTGCTGCATCTTTTTTTTCTACCAAGACATCTAATTTCATAGAAGAGGATACAAATATTAACAAATAATTGGTGTTCTGGTTAATGAAGGAACCCGTTCTCCGTCGTCCCAGGAGCAGACATTGATTTCTCTAGAAATCCAGCAATCTCTGACCCAGAGAACACATCTGTTCGCTATTTATGACCTACACTGAAAGGTTTTCTAAAAAACTAGTCAGGGATTTGATCTTGAATGATTCATGAAAATCAGAAAATGATCAATCCCCAAGAAGGTCTGATACGTATTTCACAATTGCAGCAGCATCCTCACAGACTTTATTCCTGTTGTTCAGTTAACATCTTTGAACTCCTTATTAGTCTGTGATTTCTTTCTGTCTTGCCCGTCCTGACTGAATCCAGGCAATTCTGTCACTGTCTCTCTTAAGCTCACAGCATTCATTTCTGAGTTACCACAACAACAAGGATTACGTGACAAGCAAATGAAGAACCAGTCAGATAATGGAGTTTTTAAAATGGGGATTACTGGTGCTGAAGATGTAATGGCCTCTTTGATGCTGTTACTATCTATAGCATAAATCCTTCTCAGTCTTCGGACTATTGACCTGACACACTGAAAAGGCTCCTTTGCAGCCCCTGTTGTACAAAGAAAGGGAAAAGCTTTGAGCAGAGGCATCTTCAAGGCACAGGAGAAACACAAGGCCAGAGATAAGCTTGGTAATTTGAAGGCATTTTATTTCTTTCAAGCACAATCCCAACATTTTAGCAGAAACTGATATCCAGATTTTATCTGTGTTGCTTTGTCTCTAAGGTGTGCACTCAATACTTTGTAATTTCTAAAGATATCCTGAGCTGATCTCCTCAGGGCCAGAGCAGCAGCCATGCAAATCAGCGTGTGCTGAAAAGGACTGTCTAATGAGATTTTGGAAAAAACAGTTGTCCCTGACACTTCAACCATTGTACCTCTTGGAGTGTCTGCAAGCCTCTCGTACAGTATGACTGGATATATACCTTTACTACCCAAGAATAAAAAAATAGCTGGGTTTTGGAATAACTAGGTTGATTGTTCTTGGTTTGGCAGATATTAGCTAATGGCAGTGGAATAATTTGTAGAAAGGTAAGAGTTTTTAGCTTTTTCCATATCATAATGCTAACTCTCTGCAGAGCTGTTAATGTAAAGAGAGTCTTCTCTGAATTCTGCAARCATGAACTGTTTGCGCTTTCATCCGGAGATCTCTTGAGTTTTTTTACAAATAGTTTATCAGGTTCATAATATTGTGAGGAAGTAGGGGAATGTAATTCTCCCTATTTTACAGATATAAGGTGAAATTCTTTCCTGAGTTAGGACATTATGCTTTATAGCACAATTGTGAAGACTGCCTGCACACTGCTRTGCTTCACACGCGTGCACACACACATGCTCCCTTGCTAGGTTCTCTGATGAGTCTCTGTTTTTGTGAGAGCTCTGTGGGATATTGGGCAATTAGCAAGTGTTGGGCCAGTTTCAATTTGCTCTAACTTAYGTGGGTAAAAGAAAACTGAGGATGAGGTTGAAGGCTACACTTGTATAGAAGTTGTCTCCCTCGGTTTTGGCTCTGCTCCTCAGCTGCATTCAAGGACAGGCGCATGGAAATGAAGAATAGTGGGATTCATTCAAGTGCCTTTTCATACACTTACCTTATCATTGCTGTCGCCATGAGTCTCTCTTACATAACAGATGCTGTCATTCAGTGCGTGAACAAGCCTCCCACTGATGCTAGCACATTTGTTATGTTACACTGCCCAAGTTCACAGAGGCCGGTGCTTCCATTTTCTTGATAGCCCATTGTTGCCCGTTTGCAACTAATGACTCAGAAGAGTTGTCCAGGAACTTGAAGTAGGTGAAGTGTACTTCTACAGTRACTTAAGAGTGTTTTCCAGGGAAACTGTGCTTTCCCTTTCTGTGCTCCAGTTCTGTATATCAGAGCTGCTTAGGCATTTGTGTTAAAGACCTTCATTTCCACGAGTTTTGAACATTTCTCTCTTATCAGTTGCACTGTTCATGTAGCAGCAACATCTGTCAGGAAGTTCTCTCAGGCTTTAGCCTATGCTGCCTTTACTCCATTCCGTTTCCCTTCCTTCTCATTACAGYGCTTCATAACAACTAAATTTCCCTCCCTCCTTGTATTCAAACCCTTCAGCTATTGGTAGGTGGCTATCATGGGCCCCCAGTCATTGCTCAGCCAAGCTATACATATTTAATTTTGTTAATTTAATCTTTCTTCCCAAGTCAATCCCTTCAGCTCCCTAATCACTTGTGTTGCTCTTTTCTGAACTCCCTACAAAATCTGTCAATGTATTTATGATAATAAGGACCCCATCACAGAAACACCATGTTATAGATGCAATTTCACCACAGTGGAAAAGACGACATTTTACTGTTTCCTTGTTTCATAATACAATGCTGCTGCAGATTCTCCCTCGAAAGTGCTTTGTTTTCTCTTCCTTCTTGCTGATACATTTTAGTGAAAACTGACCTCCAATTTTCTGTTTATCCTAAGGCCTCAGGTCTTGCCCATGGTTGCACATAGTACGTAGGAATTGGGGAAGCTATTGGCCCTAAGTTATTTATAAGAACAATCCAACTTCTTTTGATTGTTTTTTATGTGTGGGAAGGATGGTGGTCTTATTTATCAGGGTGGATAGAGCTAGTGGCARGAGTCCCTCAAGGCATACCAGTTTAAATAGAACTAAATTCAGCTAATGAGTCATGGCCAGAGCTGAGAACAGGAGACAGGAACTCTGGTTACTAATTTTCTGCATTAGCCTTTGACCTCACACCTCAGATACACAGGCACCTTCCTGGCTGAGGAATGGTCCATATCTGAAACTGCTTGCTTTTAACTGCCCGTGGCAAGCTAAACAGAATCAATTACAAATTTATGTTTATCTCGTGTGCAAGCACACCAGAGCTGGYTGTCTGCAAGCCCCTGGAGGGAAAGCAAAGTTTAGTCGCAAAAGCAGCTATACACATTCTRGACTGTACTGTGTGAACTGATCTGTTTAGATTGGAGCTGGTTTAGGTGTTATCTATTACATAGATAGTGACAAGGTGAAACTGTGCAARTGGAAATTTAGTTGAAGTATCAAAGTGTGGTGACAGAGAAACAGCATTGGTATATTGAACTGGGTTGGTACTCAGGAGACCTTGGTCCTAGACCTGCCTTCACYACTGAATGACTACATGAGCATCACTAAATCACCTTCCCACCCTCATCCTCTCATTGCTCTCTGACTCATTATCTAGAACATCAACCCTCTGAAACAACAGCTGCCTGTCAAGGTGTGTTTTATGCAGTGCCTACCACAGCAGGGCCTGGTTTTAGCTAGGATTCTCCTATAAATCACCATAATGAAGCCCATCACAGTAGAACAAACTACAGAAACAGAGTAGAGTGATAACCCCCTCAAGTTATTTGAACTACAATGGGGCTAAATCCCACAGAATCTGCTGAGGACAAGACTGGCAGCAAAGAAATGTAAAACTTGTATAAGCTAAGATACACTGGGACAAGAACACATGGCAATAAGCTGGCCACAAGTAAAACTGAAAAGTAGGAAAAGTGCTTTCTAAGCATCAAGTCAGGGATGTTCTGGAAGAGTTTCCTGCTAAGGAAGTTGGAGGCAAAAGACCTAACTTTTTGTACTAACTATAAATGCCCTCTTGAAGTTCATTAGTTACAGGATATAGGGCTTGCTTAATACTTTATTAAAACATGGGCAAGTCATGAAGTTTAGGGACAGATTCTTACTCCACATCTTCCTTTCTCAAAGCTGTGTCAGATCTTCATTCCTTCTCTGTTCTTTTGTAGCTTTAATTTCTACAGTGGATTTCATTCAGTTAACTTGAACAAGAATCTAAAACAAATTTGTGAAATAAGATAAGCTCAGATCAGAGAGTTTGACCTGTCCGTTCTAAACCTGAGGAATTGTGGCTTCACAGTCAAGACTTTTAACAGGACATTTGTCTGGAGCACATTGCCATAACGGAGAGAATTTGTCCCTTGATTGCATCAGTCCACGTAAGGAAGTTTGCAACTTAAGTGTACAAGCAAATGCACATTCTTCACTATCAGTAGGAATTGAGCCTCTGCTCCCCTGCCTGCCACATTTGATTTATGCAGCACGTTCCCTAGGACTTGCCAGTTTCTTAAATAGGTCAGTCAATATGTAAATGAAACCTTAGCTAGTTACCGCAGGTGAGAAAATCAGAGTCTTGGGTTTCAGCACAATCTGCTGATACAGCCTGGTGGGAAAATTACTTCRGTGTAAAAAGCTACTTTTGTGAAGGAACAAAGCAGAGAGTAATTTGAACCTACTTTAGAGTAGTTGAGAAACTCCGCTTGGTATCTGCCTGCCTTTGTCCCACCTAAMAATGCATTTGCTCTAAACTATATATCAGAAGAACAAGCCCAATACTTCTTGGACTGTAAAATTACTGGAATTCTACCTGAGTGGATCAGTGTCACTCTCGGGCCAGTAGCATGTCTCTGGACTGCTGGATGCAAAGTCCAGTCAGAGCCAATCATAACCTCAAGGTCCAGGCAACACATTTTGTAAGAAAGAGCTGGGTTTACAGCATCTTTTTCCAGAAGGTTTTGCAGGCTAATGCTGACTGGCAGGCAGGACAATCTTACATAGAGCCTGCACCTGAAGAATTAACACAGTATGTGGAGTGGGAAATACAGTCTGGATCAGTTGTTTCTGTTTGAGGTCCTCCTTCAGTCTGTGATTCACTGCTTTGTCCTTTCTCACATGATGGCTCGTCCTGGAAGGCAAATCACAGTTGCTCTGTCCTTTTTTACAGGGAGTTACGTATGCTGCTGAAATTGGAGTCCTGAGACTCCTATAAAGGTACTATCTGATACTGCCCAGTCAAAGCCCAGTACAGAATGTTCTTCAGGGCTTCCAGCACTTCTTTCTGAAAACATCTCAGCAGCTTTCCTGGCAAGGAATCCCTTCCTGACGTCTCTACCTTACCTTGCTATTTTGTGTGTCAGAGTGAACCTGATCAAAAGGTTACTGCTACTGAAAGAGGGAAGCTTTATTTCCCCAGCTACCTCCTACACTCTGCTGCTTTTACTGCCTCTGGCTCTCATCAGGTGCTTTAATAAACTGATGTASTCTACTAATCTGTCAGATAACTAAAGAAGCAAAACAAAAAAATAACACTTTTTCTGGATTAGCTAATAGAAAAGTTTGTTTGTGAAGGTCCTATGAGTGCAAATAAAGGGGAAAGGAGAGCAGAGCTGGAGGATGAACAAAGCCTCTCCTCTTTCAGCATCTGCCAGCTGGTAGATGAGTGTGTGAAACCACAGCTGTAGTTTCATCCTATTATTTTCTTAAACATTTGGAAAAACTGAAAACCTAGAACCAACTTTCATGGTTCAGGGCGATCTCTCTCCTAATTATGCAAAAATATCTAGAGGGTAATGCTCACAGACCACAAAGCGCATGAATGTAGTTTCCCTTGTAATTCCAGTTCTAGGTATGTTTTGGCAGAGTTCAACCCTTAATAATGAGTATTCTTCTCCTTGGGTGGAATCTAGGCTAGACTCATATGTGAAAAGAAAAGAAAAGAACTAGCTTGTCTCAGTGAAACACAGGGTGGTGACTGTATGTCTGTATTGCTGTTAGAACTTCAATACATTATCCTGGATGCAGACTGTTCTCTTCTGCTTCATACTTAGCCTGGTTTCATCTATCTGGAAATGGCAACCACAAAGGTTTGATAAATGGATTGAAAGGTTGTCCAGCTTCACTGCGAGTGTCAGCCTCAGAAACCTGGTTATATAACGAGTTTCTTGGCGATTTACAGCGGCTATCCCTGAYGGAGCTGCGAGAGTCGGCTGGGAGAACCATTGTCCTGCTCTCTAGTGGTAGAAGCACAAAAAAGCCAAAAACGTTCTGCTTCTTCAGAACAAACTCATACATGCATGCCTTCTTCTTACAGTGCAGAC
The DNA here is from genome assembly GCA_030449065.1 of Oceanodroma leucorhoa. Taxonomy (NCBI): domain Eukaryota; kingdom Metazoa; phylum Chordata; class Aves; order Procellariiformes; genus Oceanodroma; species Oceanodroma leucorhoa. Next base: position 6,407,458 of record JASVER010000048.1, read on the forward strand.
CTGAAAATGGCTGCCAAATTCCAAGTTGGTAACTTGGAAAATGGTACTATCTAAACTACCCAAAAAAGATCAAGAAAGAGTTTAATCCAGTATATATGTATATGCATAGTGTTACCTGAGAGTGTCAGAGCAATCATTATGCTGAATTCTGGAAGCTTTTAAAGTGAGAACTTTTTGCTCTCCTTGGAGCCCTGGCAGGAATGATTTTGCAGAATGAAAATTTCTCACTGCCATTAGCAGTAGATGGCCCAGGGCACACAGCTGCTCAGTTTGGTTACAGCCAGTAGATAGCACCAGTAAGCAGACTCACTCACCAGTTTGCTGCCACTTTGTACCGCGATAGGCAGAGCAGTACCTGATGAGCAACAGAGTCTGTTTCATGCCAGAATTGAACAGCCATGTGATGTGGTTCATTAGGGAATAAAAGTGGCGTGTGAGGCCGTCCTGCATGCTGAAAGAAACTGGCAGCCTGCTGCAGGAGATGGTCATCAGCATTGTCTGCCAGGGGCATCTCAAAGGCCGCTCCTTGCAATTCATGGAAAGTCAGGGAGTTGTAGCTTCCTTCTTAGGAGAGCAGGGGTCCTGTATCTACTCATAGCTAACTGATTTCTTGTAAGGGTCCCTAAGYAGGTGCGTACTGTCTTTTCAAAGACTGGAAAACTGAGAGATCAGCCAGTAAGATTGGAGGCAAAACTAGAAATAAAGTCCTTTCCCACCTCCCTGCCTCTTATCTCAGGAGTAGCTAAGTCATTGTTTAACTGTGGCTCATGAGTGTCCGCTGAGGACATCAGCAGTATTACACATCGTCTGTGATCCCTTATGCTGGTATAGCCACGATGATCTGCATGGAGTGATCTGTGTAACTACCACTCCACCTGAGACTGGGGTMATGTAGTAAAAGCAGTAATAGCAGGCAGGCTACAGGCTCATTGGCTGCCTGTCAGCTAAGGACACAATCCTTAAACACATACCTACAAACACATACCTATAAATATAGTTGAGTCCATATTAAATTAAAGGTGAAYCTGGATTTTAAACATGCAAACATTTCAGAACTGTGCCGTGTACTGGAGCCTCTCTACAGTCCTGTATAATAAAATAAACAAAAAGTTCCCTTTAAGGCTTGCTTTAACACAGGCAACTCAGAACAGATGAGTCAGTGCTGGAAAATTGTGGATTATTCCTTTCTCATTTCCCACCCAGTGGAAAATAAGGAATATAAGCTTTTTCCTACAGTCACCTGCTGACATGTGAGTAGTACATGGTTTGATACCTGGGTAGGCAATCCTCAGCTTAACTGCCTCAGTTGCTGAAGTATCTATTTTAATCAGTGTTGCACAGCACCCTCTTCTGCTGAGAGGTGATGAGAAGTGGGAATCCCTGGTCTGTCTCTCTTTTCCTGTCTCTGATAGGCATTTATATACTGAAGAACAAGGTAAGTATAAAAACTCAATTACAGCAAATAGGGGAGAATCAATAAAGGAACGAGAAGCTGGCAGCCACACAGATGGGGGTTTATCTCTGCAGCAGAATCCTGACACACGGTATTACAAGAACATAGAGTGCTCAGATGAGTTATGAAGATTGATATTTATGATGATGACTTGCAATTGTGCTATTTAAAAAACCCACCTATTTGGTAATGAAAACCTGCTGGAAAGATCTGATCGAAGAGGTGAAATTGCAGGAAGAGTAAAATAAGATCAGTAAATCAAATGCTCTAAATCATCAGCAAGGCACACTACAATTAGGGTTGAATTCAAGAAGGCAGAATTATTGGAATTGCAAACATAAATCCGTGTCATGCATGTGCTGCCATTTCTTCTGGGAAACACAAACTCACCTCTAGCATTTCCAGACTGACCTCTGTCAAGGGCAAAAAGATAAAAACTGTCTCCTAACATAATGATTACCATTGACTGTGGCATGTTTCAGTTCAACAGAGGCTACACAGGCTTTGAGTTTCCCCACTTTATTTCCTTTGGAAGGCTCTCAGATTCTGTGTTTTCACATCAGCTTTCACATCAACTTACATAGAATATAGTCCATGAYGTTCACCTGCAGAAGTGGCCTGAGGTGCATACAGCTGGATAGGAGCAGAGAGACCAGGTGGCTGTTGGTGGAGGCTCAGAGGCCTTAGCTAACTTTGCCTGGGATATTGTTCATTGTTATTGATCRGAAATGCAAAACAACCTTGAAACAGCAGTGCCTTCTACCTTTTCTGACTACAAGCCCTGTCTCTTTTTTTTTTAATTCCACTTGCTCTATTTGTCTTATGAAAACTTCCAGTTCCTAATCATATACTTGCCAGTGTACCATATGTGCAGCACAGGAATCGAAGGTGAATAAGGCCCTCTGAATAATGCAGTACAAGCTCTTGTATGTGGCATTGTTACCTCTTTTCTTATACATTGAAAGAAAAAACTGTGAGACTATCTAGTCATAAAGTTCCAGCCTGGGATTTCTTTTTTGGTCAGAGATGTCTACTTAGAGCATTCGTATCAGATGGAGATTGAAGCAGGTCATTCCAGTTTCAATGGTCGTGGCAGCTGGTCGATCAGGTTTCGTGAAAACAAACATGTTTTGGAATGCATTTAGGGAAATGCATAACAAAAGCTGCTTTGAGTTCAGTGACAACAGCTGGATTTTGGTTTTAAGAGGCAGTGTTGAACAAGCACAAGTGGAGAGAAATAGCTTGTTCCAATGGACTGATTATGGGATGAGGAATTAGGAAATCCTGTATTTTCGTTCCTGGCCTGCCACTGCTTTGCTGAGAGGCCTTGGTGAAATCTTTCAGATTCTCTGTAGTGAGCATCTTACTTATTTCATCTCATGAAGCATTAAAACTTGCTTCAGTGAACAGTCGCAAAGGCTAGCAGTTTGATACAGTACAARTGGGCCTTGCTTAGAAAATTAAGCAGTGCATATGGTTTCCCTCTTTTAATTTTTAGTAGAGAGGAAAATACTGGCAATCGGCATTGTCCCAGCAGTGCACACAGGAGTGATAATATGTGTGAATTTCCTGTTCTCCCTGGGGGAAAATACAGATCTGAGTGCTTTGGTCTAGTTTTCCCCTATTTCAGGAAATGCTCTGTCTTTGTTCCCTTTATAAAGAGGAACTAGAATGAAAGAGTGGATTTACAAAGAAAGAACCCTCAAAYTAATTTGGATTTTTGGGGATCTTTAGCTTTTTAACTTTCTTTCTTTGTAATATGCTGCAGAATGGGAGTAATGATTAGAAAGTGACAGCAAGACTGTTACAGGTTTTTAATTCTGGGTCCAGCATTGACTTTGTTGTGATAATCGGGCAAGGTAACAATTTTTCCTTCTTTTCCCTCCACAGAAAATAGACAGAAGGTGCTGAAGTGAATTTGTGCACCTACTGTAAGTAGCATATTTGGTGCAAAGTAGAGTGAACTTATTTCAGTAGCTCCATGATTTTMATTCTGTGTATACTGAAAAACTGCTAGAGGGAACTTAGTAAATGAATGGTTAGCTATTATTCCGTCTTCAGAATGGCTCCATCCAGTTCTTTAAAATGCCAGTTATTAGTCATTTTACTTAGCTACAAGGCACTAATAAAACATGAAAGGCTAAAGCTGACTTCATTCCACTTGGAAATCCATGCAGTATAGTTACACAGACTGGGAAATCTCGTTATTTTGCATTCATTTTCTACAGGAAAATGAACATTACGCACCAGCAAAGTTTACCATTTGTGGGTTTTAATTGGGATTCACCATTAAGCCACACTGCCACACTCCCAGCAAGATACCTGCAAGAAGCAAAGAGACGACTCCTGAGAATCCATTGTGTCTTGCTTTGAAGCAGGTCCATATTGAAACTGGAATTGTTTAGGAGCATTAGGAGTTCCATCAAGAGTATGAGAGAAGCCAAGGAATAGGAAGGAAGGGTATTATCTCAGCTTCAGGCACATGTCACTAACAATTCTCCTCCAGGCTGATTTTAATCAGAATGCCAGAGCTGGCACTGAGAAGTATCAGAAGTGTAAGCAAAACACAAAGCTGAATAAGGAGGATGGTACGATTTCAACAAGAAGAATGTGGAGAGATCTTGGCTGACTTGCAAAGCTATGTAGTGGGATAAGACTCGATATTAAGCAAGCACTCTGCTGTATGCCAGATCAAATAAGCAACACACAATTCAGAATTCTGATCCTTTGCGTACAGTAACTACATGATATATACCTTCTGTGTAGACCAGGATTTACACAACTGAATGTTCACACCCCTATTCTTACTGCAGTTCTGCTCTGGAGAGAGATTTTCCACTCCAAGTAATGGAGCAGTATGTGTATGAGGGCTGGTTGACRTTTACAGAAGATGTTGGCACGGACAGAATGGGGATATTGCAAGTCAGGTGAAGTCAGTATTGCAAGTCAGGTGCATTGTCAGGTGGGTGTTGTGGCAATAGTATTGGCAGCTCTTAGAAAGGGAGAAAGATCAACCAATTTCTGTTTTATAATACTGGTTTTATAAACGACACATGCCGCACTTGGCTGCAATCCTATTAAAAGTGCAGCACAACAAAATTTGTGAACGGCTAGCTATTCTTCCCAGCTTAGAAGGAAATCTTTAATAGTCGAATAGATCACTATAACCAAAACCAGAATCCTGAACTTCGGAGGACCAGAAATGCCCTACGGGACATGAACTTGGATAAATRTGATCTAGTTCAGTCTACTTGGGAAGTGTCAACGTGGCTTCTGTAAAAGGGAGTCCTAATAGTTTACAAACCTTTTGGACATCTTTGAAGAGTCATCAATAAATGGAGTAAGGATGATCTGATTTACACTGTCCATTTTAATTTTCAAAAGGCTTTGGCAAATCCAGTTTTTGAGGAAACTAAGCAGCCAAAGAGAATAAGGGAAGGTCCTAGCATGGGTAAGTAGTTGGGTAAACAAAAAGATAAAAGTAAATGATCAAGCCTCACAACAGTGCCACAGAGTTCTTTAGGGATTGTGCTGGGATGTAGGCAGTTCAGCATATTCATAAATGACCCAGAAAAGGGTGTGAGCAGTCTAGCCACTATTACTGGTCATTTGCTTTTCCAGTTTTACAGATTTTAATGTAGAAAGGAACATTATTAACATTTACTGTAGCCTCCTGTGTGACATGATCTAGGACTAACCCAAATTAATTGCAGATTCAAGTCTAGTATCTGGGACTGAGTTAAGCAGATCTTTTATAAAAAATATCTAATCTTGTTTGTAAAATTTCCTGTGACAGAGAATCTGCGAAAAACTTCATCATGTTAATCTAGGGGTTAGTTGCCYTCAACATTAAAAATTATTAACTTAATTCTGGCCTGAAGGTGTGTAGCTTCCAGGCAGCATCTCTTTTGCAACTATGTCTGCTGGTGTGAGGATTCCTCTGTGTTCAGGTCTCCACCTCTCCATGTGGGTACTTACAGATTATTATCAAATAATTACTTATACTTCCTGTTGCTTAACTGAAAAAGATTAAAATGCCAGAATCTTTTCTGTTAAAGTATGTTTTCCAGTTCTTTTCCACKGAGCAGGATCTTCAGCTTAGATTTGGTGTTAACATCTTCTACCACAAGCAGCAAAGGCAGTACTGAGTATAGTTTAACCACCTTTTGAGAGTCTTCTGCACTGAGGAGGCCTTCCGAGAAAAGGGGAAGGGCAGAATCACCAAAGTAGCTCTGATGCCACCCTCCTGTAGAGCAGGGAGTAAGTACATGGTCAAGGGCTACATGTTCTAGCTAGCTTAGACTAATAAATCTGCCTCTTGTTAAAAGCCAAAGTAAGCTAGTGAAGTCTTTAGACTACTTAAAGTCGCAGGAAGGTGTTTTAACAAATTCTGTGTCAGCCCTAGGCTTGATGGGAAGATCAAGTCGTTTTGAATCTCACATTCTTTAGGTCTCACAGCAAGATTCAGTGTTCTCTATTTATTCCACTCCAGACTTCTCTCTGCTAGAAAAAGTTAAGCACTCTCTAGTACTGAAAAGTGTGGATAGCAAACACCTGATCTGAACCTTTTCCCCTACTGAGAGGTTTGAATTTAAAAAAGCAACATTTTCCCCCCATTACTCATGAACTGGGTATTTTTATCACCACACATTTCTAAATAAATCCTGTCACCTAATCCTGTTAAGTGAAACCTCCAAATCCAAGGAAGTAGAAGTCTGTTGCTCCACTGAAGCAGGGATTTGTGAAGGGTTTTGCAAAATGGTGAAAAATAAAGACAGAATTAACAAGCACAGAAGTGGCTAATAATATATACAGTTTATCTTCGTGCAGACTTTGCAGCCTGTCCAGCATCCACTATGACATGAAGTTGCTCAGAAGAGGGAAAGTGGTATTTGTTGTTGTTCTTTAACCTTAAGTGCTTCCTCTGGGGTAAAGTATGCACTGAGATGTCGCCAGCTTCACAGTGCTGTTTAGTCTGACATCCCTCTATGACTGTACCAGGAGAGAATGATTGCAATGTCTAGGTCTGCTTTACTAAGCTACTTTATATATATATGTATGTATACAGGTTTTTTTACAGCAGTAACAAGCAGAAGCAGCAAGCAGAAATAAATGTTTTTTGCTAGTAACTTTCTGCTAGACACCATAGGAACCTGGGAAGCTAAATGGACAGATGTCCTGTGTCACCTCAAGCAAGTTTTTTATGCCAGACCCAGTGAAGGATATAGGTGCTCAAAGGTGTTGTGTATTGCAGCATGAAACTCCTGGGGGCCTGACCAAGCCCAGAGCAGGACAGTGAACCTTTCTGTCCTGTGCCCTGGTGGCTCTCCAGGGACTACGGGCCAGCCTGTGTGCTGAGCAGGAAGCAACTTAGCCACAAGGGAAATGCTGACAAAATCAAGTAGCCACAAATTGCTTCTCCCCAGCATCTCACTACAGTTCAGCCACGTGCAGGGCTGCATTTACCTTCACATCATCTAGAATGCTGTCATAAAGATTTAAGCTTTAAAAAAAAAAGCAAACAGAACAGTTCTCACTCTTTTCTCCTAAATTGCAGCTGGTGAAGCAAATGCCACTTTCCTGTTCCCCTAGTGTCCCACAGGAAGCATCTTTGTGAAGTTCCTCCATTGAAGAGAAGATTTAAGATTCCATCAGTCAGTAGGAGAGCACAGGAGGGAATACGATTCTGTCAGCTAATGGTTTAGGGGAAAAACAGGAAGGCTTGACTTCTGGTCCTGCTCCCAGGAAGGTTTCTACAAATCACACAGGAAAGGGCATGGTCTAAAAAGAAGACAGAGGCCAGGAAGCAGCATCTAGAACTGCTGTGTATTGTCCTGCCCTTGCATTAAACAGCACAGAGCAGTAACATTAGATGCAGTGTGAAATTTTCTCATTGATTTCACTGAAAAAAGCTTYAGCATTCACAGAAGCGCCAGGTGAGCAGGATCCCTCCCCCTTGCAAAAACACACACGTACAAACACAAGACTACTATCCACTGAGACAAATTTATACAATGATGAACTGATACTATCAAGGCAATGGCCTCAAGTGTCTGTAGAGCTTTGTTTAAACTCTTATACAAAGGTCAGTGGAGTGTTGAAAACAAATGAAAGCACAGGCTGCAAAAATTAATCGGTGGGGAGTCCCTGAGTGGACTTCTAGAACTGCCGCAGCGTGGGGCAGGGCTGGTCACTCCCTGCCTGTACAGAGCCGAACACAACCTTGCAGCTCAGCTCCAGGAGCATCTGAGCATCTGACATTGTTTAATTGGGGCCAGCTTGTGTGGCACTGTGGAAGATAAAAACTTAGTCCTTAGTCTGTATGCCTGAGAACTAGGGAGATGCCTGCATGGTAGATACAATTAGTACAARGGCATACAGTCTGAATAGATGTGGCTGGCAAGGAGCATCCAGGGTAGGAGAGGCACAGATAAGAAAACACTGAATGGACCTTTTGCCTCCACCCTTCTGGGTTTACTGGGTATTTAATCTTTGTCAAGTGTACAGCACTTGCATATCCTTTTATTAGGAAGTCTAAATCTCATTTTATTATTAGCCACTTTGGTAATACAGTGGTTCCTAAAATACTATCTAAAAAAGAGAACAGGAAAAGTGCATTTTCTCTTTCTTCTCTTCTACACATACAACCTTCTTGTTCCCAAAACCAGCAGGTTTTGCTTTAACTTTCAAAAAAAAGGAAATTCACTTTTTGGTAAAGACAAGGTTTTCAGAATGTCAGCTTAGTTGGTTGAGAACAAGAATGACCATAAAGAAGCTTATAATGGAAGTTCACACCCTCCTTAATGGTAGCATTGCAGCACAACTTTATCATACAGAAAGGCGAACGCAATGGAGACAATTCTCTCCCTGCTCTCCTTCCATGTTCTTGGTTTCTTCTCTTCTGCTTTGGATCCACCCTTCTTTGTCTTTTTTTCCTGCTCTAGGTCCTCTCAACAAAGCCTTCTCTAAAACTAAACAAGCAAAAAGGAAACGCATAGCACTGAACTGGCATTTGAAGACMATGAGATTGTTTACTCTGCTGCTATATTCTGTTCCTCTGCTGTTTAGACTGGGACTGGACTACCTTCCAATGCTGGGGCTTTGGTATCAACAGAGTTTTCTAGATGCTTCAGTAACACTTATAATTAAACAAAAGTAACAAATGACAGGCAGAGGCCCAAATTGGACCTAGAGTGCTTTTTTGATCCATAATTGAGGTAAAGGCTTGATTAGCAGAAACACAAATGTGCATGCGTAAACATAGGCATGCACAAACTCAGGAAATAACCTCCAGATTTAGGATAACCATAAGATCTTTATGGTGTTGAGTGGGTTACATGCAGTATCAATGAAGGGCTGGTTTCTAAAAGCAAAGCCCAGAGAGAGGAGGCCTTTATTTTAATCTCATAGAATTATTTGTACCCTTATCAACTGAAGCCTCTTCCCTTTCCTCTACTTACCTACTGGCTCACTGAGGCACTCAGCGTTGCCCACAGTTGCAGACACTGCTGCTGAGCAACAGACGTGGCGGTGGCACAAATCACTCTTTTCTCTTGCAAGATAATGGGAATGTCTCGAGGACTCAGACTGGCCTAACCTGGTTGTATAGGATATAGTTATGCCAGTAAGGAATGAAATGCAGACAGAAATACTGTATCTCCCTTGCCTTTGGCCTTGTTTTTATTGGCAGTGAAATTCTACTGCATTGAAGTTGCTGACTGGGAGGGGTAACTACCTGAAACATCCTTCTGTGGGTAGCAGCATGACCCGGGGTATCTGTAAGCGGTAATGATAAACTAGGATCCTCTGCTTGAAGCTCTTCTGCTGCCATATTGTTTAGACATGCTGGCTGAGCTTGTTTTTGCAATTTTGCAATTTTGGGAATTCAGAAATCATGAATAAGCATGAAAACATCTGAGTTTGTTCTCCAAAATCATGAAATGACTTTTAGCTGCTTACCTGAGGAAATTAAGCTTATACAGTCATGCTTTGTATCCATCAGTCTGTCAGTTCTCCCCTACTTTCAGCCTGTTTGATGGTTTAAAACAAATTTGACAGAGGGATTTTGTCTCAAAGATAATATCTTCCTACATGTTTGTGAAAGTAGGTAGCTGGAGTAAAGAGAGAATTCTTGTTGAGTCATAGAGCCATAGAATTAAAAGATAATTTAGGTTGGAAGAGACCTCTGAGGGTCTTCTGCTCAAATCTGCTGCAGCCTATGGCACTGGCATCAATAAATTACAGCACATCAGGGAATCCATATATGACAGTACAATTATGAATTATAGAGGAAAAGTTTGTATTAAATCCTGCACATTAGACATGGGAGACTCCAGTCACAAGGCAAAAATCTATGGGACATTTCTTTYGTAGTCATTTTGCTCACAGAGCATCTTGTTTTTGATTAGTCTCTTATTTCAAATTTTTAAATCTTCTGCCTGTCTTCAGCAATTTGCTGCAGGGAGGCATTGTTAAGATACATCCATTAGGATTATGAGTTCTTAAATCAGAGCTGTATAAATGTCTGACAGGTGGCATGGCTGTGAAGCTTTGGTTTGCAGTTGCATCAACAACATGATGTTGAGCTCGTTTGATTCACTTACTGAGGAAGAGAAAGGGTTAAAGTCAGCCGTGACAGAATTCAAATCACTTGAGAGCAGAGTCTGGACTTGAGGGCTGACATTACTGTTGTTGGAGACAATAGCACATTTCCCATCAAATCCAGCACTGCATGATAATCAAAAATAGTACAGTTCATGTAGACAGAAGATACATCGTCAGGAACAGACTTGTGAAGAGGGATCCATTATTCTTTGTGAAGGTACAGCTCATTAAATGCTGGTGAAAGGYGCTATTTTGAGAAAGAGTCGTTTGATAGTCACTGAACTGATCCAGTTTGAGCAAACCTCCCCATGCTGTCTCAACCCTCTCCTGAATAATTCCAGATGAAGGTAGAAAAGTAAGCTAGTTCTTGGCCTTTAAATAGAAATTTGATGGAATATACATTTGGAAGACAAATTTTACTGAAGTCCAAGATACAAGCTTAATGTGAGCATTTCAATGTGACTATTGGAAAATTCATTGGTAGAGTTTAGACCATAAAGTAAAAAATGTAGATACTTTGTAAACTAAAAGTAACTGTGAGTAAATCATATAGTTGCTCTAATCTCAGCAGCTTCTCAGATTCTATGTAATTTCTCTTCCTCATAGCTTCATACCTGGTTACCTGTCTCTGKTTTTCTATTTCTGTTAAGTCTTGTGTTCTCCAAGGGGAATATTAAAGGTCAGGTAGCAAGATGCTCTTGCTAATCAATCTGTTTCTAACTATGATTTTTAGCTACTTGCTCCAGTGAGGATTACCAGCTTTTGCAAAACGTCTAAACGTCCTGAAAATCTCAGAGGTTTATTTTCTGCATAGTCTGTAACTTCTTTCCATAGATACCAATATGGCTGATTCTTTGGATAACATTTCCTTTTTTGCAGTCCAGTGGCAAAGCTGTTTGTTAGTTACAAGCACATTCCCAGCAACCCCCCTATATCCTAGACAAGTGCTCCTATTTTGATCTTGGTTATAAGAGTGAAGAGGGAGGGATTGCTCCAGATTTGTTTACCACTGGAAGCTGGAATGAATATAGCTTTCCAAGTACTTCCTGATTCAAGCTTTTCTGTCCTGTTGTGTATCTCATCTCCTGCTGCTGCCTTTCTTGCCAGGCTCCACAGTCCGTTGTTGTTAGGGATCTGTTTAGTATCTCTCTGCTCCCACTGATGGACTTTGAACCATTCTTTTTCTCAACCCAAAACAATTCTTGCACAGCAAAAGTGGACTTCTTCCTTCCATCCTGACATCGAGCTCTGTGGAACKCTTCTCTCTCCCCCCTGCCCTCTGGGGTGACTCCCCAGAATCCTGCATCCTGGCATGGATCTCATTTCCCATTGCTCAGCTGTTTCCTTTATCCTGGCCAGATGCTCAGGTGCCCTCTTCTCTGTGCCTTAAATAGGTTTCACCATATGTTCCGGCAGTTCAGTCCCCCACTTTACAGTTTCTATAAGGAACAYGATAGAGCAATAATAAAGCACTGGCTGAATTTCAACGAGTACAAGTGTGACAGCACACTTGAGTAATTAATAGAGGCGAGAGGGAGATAGGATTTGTGTATTTATGGCGATTATTTTTTTATTATCTTCTAGGTATGATATAAACTGCAGCAGCAGCAAGTACAGACTCTACCACTAAAACTCTGAGGTAGAATTTCCCTGGTTTGTAGTGTTGAATATTTCATGAATTTAAAATGCCAATTATGAGTTACTTGCTGCCTGCTAGGAACAATAGGCAGCTTTGAAAAGACTTGCTCCCATTCTTCCAATCTATACCATATGTTTGTTGACTCCTTTTTAATCTGAGAATCCAAGGGTTCAAGGGTGGTAACTGAAACTCTCACCCAAGCAAAGGTGGTCCTAACAGACCAGTGTGCAGAAAGCTTGCATTGCTTTCTGCTAGAGGATGAGCTAGAGGATATCAGTTTTTACGGCTCTCAGTCTATTCTATAGTCCTGAGCTCAACAGGAATGTGATTTTTCACATTTGCATTGCAGCACTGGATTTTTATTAAAATAGCACCACATATATATGTGTGTGTGTATATATATATGTATATATATATGAGCTGGCAAAATCCCCTAAGAAACAAATKAATCTTTGGCTGCTTCACCTGTGTTCTCCCTACTAAATCCATTCYCTTTGTATCTATGCCAATTCTTGGAGCAGTATCTGACAAACATTGTTAAAAAGGAGATAATTTCCCTCAAAAACAGTTCTCCCTTTCTGTGGCAGGTGGGTTCTCTATACCCCCTCTGAATGTACTGTGCAGCCAATGATAGGCAAGACTTAGTCCTACAACAGTCCYAGCTTTTCTGAAATATTCTAAAAATGTGCCTATAAAGGTCCATTTGCTGACATGGAAAGCACTGCCATAATGCCAACAATAAATAATGTCCATGACAGTAGTTTCATACCATTAGACAAGGATAATTCCCAGCCTCCTGCACTTAGTTCTTGGAAAGCTCTCAAATAAAATATCATTACTTTGAAGTTCTCTGGACACAAAATTGTCATTACATTTTAAAGACTTTAAAACTTCCTCTGAGTTTGGTACCTCTAAGGAAGGTAGTTTTTAGAAGTGTTTAGGAACCCACACTTGGAGACAGAGCTACACAAGAATGCACCTTCTGGTTTTTGGGCACTTTGGGCTACCTGCTTTGGGCTATCTGCTAGACAAGGCCTAGATTCAATACAGCACTTAAGTTCTTATTTCAGGTTAAGCTTTTTTTTTTTTTTTCAAAATTGGACTCTAGTATTTGCTAAAATGATGTGCTGGAAAAATTGCTTCAAATCAGGTGTGATACTGAAGTGAAGCTTAATTCTTTATAGATAGATGTAAAGGTAACAAACGTAGTCCCCAAAAAATATGTATCTGAGGAATCATATGCATCGTATATAGACTGGACACTGGTGGCTGGGAAGTGCTAGCCAGAATTCTGGGCATGGGRATATCTGCATGCTTCTGTAATTGTGCAGCAGTGTGCCAGTCAGCCTGACTCAGTCTTTGCACCTGCTAATTTTCTTTCCTAGCTACAGAAGCGATAAAGGAGCATTCTGCTGCTTGCATGCTCTGTTGTGTTCTTTCCCCACTTCAGGGCTGTAAGAGAATCTTTGTGTCATCAAATAAGGCAGCACTCAGAGAATAATCCCAGAAATGCCAGGAAATAAAGAGTGTGGATATTTTCTGAGAGCCAGCTAGAATACCTATAGCTGAAAGAGGATGAACAGCTTGATTCCTTTAGCATGTCCTTTATTGCTCTGTCATTCTCTGGGAACATTAGGGACAGTGTTTAAGAAGCTGCATCAGTTTCAGATGCTATGCACCTCATTAATCAAAACACATCCTTTTGGAAGGTAGTTGATTGCAGCTTAGCCACAGAAGTGCTTACACCTCAGCATCCCTAGTGCCTGGAGGAGGGAAGAAGAGGAAAAAGACCTTTAATGCTATCACTGGCTTAGTTCACATTATCTMATCTACAGGAACATTTGAAAATCGAGATTCATTTCCCCCAAAAAGCTTGTTCTACTAGAAATTGTGATGAAAATAATAATATTAAATAATATTTGCACTGGGTAGCTTCACTGTAGAGTATTTCAAATGAGTCACAGCCAGTGTAGGTTGTGCCMGGAGGTGGGAGGAGAAGAGGAGCAGGTGAGTGCTTCAGAGAAAGGATTCAAGAGAGAGAGCAAAAGAGCAGGCAAACAAAGATGAGGAAGCATGTGCTGTCTATGTGTATAGTGAAGTCACTGCTGATGGCTGCATTTCCTTGAAGTAAGAGCTTAAGTAATGTCCTGCTGCTTTAAGTGGCAGAGTTACCTTAGGCCAGTGACAGGTGACTCCTGGAAGGGAAAAAGTGAATATTTGCTTATGAAAGCAAAAGTGCAGAGATGGGGTGAGGATTTCCTCACTGCTTGCAGTAGGCATTTRTTGCTTGTGTTTAGCCTCCCTGCGTGTCTGCACAGTTCACGTGGTTTCCTTTTCCTAGGAGGTATGATTTTAAACGTATAAAACATTCTAGAAAGCCTCAGATATTGAATCTATGCAAAAATATATGCAAACAGTCTCTCATATGGCTAAACAGATTCTTAATTTAACTCCACTGGTTTCAAAGGCTTTGCACTAGTGAATAATCTGAACTAGTTTATCAATCTAAGAGCTTCTTAAATGTAACAGAATAAACAGCCATTCCCAAAGAAGCGCAGGGCTGGACTGATTGCCACCTCTTTTCCTCCTTTTCTCAAAAAAAACCTCTCAAAGAACAAAAAGTAGGGAAAAGCCTGACTTTAGCCTTTTTCCACTGCTTTGGCCTCTATTATACGAGGTGCATTGTAGCCAGCAGCAAAAGGAAGAAGGATTCCCATCCAGAGCTGTTCTTCTGCCAGGACCAACCTCCTGGGAGATGCGCTAGTCGAGGGTGAGCCACAGAAAGTGCTGACTCAGGTGCCCACTGGGAAGTGGGTTTCCCTCTGTCGTAGGGAGAGCCCACGCATCCCACACACTCCTTCGCCATCCCAGTCCAGCCTCCCTCAATCCAGTAGGGGAGCTCTTTGAGATGCAGCTTGCTTTTTTGAATGACTTCTACAGATCCAACCCGGCAGGAGAGAAATAGTAACGTTTTGCATGTCTAACAGGGACGCAAGGCAGCAAAGGAAAAAGAAACCTTCCAAACCTTCAGTGGTTTGCAGACAGGTACAAAACACAACGTGTTTCCCAGCAGGCAAACTTCTGCTAGAAAAGACAGGCACTCCCCAAGCCCCTACTTTGCATGCAAGTGAGATTTTCAAGGTGAACCGGTGTTTTTCCTTTAGATTTGGATTTGCCTCTTCCCACAAAACCCCATATCTTCACAAGCAAACCTGCAACAAAGCAGCCACAACTCCAGAGAGAGAAAGGATCATCAGCATCTAACAGAAAAAGGAATCTTCTTGCTCCTTCTTTTTTTTTTATTTTTTTTTAATGTTTATGATGCTGCTATTTTTAAATTCACGGCCGCCCGGTAATTTTTTTAAAACCAAGGATGGCATTAAGCCTGGCACTGTCGGCTAAAGCCGAGCGGCGGGTGACTTTTGCTCAGCGGCAGGAGTTCTGCAGCGCCAGGGCAACGCAGTCCTTGCAGCCCGGCAGCAGCAGCAGCAGCGTTGCGGCGCCCGTTCAGCCACACACACCCTTGGCAGCCAGGCGTTGCCCTTTTAAGAAGCCCGGGTGCTGGCTCAGGTAGGCAGAGCCTGTGTGCACTAGTCGCTCCTATGGCAACCCAATAGAATAGGATCGCTTCATGAATATTCCCAGGAGCAGGGGCTGCATGAGGAATAAGTGATGACAGTGATGTAAGCAAGCAGTGGCTGCTGCAGGTTGCAGTTCATTGTGTTATTGGCCGGCAGGTTGAGGAGTTTGAGGCACCCGGGCTTGAGCTTCGCTTTCCGGATGATGTCTGCCCGCYGGGAGACACAGCACATTTGCATCTCGAAGCCAACATGGCAAGGCGGCTGCTGCCGCTGCTGCCGCCCTCCCTCGCCTTCCAGCCAGAAGTGTGTGGCTCTCCTCTAGACTTCTTGCCCAGTGCTCTGGATCTGAGCAGACAGGGATTGCAGTAACACTCACCAAGGGGAGACAAGCAGCAAGTAGCCAAATCGGGACAACGGAGGAGGAGGGGGGGCCTTTTTTGCCTTCCCTCTTTTTTTTTCCTTCCCTTCTGGATGCAGAGCCTGTGTTTTGATGCAGAGCCTGTGGATGCCACAGTCTGGTAAGAAGATGACACACCAGTCTCTGGTCCCTTCTGCCCCTTGAGCTGGGGGTAGGGGCCTGCAGGCAGTGACGGTTCCCCTCCTTAGGCAGAGTGGGGGGGTCTCTCCCTCTAACTGAGCAGCAGCAGCAGCAGCAGCAGCACCATCAGCCATGGACAAGCTGCCCCCCTCCATGCGCAAGAGGCTCTACAGCCTGCCCCAGCAGATAGGACCCAAGGCGTCGATCATGGACGAGGAGGAAGACAGCGACAAGGACACCCGGAGGAAAAGCATCAGGCTGAAGCCACTACCTTCGCCCTCTGCTGGGAGCACCCGGGCACTCGGGGGAGACCCCGGCAGAGTGGGAGACCCCGGCCTCCTGGAGACGGAGGCAGGCAGCAAGGGCGCCAAGACCAGCACCAACGGGGACTGCCGCCGCTTCAAAGGGAGCCTGTCCTCGCTGACAAGCAGGCACCTGCACGACGCGGCCGAGGAGAAGAGGCTGATCGGCGGGGAAGGGGAGCCGGCCTCCCCCAGTGAGGACAAGAGCCCCCCCGGCAGTGGGGAGCTGGAGCAGGGACTGCCAGCGCCCCCACCGCCAGCATCCCCCCCGGAGCCCCAGCAGCAGCCCCCCCGGGCTTGCTCCTCTACCTCCATCAAAGTGGAAGGAGGTGGAGGGTGCGACCAGATCACCCCAGATGAGGAGCAGAGGCTGGGCCAAGCTGGTTTCATGCAGAGGCAGTTCGGGGCCATGCTCCAGCCGGGGGTCAACAAATTCTCCTTGAGGATGTTTGGCAGCCAGAAGGCCGTGGAGAGGGAGCAGGAAAGGGTTAAGTCTGCCGGGTTCTGGATCATCCATCCCTACAGTGACTTCAGGTACAATCCCCCCCTCCTGGCCCACTCAAAACTAGCTGGCCTGTCCCTTCCCCTACCATGCTCAGACCTTTCCGCACACAGCACACACCCAGACATAACTTTCCTTGTTAAATTTCCTGGTCAGAGGAGCTGGAGGACACACCCGAGATCTGCTCCAGTCAATCTGCAGGTTTCGTTTATATTTAAGCTTATTTTTAGTGTCCTCACACTATGATTAATTTTAAATTGTGTTTTTAAACCAACAAATGTCTTTCACTTTGGCTTTTTATAAGGGAAAGCCTCTCCATAAGTTCAGTGTAAATGGGGAAACATGTTCCCACCTGATGCACAACTCTCGACTAAAAGCGTGGTGTCTGCTGCTTAACTAGTCCTACATCTCCAGTTCAGAATGTATGGTCTGCCTGATTAATGTTTCAGTTCCCATTTTTGTACCTCAAAGTCCTCTCCCTTCTGCTTCCCCAAGAGTTAGGGAAGGATGTTGCTACTGTTGCTGTTTTGTACAGCTTCTTACTGCAGCATCGCTTGTCAGGAATTGGTATGTGCAGGGGATAGCAGCATTCGTTAAGAAGGAACTTAACACCTTCAGAGTCTTACAGAGAAAGATTTTCTCTTTTGCATCTGTAAATCCCTATTTGCAAAATAAATTTGGATAGGGAATAGTTAACCTTGTCTTTTTGAAAGTAATGTCTGTCTTTCACTCAGACACCAAGATTKCCATGAAGGTTAATAAGGAAATATATTGTAAACCCTAGAGCCAATTTTTGTATAGTTCTGTGTAGCAGACGAGTTGTGTTTGGGTATTTCTGAGTGAAGTATTGTCTACTGCACAGGTGAATTGTCCTCTGCAATATGTATGTAAAGTACTGCAATCAATAATTAATTACTTAGTGCAATCAATGGCTAAGGTTTATTGCTTCAACTTTAATTACAGCCRGCTTACGTGTCACATTTAAAAGCAYGCAGTAGAAGAACATTACTCAAACACATATCTATCAAACTACATGATTTTATTGAATTCTTGGACTCTTCAAGAAACCTTGCATTATTCCCTAAAATGCAGTTAGCAAGATAATTGCAGGAAGGAGTTCCAGTGTGGATTTGGGTGCCCAAAGACAGAAATGACAGAAACCTCTTGACGCTACCTTTTAGGGATTTAGCAAGCAGTCCACATGCTTAGAAGATTCAGCACTGGCACTGAACAGATTCCTTGATATTTGATTAACAAATGTTATTAGAGGGCTACATGAATTGGAAGACTGCGCTGTCGTTTAAATTCAGTGCACTCAAGAGTCCCAAGCGCMCAGCTGATTGAGCATATGAGGGTTTCTAGTAGCTACATCATGATACATAGTCCTTGCAAGTACAATCTTATTCAAACCCAGATTGGAAAGAGTATAAAATTGCCTCCCAGTTGTGACTGATCAAGTAATACCTCACAAACACAGTGAGATGTGAGAGTGATTAGCTTTAAAAAGAACAAAACCCATTTCTTACTCTCGGCTATAATCTTTGTATTATTTGCCATGAGTCTAGAGTTAAAAACTAACTATTGTGCCTTCTTGAGTTATTCTAGCAAGGTGTTCTCTGTGTGTCGCACCCTCAAGTAATTTTGGATTTAGTCTCTGGATTRTATTTGGATTGATGCAAAAGTAGCATTCAGTTTGCGTATCTTTTATGTATCTGTATAGTGGATTTATTCCCTTCCATCTTTATGGCTACGTTTTCAGCATAGAACCAGACTGGCAAACTTCAGTGAAAGAATTGTAGCAGTAGCTGAGGTAACCACCTTGCCCAAGGTGAGATGGTCCTAAGAGTGTATTTTTTTAAGATTCCTAGTGAACCAGTGGTTATTTCTTAAAATGGCACAATAAATTATGAGGTAAGTTTTTATTTCTGAGGTACTTGGCTARGGCCACTCCTAGCCTTACACAAAGAAATGAAATATGCAGGCAAGCTAGACTCCCCCAAGCCAGATGATCATACTGAGTCTGCTAACACTCTGATGTTCATATGTATGCAGATATATATGAATGCATGTATGACTTGTTAGTATTAATAATAAAATCCTCCCCTGACATAGCTTTGCATTTGTGCAGAGAAAGCACAGTGAGTTGGATATCTGTACCCTGGTGCAAGACACTCTCTCCCTGGGGTCAGATTCAAGGTAGGCTGATACCTTGCCACTTTGTGTTTCTTCTAAATTGACGCCGGAAGCCTAGCACACAAATATGTGCTTTCTCCCTGCTATTATATATCAACATCAGATGGGGCAGTGGTATTGATTGTACAGAGACATCTGAAGAGGCCAGGAGGAGTTGGATGCACTACTGTATTGTCAGGATGTATATTTTCTGGGGAACTTTGTTCACCTCTGTTTCTAGGGCACTTGCAGCATATCTGTTTGAATATGACTGCCACTTAGAGAAAATGCTTGGGCTTCCATGAATAATGACCTGTGAACAATGGCTGCCTTGAAGGAGAAGAGTGGGAGCTTTCCTGGATTCTGTTAGGGTTTTGTATTCCCTCCTTCACTGAATGCTACTAAAGCATCTCTCTTGGAAACAACTCACATGAATATGAATAATTKTTTGACCTCTGAAATGCAGCAGATTACACCAAAGAGCAGATACTATCAAAATACTTGCAAGAGCTATATCCTGGACCCAAAGGACTCTACTTTCTGCTTTGCAAATTATGTAATGCAATGCGTGATTGCTCCTTGTTATAGACGGGTGCAGATCTGAGCGTTMGGATCTTTTAAGAGGCATGAGTCTCCGTTATCCTGCACTTCGCTGTCACCAAAGCTGTGCAGTAGCGTTTGGTGTAGAACTTTCAAGTTAATGTGTAAATATTTAGACCCAGATCTTGTTTTCTGTTTCTTTGGAGAAGCCAGTTTCACCTCTGAGAGTGAGGTGCATCTCCAGGCATTTTGGTAGAGCTCCAGACCTCATAACTCCTGTCTCAGTACAGCTCGAGATGTGAACTCTTGAGTGGAACACTCCAGCCCTATTTACTGGAGCTTGATTCTGCTGTGAAATGACATTGGTGTAATCCTCTGACTTCATGGAGTTGCTTCTCCTTTGCACAATGTGAGAGGAGTTCCTGTTTTAGAATAGAACAGAAGCTTTCATCATAGTCTCATTAAACTATCATTTTAGCATCTAATATGGCTAATTCCTCCAAGAGTAAAGCAAATTAATATAGTTTAAGGCTCTGTTGATTTCTGCTTTTAGTCCATTGTGAGGGGAAAAGACACAAAATGACCTTTATAAAAAACAAACTCAGTGCCCCTGAGTACTCATGACTAATGCAGTGGACTAGAGTCACTTAAAAGATATCTTAGCAATTTGTAGTGAAAATAAGAATACTAGCTCCTATTCTGAGGTGCAGATGTATGTGCTAGCGGCTTGAGTTTATTTATTTGCATCTGTGGGTGATTGCACATCGGTGCAGAGCCAAACTGTATTTCCTAGATCAAGATTTCTCTGCAATTTTGAAAGCTTTTTCACTGGGTAGATAGAATTGTAATTTATTGCTTAGAGGGAGCATTGATCCAGTACAATTGGTTTAATAAAAAAATTCCAGACAAACAATGATTTAGCTAGTTTGTAGCTGACTGAAGCATATTGGTTGTAGCTACTATCCAGAATTGCTTGCAAAAAAGTGTAGCATGGTGCTTTTAGAAAGGCCTGAGAACAGATACGCTATCTGAAGGACCAAAATAGTCCAAACAGTGGATGTAAATAGAACTGCACATTATTCACTGCCCAGTAATCTATTAACTTCTTCACAGAAAAGAGAAGCTGCTGCCTCCTTGAAAACAATGGAAAATATTCCACTCAGTAACAGTCCCAACTTCAGATGTTGAAATTTTGCTTTCCACTGTTCTCCCTTACTTGCAATACACGTCTGCAAACAGATCCCTTTTTTTCATTTGCTTCCTCTGCCAGAGCCTCCTCTCTGCTTGGGAACCTGGGGAGATTTCTGTGGCACCAAAAGAAATAGATGCTCAGGTGCGATGTATAAGGTCGGGGAATTCCTGAAGAACAAAATCGTTTGCTCCCCTTCATGCTGCTCCAGACCTCTATGCAGTGTCATTCAGATTGCCTTCTCATGGGGAATCAGTGGGATTTACTAATTATAGTACTAAATACTGAACCCAATACCACTGGTGGGATTGAGCAAAAATGGGAAGGATGTGTGTTTACTTTTTGCGCTCTCCTGAGTAGAACTGATTTCCAGAGGGCCTCATGGAGTGCTGCTCTGTCTGTGGAGATTGTTTTCATTCGTAAGCTTTTCACTATTTTGTTAGAAGAGAAAACAATTTGTGAAGCATACAGCACTGCTCACTGACTTTGGCAGTTCACTTAGGTGGGTGTTGCTCTCCCTCATCTCAGACAATAAAGCCCTTTTCTTTACCTGCTGCCCAGAATGCTGCTTCTTGTGCCGGCCTCGCTTCATGCCTACCCACGTTCAGAAGCTGCCCACAATGGCAAACTCTGGTCTTGTGACTTGCCCACTGCTCATAACAAAGTAAAATGAAAGCTACCCATTGTGTGAGCCTTATGTACAGCAAATGGAAATTCTGGTTCAGTGAAACCTCTGCTTAGAGGGAAAGGTCAGGGAAACAGTTGCATTAGTAGCAGAACCTGTGCCTGTCATTAGAAACAAACACAACGTGCAAATCAGGCACAGGTTTATTGGTAGGCAGCTCATAGACTTGGCTATCTTCTTTTCTTGTTCATGCTGATGGCAGTTGCCTCAGAATAGTATGGGGACACTGCTGGCTGAGGAAGGGGAGATGCTTTCTTGAAGTCAGATCTTGCTGTCTTTACTGCAGACAACTTTCCTGCCAATTCCCAGAGCAGTTTTGCTGGGGCAGAACGAGGGGATCCAAAGAGGAATAATATGAGGGATAATCTGAATCCTGCTGAACAGCATGGATTGGACTTCTGTTGTCTTCAGTGGACTGTGAATCAGGCTGCAGGAGAAGAAACATGGTTTTATGACCATGAACGGAGGGGACCAAACTAGTGCAGCCATACTTCCCATGTCCATAGGCAAGTCATCACATGCTTCATGCCCTAGTTCACATGTCATGAGGTGGAGGATAAAAAATCCCATGCTAGACAATCAATGTGGGGTTATGGTCTTTTGTGTGAGATACGCCATACAAAAGACAGTGTTTGAGAACAGGAAGGCCTCAGTAAATGAAACACCCCCGTGTATCACCATAATATGTTTTAAGACTATAATCATGTAATATTACGCTATTTTCCCGTAAGTTCATGTGCAGAAAATAAGATGAAAGAGTATAAATAAATACTAAAGCAAGCATTGAGGTTTAACGAAGTGCCATGATTAAGATTTCTTGCACAAACTTAATTCAGGCCCTTTGTACAAATTTCTGCCAATAGATGAACACATTATCTCTKCCACAGAAGCCCATGCCTTATTCAGTGCACACAGGGATGGTTCCTTTGTGAAAAACTATTTAACATTTTCTCCATCTCTCCTTGTAAGGTAGCATACCATATTTATTTCTTCTTATTCAGATCCTGTTCTGAAAAAACAGGTTAATTTCCTCATGGCCTTTTTTTTTTCTTTGGCACTTACAAAATAGTCAACTATAATAGCAATAAATGTTCATTTTGCTTCCTGACACCTTGGCTAGGAAATTGGTACTATGGTCCCCAGTTTACAGCGAGGTGGCAGAGACTCATAGAGATTAAGGTCAAAAMCATTCATTAACTTGGTGTAGTCAATTTGAGGACCTGTTTTGCAGAGTACATAGCATTACACAGCATACCTTACATTCAGAGCTCTGCCTCTGTAGGTGCTTAGTAAGGAATCGGACATCACTGTGACCCGGAAGACAAGGGCATGGRGGTAATGACTACCTGTTTTAAGAGTAATGGTTGCTTTAAGAGCATTGGAACATTCTGATTTGGACCATTTCTCAGGCTTGCTTGGTGAGCAGCCAGACTGAGAAATAGGCATGCTGATCCACCCACCCTCTTCCCAAGCCTCTGATGTTTGTTAGTTTATCTGTTGTTATAGCAAAAAAAAAAAAAATCATAGCTGTAAACAATGACATAGAATTCTCTTTAATCATCACCTAAGAATATTGTTCTAATTACAGTTTTGGATTGAGCGATTTGCCTAACACCTCTGCAGGAACTTTTTGGCAGAGACAGAATCTCCAGGGCACCGCTCATCTGCCCTAGCCATCACATCTCATTTGCCGTTCCTTATCTCTTTTACTGCAAACCTTCCAGATTGTGCAAGAAATGAGCTCCTATAGAAAATCTCTTTCCTGCACACATCTGCCTCAAGCCCTTCCTCTCATCTTGAATGAAGCATGAATTCTATGGGAAGAACTGTTTTGAATCGTGAAATGACTGTAACGTAATACATACGTACAGCTAACCTCCGTTCTGCTATTTCATAACCTGAGCTTTTGACTTTGCAGTCTGATTTTTAATACCGTTCTTTGGTTTGTACAGTTGTTAAGGTTTTAAAAAACAAATCAATCCCCATCTTCATCATAATAATAACTTTGGGTTCATTAGCAGGTATGGATCTTTTCGAGGATATGCTGCACTGCCCTCTGAATTAAGCAATGGCTGTAGCAGGTAGTTCCAGCAAAAGAAGAATGATGCACCAGATTCTTGGGCTACTCTCCAGGCTTCGAAGGAAATGTACTCTGCTTATTACAAACTCTCTGCTTGTTTTCTCCCCAGTAAGCATGACGCCTTCTGCCCCACTCTCTCCAACCTGTTGTTCTCCCCATCCCTCATTTCAAGTTTGTGTTTCTTACCCCACCAGTCCTATCTCCATTTTCTAGGCTTCTTGTGGCAGGTTTCTTGTCCAGCCAGTCCTAGGTCCCAATATCCAGCTTATCATCTGATCACTGTTTTCCACCTCACCGTAGTTTTTAGTAATGCCTCTTCCCCATGCCCCGCCTCCCAATGTTCCAGTTGCGGTAGGTTGCGCTTGGCACCTTATTCAGTCCCGTTCCCTCCCCTGCCAGTCTCCATCCTTATCCTTCAGGTTTTTTCCTGGGTGGGTCTCCCCGTATTAGTTTCCTCTCCTTCTATATATTCTTAGTTGCTATCATCCCTCTGACTTCAGATAATCTCAGTTCCTCAGTCCCTGCTTTCCTTCCTGATTTAAGAAAGGATCCTTTTGCCTAGTAATTTAAAACCCTTCCACATTATCCTTCTTTCCATCCTTGGACACTACCAGCCCAGAAATGTTTAGACAAACTACCCATTTTTTATTTTTTAAACTTGAAATATCTCAATCGTTGGAGCTAAGCATTTAAAATGATGAATTTCTATAGAAGCACAATCTCCACTGCATTAGTGTGGAACAGATTTTATTTCAGGGAAGAATGTGTTTTCTAAAGGTGTTTATTGGTAGGCAGTGTAGAATCAGTGTAGGACTTTTCAGTACTACTATAAGCAGGTAAACTTAAGTTTTCAATACAGTGTTATTCTGGTTAGGTAACTATACTAAGTGCTTTCGGTTGCACTGAGTTTTTTCTGCTGTAGAGTCACTGCTGCTGCACTGAAATCCATTTATTATACAGATAAAAGAGTGATCTTTGRAGATAACATAGCATTCATTTTAGCTTAAAATCATTGAAATTTGTCTTTGCTTCTGATGTGTTATGAGCATCTCATTAGCAACCCCATGAATCCCTCAGTTTGCTCCTGAAACCAGCTATCTGAGCTCTCATCTGTGCCAGAGCATAGATTTCTTCCTTTCTCTTATTTTTGAAAGCTGTGTTGGTGCCAAGGCAGTTATAGGTCAATTGAGTTATTGTTGGTTCTAATTGGCACTCTAACAAGCTATTAAATCAATTTACCTACAGGTGAATGTCACTCAAAAAGAAAGGTGCCAACTCCCTTTCTGTCTTTGAGAACTTCAAAAAAACCCATTTCCACTGATGAGTGTAAGGGAAAGGCCAGTCCATAGGGAAGTGGCTAGTGAGAGCATAAGATTATTAGAACACCCCTAAATGTTTATGCCACGAGGTCTATGGCTGAACAGGGTCCAGGCTGTTCCTGTGTGCGGAGGGGTGAGGCTATTTCCAGAACTCAAGGCGGAGAGGAATAATTAAGAAAATCACCAACTCTGACAAATGCTCTTATATCCCTTCCCTGKTTTGTAACAGAGCATGAGTTTATTTCCATGTGGAGAGACCTACATCCTCTTCTCCTCCTTTATGGGCTCTCAGTGTCCCACGTGTGTTCCTGTGACTGCTGGTGTAGGTGTAGTATCCACAACCATCTTTCAAATCAGGCACCTGGCTGGTGACATCATTACCTTTTTGGTGTCCAGTGATCTATAACTTCATGAGATTTACTTGCTTTGTGTTGCAGAAGAGTCAGAGTTATTATGGTGAATAGGGTTGATTTAAGTTCTGTTCTGAAATGTTTAGATAACCTCTTCCTCTAGCAGTAATACAGTGCTCATTCCCACATTATCTGAGCATTTCTTAGTGAGATGGTTGTAAAACGGTCGCTTTTCAGCCTAAAAGGTTTTTTGACCAAGCGGCACTGCAAGTTCATCCTGGGGTCTCCAAATCAAAGCTGCTTTATATATGACAAGCAGTAAGAACTACTCAGGTATCCTTGCTTAAATGGGCAATTTTTTTGGTGAAGCACAAGGCAGATGASAACGCGGCTTGGCTCTGTGCAGCACTACAGCTCTGCAGTGCTGACAGCACTAAAACCAGGGTTCTGTCAGCAGACAAAGCAGTTAGGACTCCAGAAACACGGAAGAGAGAGCAGATGTGTGCTGGGCTAACAAGGTGCTATTATAGAGACCTTTTTCTGTCCCTTTTCCTTGTTGAATGGTTTGCTACCTGGGAAGTCTCTTTACAAATTGAAATTATTCATTCCATGCAGTATATTCACAGTGGCTGACATCAAATATGGTCACCCTGTGCCTAGTATCAGCACCAGACTSTAGTAAAACCAGGCTGTTGACTCCTGAAGAGACGCTGCCTGCAGCAGGGGAAGACAGTGCCAGTGAGAGCAAAGCAGATGAGCATCCAAAGGGGAATTCCAAGGTCAGCTTGAGGCCCCACCACTTGGACATTATAGGGGCACAACTGCTTCCCCAGCGATGCGCGAAAGCTAATCTCATTTCTGGTGACTCGTCCAAATGTGCTAATTAAGGATTTAAATCTCTGCCGCTTTGGATGGAGAGGTTGTCTGTGTTTATGCATCTATTGTTAAAGAGCTTAGAGGCAGGAGAGGTGCCGCAGGTTTCCAGCTGACTCTAGTGTAGGAGCTATAACTCCTTTTTTTTTTTCTTTTCACAGCTGTGCTCAGGGTTCTTGTGACTGCCAGGAAATCAGTAGTTATACATTGAGTAACTCCTCACCTCTGTACGCAGCTCCAATGATTTTGTATGCAGAGGAACTCTGACGGGATTCAGTTTTCCTGATGAGAGCTGCTGAGCACTGTTACAGTCTGATGCTCAGTTCCACCCCCTGCRTGTTTGGGGGATGGCAAACCTAGCGAAGTGCATTTGGATTTGCCTGGCTGTGGGAAAGAAATATCTTGCAAAGTTATCAGCACTCCGAAGCTTGTGAGGGAGATAACAGCTGCATTCCGAAGACTCGGGGACTCCRCATTAATAAGTCCCTTCCTCCCAGCCGTGGCTTCACACGTGATTTCAGGGCAAGGTGCTAACTCATCACAGCGCTAACATCATTGTTACCCAGTGCAGTGTCTCATCTGCAGAGGAATTGTGTCTCCGGGGGAYGGGAGGAAGTGGAGGCCCCTAATTATCCAGCCCTGCTCTGTGTGTGCTCTCACCTCTGTCCACCTTTGTGACTAGGCTGGAGGGGTGGTGCAGAGCACAGGGGTGTGGGCTGAGCAAGCGTGCTGACATCTTGGCTCTGCAGAGA
The DNA here is from genome assembly GCA_030449065.1 of Oceanodroma leucorhoa. Lineage (NCBI taxonomy): Eukaryota > Metazoa > Chordata > Aves > Procellariiformes > Oceanodroma > Oceanodroma leucorhoa. The sequence goes on from JASVER010000048.1 coordinate 6,434,037, forward strand.
AGCAGAAGTTGCATTAGGCATAGTGAGGCAGTGCAAAGGTGACATTTCCTGGCAGCGTCAGGGTTTGGACTAGCTCTCCCCACAGTCAAAATGATAACAGAAATGATAATGATGACTGACTCTATGCAGCTTTTTTAACAACAGCAAACCCGCTTTCATTAAGSACAAATTCTTGATGCTTGATCTTTCTCCCTTTGCTTTAAAGCACTAATGTGTGCACAAGTTATATTCTATTAATAACAAGAGGAATATTTTTTTCCATCCCTGGTTTTCTGTGAACTGTGGGGAGGGCAGGAGAAAGGACCAGTCTAAATTACAGATCATGGTCTGTTCTCCTTGATGCCTGTACAAACCATTTGTATCATTCTCCCATGCTCATTTAGCTGTTGATACACTTTGAATCATAAGCAATGTATAACAGATAGAAGGACAAACTGGAAGGCAGGTCAGGCATCCTGAACAGAATACTCTGTGCCTTGATTTCTCCAACTTTGAAAAAGGGGTGATGGTACTGCCAGGGGCCATGGAAGATGCTGTAGAACTCTAAAATATTTTAATGTAACAGAAGATGCCAGAGTAGATGCCAGCAAGGGTGTGGTTAATATCTACAAGGCAGTTTCATGAGAATTTCTTCACGATTATCCTTTTCTGTACTGCTGTAGATTTGGTTACATTTCTTGTCCATCTTTTGTTAGGGCCAGAAAAATTAGTAGATCTGTGTACTGTTAGGTGATTTCTGAATAATTGGTTCCTTTGTCTTAATAATGAAACTGGTTACCAACACTTGTACAGTTCCATGTGCGGTGCTATATTGTGTGGCACATTTAGACCTAGGCTGGAAAAAGATAGGAAAAAAGCCTGCACAGGGAGGAAGACAAGATGAGTTTTACCTTCTGTGTCTGTAAATGAGAATTGTGCAGCCCCTGCATGGGGTTTGGAGATGCTCTAGAAAGAAAATGTTCCTCCATCTTTCCCTCAGCAGTCGTGTATTGCAAGGTGTGCTACCCTTTTCTTTGGGAATATGCGACTTCTTAACTTTAATAAACACTCCTGAATAAAAGGTCTGGCACAGGAGCTGGCAAGATGTCTGCCCTTTTCTGTGGTGTGGCAGGTTTAGAAAACATCTTCTAAGCTCGCYGACTGTTGAATCTTTCAGGTAATCTGTTTTTGACCCTTGGCTTTTAGTGCAAACACAGGTGTGCTTCATGCCAGCCATGGTTAAGGTGATACACTGTGTATGCTATGGTTAGAGAGCAGCTAGGCTTGTTCCACAGTTGGGAAGTGGAACAAATGCCTGGGTCAAAGGCATACTTAAATCAAACTCCAAATTTGGCAATGACTGTTGGCTCAATCCTGACTGCRTTTGGAAAGTTTCTGGTCCTCAGTTTTGCAAAACAGCATGTAAAGTTACATTGCTCGGAGCTTCTCTTGGTGTATTCCCGGACTCCTGTGCTGTCTCTTTGCACCACAGGCACTCCTCTCTCATCTTCTCCTGACCCATCACCCAAATGGGGTGAATTCCTCTGTCTTCTTGTTGTCTACGTACATTGATTGGAAGCTGGGCCAAAGTATAGACTTCCAAACAAGGGCAGCTCAGCTGGTTGTGTGCTCCTTTTGCAGGACAAACAAGAATTGGGCTAATGGTGGCAGATGTGGGTATGGCCTAGGGCTCCTGCTTTTGAACAGGGAATCTGGAATACTCATCTGCAAGCAAATTCACACAGCAAAATCTGCACTGCAGTCAAAAAAAAGATTTGCCTTGACATCATCTGCCCTGCTCTGAGATCTGCAGTCAGTCAGGAGAGCAACGAACAGCTCCCAGCCTCTCTAGCTCAGTAGAATTAAGGCTAAGCTTCATCATGAGCTAATGCAAGCTGTTCCCACCCCAAATAATTGGCTGCTGCATGGCTTTGTGTCTGTCTAAGCATTACTGCATGTGGGTGGATGTGTTATGTGTGTGTGAATGAGTCTGCTTTGGAAATTAATACATAACATCGGGGGTGCATCTAATAATACAATACCTCATGAGTGATGTGGACGTGAGAAGCGTAAAACAGAGCTGAGCGTGTCAAACATCTGTACAAAGATCACTCTTCCTGGTACCACAGGATGGTGATTCCCACGTCCAGACCACCACCACCTCGTTTTTGCTCTTCCTCCCACCCTAAAATGCCTCAGATGTCTTTCCAGTCCTCTGTTTCCCACAGCCGAAATTTAAAAGCAGGAAAAAAAAAGCAGTGAAATTTCTCAAAAGCTCAGTTCCCCAATCAGCACAACCCTCTTTGCAGGGCAGAGCACCCCATGATGAATAGGAAATAACAGAGATGTTGGCTTGTCCACAGAGATGAAAGACGATGCCTATCCATGAGTGTAGCTGTTGGAGACACTGATGCAGAGAAGTCATGCATGACTTGGGGAGTCAGGAGATGTAACCCCTCTGGGACTTGGCAGCTATTATAGTGCATTATTTTCACAAGGCTGAGCTGTTCTTAAACACTTCCTCTGGTGTAATCATCACACACACATTTTCTCAGTAGTGGCAGGGCATCAGCATTTCTTTCCAGTCTTCCTAGATAAGATGTACAGGGACAAGCTGTGAAAGAGCTGAACAAGATGCCTTGACGTTAGTCATTCACATTCCTCAGCTTGGCCCACAAATAAGCTTTAGGCCTTGTTTTCTGTACACATCCTTGTGGCTGAGTTTTTTTCAGGGAAAGAGCACCTCTTTCAAGTAAGGACAAGTAAGTGGAAACTTGTGCCTGCCCCAAACTTGGATACTAAGATCTGCAGTCCWGTTAGGGAAAAAGACATGGTTGGCTATACCTCTGGTTGTAATGGTTCAAGGCGGAGCATAGCTTTCCTACAGCTGGTCACAAGAGGAGGGGAGAGATTTCTTCACAAGCTCTTTGACAACTGTTTTTCAAAGGAAAAATATCTACAATCCTGGTTAGCTCAGAAAGCGGAAGGGAAGATACTCTACATAAAGTAGTTCTGTAGTAATACAAACTTCCCTGATCATTCAAAATCCATGCCTATTGACAGAGCAGACTACTAGCCATTATAGGCAGCCAGATAACACTGCGATTAATTTTAGTACAGTTTAAATGGTGTGCTTCAGCTTTATTCATACCCTGCCCTGAAGCAGTAGTTGTATGTTGTTCTGCTGTGTACTGTGTAACTGCTGCATTCACCTCCGCACTAGCCTTGCTACAGTGCTGGGTAAAATTACTTCTCCACACACTGGGGTTCTTGTGGATGCAGAAAGACAGATCATAATTTCTTTGAAATTAGTTTTTATCAGTAGACATATGGAACCAAATTCCTTCGTGAGAATCCATTGCAGCTAGTGGGGGTGACACTGGGAATCAGTTTTACTCCTTGAAGCTACTTCTGGCCTGTCTCTCTTGTATACGTACCTCTGAGGCACATATGGGCACTGTGTCTATCACTGTCTGAGACCTGCTAATATTGCACTGCAGTGAGAGATACCAGATTACATTCACATTTTGATGTTTGTGGAATGGATCTTCAAAGCAGGATTTAGTGAGGCTGGCTCTCCGTTGCTACAGTGCAAGTATTTTAGAGCAATGATTTTCTGCTCTTCGCCCACAAAATAGCTATTTCTGATTCAATGATGTCTTTCATAAAGGAGATTCCTAATTTATGATCTGAATATCTAATGAGCTAAAATGTTTTTGGATATACTTGAGAGCAGAGCTAATCTGCTGTCTGCTTCTCCTGGACTCCAGTGAAAGACCTTCTGCTGTTCCCCACTGAAACCAGGGAGTGCTGAGAATGTTGGCTCAAGTGACTTGCAGAGCTTTCTTCCAGGTATCCTCATCACTGAACCATCTTTATACTTCTCTTTCTCAGGCTTCCTGTGATCTGTTGAGTGCCAGCCAGTTGGGCTGAGTCATATCACATATATTTCTGGTGGGATGAATTTGAAAGAACGCAGAGGAAAGCCCTAGCTTTTGCCTTACTACTAAGCTTACTTAAAACAGAAGGACTAGATTAACTAAAAAGAAGAAAAACATAGAAATCACGTAATCAAGCATTATGGAAGTGCACAAGTTCCCAGATAATTTACATAATATGCTAGTGCATCCCTGCTCCTCCTGAAGTCAAAGGTTAAGTCAGTGCCTGCTACAGTGGCCTTGAAATTGGGTCCTGTATGTGTAGAAGTAAAAAACTGCAAGTATATTTCATGTTTTAAAGAAGAGGGCCTTTGAGAGTGCATTCTTGTGTTGCTTCTTGGAAAAGCTGGAATTCGTTGAGACATCGCTGCCACCCTAGGTACCCAAAACAGAGAACAGACTTGCCTCTAGGCACCACAAGCAAAGGATAAGACATGTCTTTTCTTTTAAGACACAAAATTTAAAAGTCTGGAATAGTCTTTTGCGGCTGTAACTTTCAGTATCCAGAGCATGCTTAGGTTCTTTTGGGGTTTCTTCTTCCACACTCGCAACCAGAAGTACATCTTTCTGGATTGGGGAGGAGGGCTGTGGTATCCACAAAGTGCCATTGCTCCTCTTGGAGTTGCATGTGCTTCAGGCATGAATAGACCTTGTCCTCACCAAAAGAGGAGAAGAAAATAGAAAGAGCACTGTGATGAGTTCCTGCCTTGAAGTAAGGGGATTTAAAATTTAGAACAGGATCAAGTAGATTTAAAATATACACTTATACCTCATTTGTCAGTGGAATCTGCACCTTAAATAGGCAGGAAAGTGTTCAAATATCACTGCTTTGGAATAGATGCCTGTTCCACTATCCTTTTGGTAATTGTTTACTGTGTCAACAAAACTACTTGCATGTTTTAGTTACACCTGAATTCTGTGGGAATTATATTGTTCATATGTCCAAAAATTTTTAAAGAGATGATTGTTACTTCACATTCACTTTGTAGCATGTCTGAGCCCTGATGCTGAAGTGCAAATAGAGGGKTTTTTTTTTCATTATTTATTGGGTTTTCATGACTATCATATCTGCACTGTCCCAGCTGTTTGTAGAAATAGCTTTGTAATATTTCTGTGAAATAGCAAGGATGTTATTCCCATTTTATGTCTGGAAACCTAATATACAGAGAAGCTACATTATTTTCTAGAGAAATGCTCACCGAATCTGAACTTGAGTTGTGTAGACAGCACAAGTAGTTTCTCAGTGACAGGACTGTCCTACCTTTTTCTGCAATGTCCCTCTAGCTTAGGGTAGAAACTGGCAGGCTGGAGCCTCCTTGTTATATATTGATGGAAAATGGGCTGCATCAATCTGAATATATTTCTGAAACAACTTGTTTCTGGCAGGTTGTTCATTCTAAAAATATATTTATTTCTAATTGCTGAGCGGAATGCTTAATGAATTCTTCCTTCCCAAGAACAATTAATCAAAGAAATGATTTAGGGCTGGCATTTGCTCCCCCAGGGCTCAATGGCTGTGTTCCATTGACTTAAATAGAGCAGATCAAGCTCAGCCCATACTGGAAAAGATTTATCTAAGCATTTTTTAATGGTGCCCATCACTGTTTGTCTGAATGTCTCTGGCAGAAAAATACTGTCTATATTGGACGAGTAGCAATGCATGTTGTAGTAGAGTTACAGCAAGCTGCTATGTTTTGCAGCCAGTGTTTTCTTGTTTTGTGTATTTTTTAAAGAGAGGTATTATGCAAACTCCCATTGATTGTAATGGGGATTCAGAATGGTGAGGGAAGAAGGGGCTGCAGTTACAACTTGCTCCAGAAGGTTTCTTGACTGGAACAAATGGCTGGAGAGGACCATGCCAGTCACTGAGACCCTGCAATGTGGATTAGAGCTTTGATAAAGGAGAATCCCTTGAGAATCCCCACCACACAACAAAGACGTTTCTACAAAAGATCAAAAGTCAGAAATTTGCASCGTGTCCTGGAAAGAGCGGGAGAGATCCAGCAACGTCCTGAGTCTTGGCAAAAGGCAGATATATGTTAAGTGAAAATGCCCAGATCCCCGAGCACCTGCTTCCTTTAGAGGAGTGTTATGTAGCATGCTCCATGCCACACAGGGAGATGAAAAGCCAAAATGGCTCCTACCAATCTGACGTGAGGGGAGAGGCCTTACATGCCCCAAATCTGGCCATTGAATTTTTGATATTCTGTATAACTGGTGAGTCAAAGCATCCTGTTTGGGTGAAGGGTGTGTCTGACTCCGTCATTTCTAGGGGAGTGTGTATTTTAAATGTCCGGTTCCTGAGTTTTCCATTCTCCTATCTCAGAGCATTTACCAAGTCCTCCTCATTTTTCCCCAAGTCTCCTGCTGCCCTTAAGCTTCTGCTGGGTTTCCTCATTTCAGTCAGTTCAATGCAGAAATGTTTGTCGGGACACCAAATAATAGTTTCTCAGAAACTGAGAAGGGTTTTGGAACACAGTGGCTTGTCGCATAAGGAACTGCCTTTCTGTGGAGCTGAAGTGCTAAGTCGTGAGCTGAGTGCCCTTAAGACACTGGAGTGGATGTTGGGATTCCTGGTCTCTCTTCTTTCTGCTGTGGACCTCCATGTGAGTGAGGCACTCAAGAAATAACTGCCTCTTCGTGCCTCAGTTTCCCCAGCTGTCAGATGCTGATGGTGAGACTCGGCCACCTGCCCTAAAGTGCTTTGAGGTCAAAAGGAAAAAATCTCTTGTGAGCTACATACTGTTTCAGTACATGCAGTAATTAATTCAGCATCCAGTGTATGGAGAGGATAGTGGATTCACGTGGATGCCTTAGATAAGCATAGCCTTAGCACAGTATGTTTCTTCTGAGACCTAAAATAATCAGAGGCAAATTGGACTTTTTTTTTTCCTTAGCTGCTGCATTTTTAGAAGGTGATTCATATCTGGTCTGGAGTCTTGGACACCCGAATAGCCCCAAGATCCCAGAAGCATTAGTCTTTTTGAGGATTCATTGTGCTCCAATCCAGCCTGAATAACTCACTGCAAACAAGAGTCTGATGTTAGCAGCAGGAGAGTTGGGGAGGAAAAATATTTTCTGCTTTTGAAACTGAAACACACATAGTCACTACCTCATTATCATTTTAGATGTCTTACTCCCCTCCACCCCCATCTTCTTTTCCCCACAGAAAGAGGCTTATGGCTGGCACTTCGTGCTGAAGCTTGTCTGAAACAGTGATGCCAGCATTAACGTTTCCAATCAGGGCTGAAAGTTATGATGTAAATCAGTGTTCTCCTTTTGATTCTTATGGAGTAATACTAATAGGTAGTAGCCAAAGTTTGGAAGCAGTACAAAATATATACTCCATCCATCCCAATCCATGGTTCTTACACATTGCTCCTTTGGCATTTCCTCAGCCTCTAATGCTTGAAGACCTACTGCTGTTCACAGAGTAGGCAGAAAATTTGCACTAGAGTTGGCATCCCTGTTGGCCAAAGTGTTTTTAATCCAGAAGCAATGCCAGTTAAAGAAGGCATTTGACTTGGGAGTGTAAGTTGGGAGTGAACTCTCTCTTCCAGGTCTTCTTACCCCTGTGCTACGTAACTGCTAAGTCCATGGTGAAGTGTCCTTGTCAGGGATGAAAGCTACATGCCTGGAACATGTTCTGTCACTCTGGCTTTCTCTCTCCTCAGTGAGCGTGTGGTTTAGCAAGTTTTCAGCCTTTGGAGTAACACGTCTTTGAATATGATCATTCCAGCAGACCATTGGAAAACCCCAAACTACTTTCTATTACCTCTTTCTGGCAGCTTTTTGGATTCCTGTCCTGCTATTAAGCAGGAAAGAGGTTAAACTTTTTCTCCCTGCCCCATCTGGCATATCCAGGGCTCACGCAGAGTGGTAGGAATAAGTGTGCATGGGTGCTGAAGTCTGGCAGATGCTGTCTCTCAGACATAAATCCTGGTAACTTTAAAAGTTGAAGAGAGAATATGAGAGAGCACGTGTGCCTTATCTTGCAAGCAGAGATGTATCTGATCAAGTAAATTGCTTCATGGAGCTGAAGGACAGCTGGATCAGGCTCAGGTTTGATCCATCCTCTGGCACAGGAAGCCCTTCGTCTGTTTTTTGGTCTTTCATCATAAAGTAACTGGACGTAAATGGACAGCTACTCAGCTAAACGACATACATAGTTGTTTCTAAGGCTGCTTAAGCCCACTGGTGACCTGCTGCGCAGATGGTTGTCCTGGTGGTGCATGGTTCAAAGCTTACGGTGGGTACCCCAAACCAGGGTCTCTAGGAACCTCCATGAGAGCTTAGATGTTGTAATAAGAGACCTTCTGTTTCACCCTGCTTTCCATCTGGGGAGCCTGGAGTTGTGATTCCTAATCATCACGAAATGTAGGAGAAACATTTTCAGCATCTCGGATGGCTATAAGTCTTTTTCTCAGCCTGGCAGGTGACTTAGCTATCTGCTGCATGCGTTTGTCACCTCTTTGTGGCCTACTGCAGAGCATGAGGACATAAATTTGTCAATCCAAAGCAAAACAACAGCTAGCAGAAAGCAGAGCAGCGTCCCCTCAACTGTCCCCCACTTTCTAAACTGTGATTCTTATATAGTTATGTGACTCGTCATCTCTCTGCCCTATTTTAGGGTTTAATTTTAGTAAATTTGGGTTCCTAGTGGTGAGGCTGACGTCCTCATCTCATGTAAACTCATATTATGTCAAGAAAGCCATGTCAATCCAAAATAGCTAAGAATCCAGCCTGTCATCCTTGTAACTTACCAAGAAGATAAGTTGGTGGAAGATACCTGTTATATCAGTTGGTGTCGTATGTCCTTTGCCACTCTTGCAGTAGCATTTACTCTGAACTAATAGACATAAGTACATATATCTGTATCATCTATATAGATGTAAAGTCTGTACCTGCAGCACTGAATCCTGTAAGTGTGAGTTGCTATTAATGATCTGGCAAGTAAGGGTGAAAGATCAGATTTAGAGAAGTAGGCTTTGAAATCTCTACCTATATGTCTCCAAGAAATTGGAGTCTGGGCACTCTGAAATAAGACACAGTCCCTTTCCTTCATTTACTTGGGTGCAAATCAAACCCTTGGCCCAATATTRCTTCTTTTTGAGACAATTCAGAACTCCCTAGTGCAGATCCACCTTTCTAACAGACTGGCCAAACATTTGAATTTGAGTAATCTTAGATGTTGGATATGGGCCAGGGCCTGAACTTCATAATGTCACAAGTTATACATGTCTTTAGGCTTTAGTCCTTCACATTCCACAACATATTGATGATGACTTGGAAGCTGCAGCCCTTATTGATCTATCCATTCTCTACAACAACAACATATGGCACGTTTCCATGGCAATAGGTCCCCTTAAAGGGGCTTCCTTCCTTTCCTCAGTTTATTGGTCTTTTTCATTATTAAATCATCAGAGATAAATGCACACAGAGAAGGGTCAACGTCTGAATCAATGGACAGCAAACAAAGAGGAACTTTTCCATATTCACACAAGCGAGAGATTTCAGAAGATCAAACAATGCAGAATTGCCAGGCCCTTAGCATGTCAGTCTCATACATAATGTATTCTGGGAGCTCTATGAAATCAATACACATCTAACACCTTGAAAACCTTTGGGATTCAGCATGGGGCGGGGGGCAGAGGAGGGAATCAAGACATATTTATGAGCGCAGTAGAGTGGGATATGAAGAGAGAGTTAAGCTCTCTGGCCTGGGCTTTCTGCCTTGTGCACAGTTTTGGTTAAACGCTACAAATAGAAAATTGTACTTAATTCTTTAACTCTGGGAGGATGTAGTGTTGCAGGTTCCTTCTGATGAAGCTTGATGAGACAGCCACGGAATGGAACACATCTTACGTGGTGATGTGGCTGTGTAGGAGGTAATCCCAGACCGCCAGCAGCTGGTGTGCAATCTGTCTATACCTTCCCTCAACAGGTAGCCTGAAATGGTCTAATGTACTATCAGTAGGGAGAGGAGGCCATCCAGACAGGTTAGAGCTCGGTTTGCCAGTGGTTGACTGGCCTGGTTTCCTTCTAGAGGAAACCTGTGCTTATAAATCTCCCACTGAACCTGTACCATACTATCCTCCCAATGGTGTCTCCAGCTACTGCTGCAATGAATTTCCACTGCAGAACAATTTATATCTTTGATCACCTCAGTGGTGCTATGAGGACAACAATAAATTGTCCAGGTTCAGTGTGTAAATGTTGTTCTTTCGGGCCTTCAAAAAGAGAGGGAATGAGCTTTCCTACAGGTAGTACCCACAAAAATTTCACTGCTTTTGCAGCTTGTTACAGGGGAATTCTCCATGAGCTAGTAATAGCTGCGTCCAGGCAAGTGAGAAAATATTACTAATGCTGGTTTTAGTCGGAAATGGGATGTATGCTCTATTGGCCTCCATACTCCAAATTTAGAACCGGAACAAACGAAGTCTCTTGTGCCTATCTCTGTTTCTGTGTGTGCGTTCCACAAAGGGGGAAATGAACTCTTGTTTATTTTTACCTCTCTGGGAAGATTGGGTTCTAAGTATAGATTTAAGATACGGTTTAATCTGTTAGGATGCTATATCTGCAGGCAGGAAGGCAGCAGGAGTTGAGCAGAATGGTCAATTGACTACTTCATGCAGAATCCACCATGACTTTTTTATTCTTGTTTATGTTTCAGCATTATTGGAAATGAAGTGCAGGAGCATATTGTTTCTGTGTGATACAATATGTCTGTGGACCAAGGACTAGGTCTAAGTGTTCCAATACATTTGCATTTATCGAATGGCAGATTGCACATAAAACTCTTGAAAATGCTTATACAGTTTCTATTAAGCACACTGCAGGGTTAGGTGGTAGACGTTGACTTTACAGATTAGATGTCCAGAACTCTCATTATCCCAGGACATGTTCAAGCCAGGCAGCAGCGCTGTAGCCTCTGTGAACTCTGCTGTCCTGACATGCCTCAGACTGTAATGAAATGACACCCCGCAAGGTTTGCTCAGTCTCCATGAAACTGAGCTTAGTGATACCACTTGCTGTGTAGTTCACATACACTGTATGGCATTTGGAGGAACTTGAGTGAAAGATAGCACTATCTAGTAGTCAGAGTGCTGTTGTCCTAGCCAAGTCTCTTAAATTCTATCATCAGCTTCCCTATCTGGGTGAAAGTTAAATATACTTATGAGAAGGGGTGTCAGCAGCTTTTTGGGATAAGGTGGGGKTTTTTTTACATGCTTGAACAATACTTTTCTTAATGTGGTTTTGGTTCATGACTGGTGCACTTCAGCACGAAGATAATACAAAGTGCTTGAGTTTTCTGTGACAAAAAAACAGGAAACACAATGAAGTTGTTCCAACAAAGTTGCAGAATGTCAAGACTGTCTGCCTTGGCTGATTCACAAAGCCTGTTTTAAACTGACTAGATGGAGGCCATAGAAATGTCTCTGTCTTGATAAATCTAATTTTTGTGAAGGACAATCACCACCAGTTTCTTGGTGGCTCCTCTAGCAGCTCCCGTAGGCAATGCTGAGTGTCCCAGCTATCCAGAAGAGCCCCGGAGGGGAGATTTCCCTGGAGGTCCCAGCATGTGGCATGTTCTGCCTCCCTGCAGAGGCCAGAGCCCACAAGTGGCGAAGGTTTTGCCATTTCTCCTTAGCTAATACTTGCTGAAAAAGGTAACTCCCCTGGTAATGAGCTCACGTTGCTTTTTGCAGTTTTTGACCAGAGCCAGTGGGAAGTCCAAGGTCCAAGGATTTTATAGTCATGGCAATAAAAGTCTGGGCTTGTCTGAGGGGGCTACCCACTGCGGTGCTGTCTGTGGGCTCTGACCGCACTGGCAGCAGGGGCTGTGCCAACAGCTACCAAACTCCGTGTTTACTCAGAGCATTGAGCTGTTTTGTAGTTTAGACAAACATGTTCCTCGGTACATTACTCTCGACATAAGGTCTGCTTTACTAGTCTTCAATTCTTTTGAATTCCCCGGTAAAAATCTCCGTCACACAAATCTTCATSTCTTTAAGAAGCCTGACAGTAGAGTGGGTATATTGTAGGTGCTATCAAAGAACAAATAATTTAAGCTAATTCATATTGATATAATGTGTCGTGTTTTGTAAGTTAAAGAAAGGGCATAATTCACAATGTACTATGTTATAATTGGTTAAATGCATCAGTGCCTCAGACGTGTTGTTTGCAAATTGTCAAGTATTGTAGCTAGAATAAAAATATCGCTAAATAATGTGTATATTTATATTTTTACAATGGAAAAGAAAGGAAGTTTCCCCTTTGCTGCTACTGATCAAATTACAGTATATAACATGACTGGAAACCTCTTCTGAAACTAGGCAACCGTATTTTCTGGATAGTAGTTTTACCTCTGAATAAGTAAGGTAAATCTTTAGTGTCATAGTCGATCTGTTTGTAATATAGGATGATAATACCTTCTTAATTATGTCTGTTGGGATTTAATTAATGTATGGACATGACTTTGAAAAATGCAGGGTGTTGATTATTGTTTAATAATGTAGTGTTAGATTTAAAAATTGATGATAGAGAAGCAATAAAAAGCTAACATGCTACCTTGCTTGGACTGCAAATGTCATGTTGAAGTATTACATAAGCAATACCTTTCTTAATTTTCCACTCACCAAAATCCATGTAATTCTATTTTAAGGTAATAATATGAGCATATGTGTTAAACTCGAAAGACGGTATGGAATTCTGCACTGTTCAGAGGGGATTAAGTGAGCAATTATGTAGATAGTCAAAGACTAAATACAGACCTTGGAAAATATCTTGCCTCAAGTAAAACTGACAGTTGAMTTCAGTGAAAATTTTGTCAAAGACAACACATGAGTTTTAAGAAATCTAGATGCAAAGTGCTCCAAGGCATACACCTCGATTGTAGTGGACGCTGTACTGTGAGATATCCCTAATCATACACCTGCTTATGTAGGCACTTAAAATTCATCATTTGCTAATAGTCCTTTTGCTCTTGATAGGAAACTTAATCGCATGCAGAATTGTATTCCATCTTAGTAACTCACTGATACCACTTACTCTTTGATACCCAGCTGAGGCATCACGATGAGTACGGCATCTAAGTTCAAAAGACTACCAGCTGCACAGGGCTCCCAGTCCTGACTCCTTACTGTCATCATGAGGAGATAGTTGGAACATCTTCCTTAGACCCACAGGTGCAGGTAATCTGAGTGTAGCCCTTAACCACTGTAGCAGCCCTGGGTGTATCTCCACTGTTTATTTTCTACGTATTTGCACAGCAACAACTGGCAGTGAAGTTGAATTTGGTGCAGCCCATGTTCTGTAACAGACAGGGACAACCACAGCTGCATAAGAAGCAGCCAGCACTGCCAAAGCAGGCAGCCAGGGAATTCTAGAGGAGGCTGGGACACAGCAGAGCTCTTTTCCTCGTGCTGTCATAATGCATGGCTAATTATCAGTGCTGTCAGGGGTTTTATTCAGGATGGCAGAGGATACATATTATTTGCATAGATAGGTCAGAAGGAATTAAAACTGTTTGTCTTATTCGTTAGCTAGGTCTCCCTAATAATTTCCCATTATATAGCACGCAGAATATTTTTGTAAGTCATTTGACTCTTTTTTTTGGTGGGTATTCATTTCAAAGAGGTTTTCAAGTGCACCAGTATTTGAATAACTCCCTATAAATAAATGAATTCTTCTACCAAGTGAATTCTTGTACTCGGTAGCTGGTTAAGTGTCCTTTAGTGTGTTTAGGAGCAGTGAATCACCATGTTCCTCCTATTATCTCTGAATAATGCAAAGTTTGTAACTCTCCAGTAGAAATACGCCTACTCATATCTGGGAGAAGTAATGCTTCCAAAGRCGGGGAAGGATCTCCTCCTGCTTTTTCTCTTTCTCACTCCTCTGTGTTCAGATGTGAATGGCTGCTTTCTGGAGTAAACTTTCCTCCCACCGTTGCTGCTCCAGCCACACTGACATCCGCTAATGCTCTTTACGAAAGATGATTTCTATTTCTAGCCCGACATGCAGTCCTGGGACTTAAAGCGCGACGTCTTTCCTGTCAGGATAGTTGTTGGTGAGCACAGCAGTGTCTAATTCAACATGCAATCCAGAGAGGGAGAAGGGAGCTGCCACTCTGAAGAAAAGGGCAGATTTTCATCAGCTCTTTAAAGGAATAATGTAGCAATTCCTCCCCATGCAAAGCAGAGGATGGGGATGTCATTTGTGACTCAGTAGGTGGCACTCTGTTTCTTGAGTCAGCACTGAGCCAGTGTTCCTGCCTAGGCTTGATAGAGCAATTGGATTTGTCTTTGGTTTTGGTTTTAACAAAGCATTAAAGATCTGTTCTTGTAAGGTTAGGAAGGCTGGCCACGGTGTCTGAGCTAAATTCCATTGCTGGTGAGAATATCCTGGCTCCCTGGCATTTTCAGTTAGATGCATTTTTATTTTTGCTTCCTTTCTGTGCAGTTTCAGGCAGCGCCTCAGTTCAACCCAGCGTTGGCTGCCTTTCAGCAGAAGCTGAAAACGTCTAACAAGCTTTGTTAATTTAGAGGTGAGGTTGCTCAAGTCTATTTTCTCTTGACAGTGCAAACACTACAGAGCAAGAGCAGAAGTTAAGGCCACAAGTGTGCCCCACTCAGGGGCAGTTTTTGAATGCCATACTGACACAGTGATGTTGACCGGGCTAACCTCTGCAATTCACTATTTTCTCTCCAATTGGTCACAATCCTTCCTGAGCTCATGCACTATAATTGGTTACACTGCATCATGGAATAGTTTTGAAAAATCAAGGTTTACTTAATTAAAAAAAATGACATCCGAAAGCAGTATTCCTAGCCTGCTGTTACATTRTGCAGTCGACAGAACAGAAAGATGATGTAACTTTCTGGTCAAAAACCACAAACTAATAGCTATGAAGTGTACATACTATCAAATCAACTGAGTGACACCAACTGTGCTTAAAGAGCGCATATTCTTGAAGTGTATTTGCCACACTAATTCTCAGACACTTGCTGTTACAACTAAACAATATATTAGGAATTAAAAGATCGGAGGTAGCAGTGCATGTTAAAATGTGATTTTCAGATCTAAGTGTGCATAGAGTAGGATGTAGTATAAAAAACAAGTATGTTTGAACAAGACATCTGGTTTATATAGTGCTGGCTGTTCCCTGTGCTGTGAGCTGTTCAGTCGCACTGAGTCAACTATAATAAAACAATACATTCATATTTATTAATTTTTTATGTAGGCTTTTGAAAACAGGAAGAGAAGTGAGAAGAAGGCAGGATATCAGAGGAAGATGTCCATGAGATGCATCTCTGTTAAACTGTTTTTCAAGCCATATGAGTGGCTTCAGATCTCGTTAGACTCAAGAATAAAATTCAGGTCCTAACCTTTATTTAGCTTCAGACTTCCGTGGACAAATCCCATTCTCTTAATTTTGCCATGCGGCTTGTCTATCTGCAAGACAGGGATAGTAACTCTGTCTGCCTCTCATGGGTGCAGCGGAGCCAATTTTATCACTGTCAGCTCTGTGGAATCCCTGGGTGAAAGGAACAACAGAAATACAGAAAACATGGGTTATTAATAGCTGGTACTTGCCCTTACATACATCACGTGTACCGTTAGTCATTCTGGCCAATAATTTACAGGGAGTGAAAAGATGTTCCTCAGTGTAAATACAAAACGACACAGGGATGATATTAGACCTCTCAGGTGTTGCAGTCCCTGAGAGTCTATTCAGTCTAAATCCAGTGATGCCACCCTGAGCAGTTCATACTTCATATGTGAGTAAAATTAAACTGTGCAGGAGCACATCTTAATAGTTAATAGATAATTGTTAAATTTTAACTTCTAGGAAGTTTACATTGTAAAGACAGGTGAATTTCCTGTACTGGACTTGGTGTGCAGACCAAATTCTTGGTGGTTTTCAGCTTTTTCTGCCTCCTTCATAGAGTCCAAAGGTTATCTCCTCCCTGACACCTTRGATACCCTTTTGTTAGCAAGGGTGCATTGGATACAAAAGTTTACCTTCTGTGTTTTATAAGTGATGGCTTTAAAGGTCWGAACAGAGGGGAGCCTGTGACAATAATCTTGAGTCACTAGTACACCCCTGAGGAGAACTGTGGTTTAAGAAACACATGGCAATGAATTTTAGCACTTCATCTTTACTTGCCCACATTGCAAACCATGGTTCTCTGCGGACAGTTCAGCAGTAATAGCAGACTGGGACTGAACAGTGTGTGTGAAGTGAGTCTGAAGATCTTAGAACTGGAATAGCAAGAAATGCTGTAAATCAGGATGCAGGACAGCTGACCATGGTATGACCATGCTTGACTTTAAGAGACTGGGGTAGCAGGAAGTGCTGCAGTCAGGCAGGAAGCATTTTACTGGGGTTGTGTGTGTGGAAAACATCTTAACTTAAACTGCGAGCCATCCTAGCTACTGTTGTTATTGTCCCCAGTTGCCACTAAGTATTGAAATCACCAGCCAGCGTAAAAATAAGAGGCACAAAAATCCAAAGATGTCTGAAGAAAGCCACTTTCCTTTACATCTCTGCATGGCTGGCCATGTCTGTCTCATGCCATTGATTTGAAACTTGGGAAAAATAATTGTCTTTGTGCGTATCTCCTTCTGTATCCCCTAAGGCAAATTAAAGATGGATGGGAGGTTATTTATTTTTGGTAATAATATACACACTGCTTCCAGACTTCCTGCTATTGTGCGATTATCTAGATTAATTGACTAGGAAAGCTGCAGCATCATCTCAGGCCCTTAGTAAGGAAGACTGCAACATGGATTTATATTAATGCATATTACTGTGTGACACGGCCTTGCTCTTAGAAGCATATGGACAACTCTCATTGCTGAGTGTCTACCAGCACCAACTGTACCTTTATACTAAGTAAGTGAAGGATTGCATGCTACCTTGCCTACAGGGGCATGGCACCTTGAGAGCAAGAAAGAGATAATTGGTGACATTTTTAGAAACCTCGTTAGTGGATAACTTTGCTCAKACTGAAGTCAGTTCCCATCAGCCTCTGCTGAATGATTCTGAGAATTGCTGGTGTGCTGCTGGTTTGTGACCCTGTCTGTACGTGTGTAATAGCTGGAATCTTAAATATGCTTTTAGGTGCTTTAAAGTGTTATATTCTTAACAGGGAGAGAGAATCTGTACAGAGAAGGCTTTTAAGGCATATTCTGCCCTTTCTGTTTTCCTGCTGAGAGTTTAGCAAATCTGTATAGTTGCCTCACTATAGTGATACTGTTCTGCAGCAGCTCAGTCTGGTCCAAGGCCCAGGCTTAAGCTGAACAACTCTTACCAAAGCTAGATTTTGAGGATCTTTAAGGCAAATCTGTTTCTCCTAAAACATTTCAGTGATTTTGACTGTAATCTGTCAGACAGAGAGAGAAGCAGCAAGTGCGTGTCCTTCTTCAGCAAACCCAACASTTTCCTTCGTTACATCATTGTAAATCCAGAGTCACTCTGTTGACTTCACTGCTATTGAGATGATTGGTTTAAAGGAAGGATCAGTTCTCTCCCTTGTGTTAACTTGCTGTTGCCTTTTTTATGGTCTAGGAAGTTAGGCTTATTTAGTACTCAAGAGATTAATAATAATATAAACACCATGCTAATTTGTGTGACTGACTGGAAGAGCCACTGCAGCTTTCTGAATGTTGCATCTTCAGGTTTAAGCAACTAAACCTGGTAGTCGGTTTGCTCTGTGTACTTCGCTCATTTGCTGTGACAAGTGCATCTTAATAAAAGTTATTTATGATACCTCACAATATTATAGTAGCCGCCCTGTAGTATACAAAGTAGAGCTGATGAAAACTTGGCAATGTGAAACCACAATACATTGACATCTCTCAACAAAGTATGAGACCTAGAAAAGTTTTTAGTCTTCACTGTGTCCTCACTCTGGGTGAATTGTKGCAACATTGTGTGATTGTGTGTCTTTTACACTAATACCTTAATTAGTGTAAAATTAGGAACTTCCCCCTTAATTAGAGGAAAATTTTAAAAAAATCCCAAACAAATAAATTMGGAACTATATTCAGACTGTGTGTGCCTTCAAAACCAACAATGAATGTTATTATAAGGCCCACTGGATAATATTGACTTGCCGCTAAAGTGAAGATAAGCTTCTTGGAGACTGTGCTTCATGGAACAGTAGTTAAATATTGTTGTTGCTTACTTTAGAAATGAAATAGATATTTCCAGGCATGTGACTCCAAGATTTATTGATTATTTCTGTACAACACAGGAGTCAATAGAGTGTGGACCAAACCCCTAAAGTCCAGGCTCAGCGTAAGCTTGGATCAGCAAGAAATCTAAACTGATCACTGTAGATCACAGCACGGACTCCAGTTCCATCCTGATCCCAATGCTATCAGTGCTAGCTACTTCTAAAGAAGCATCAGACAGTAGGAGCAAGCCTGATKATTTTAACCCCAAATGGCTAACTGAGGCCTTCCAAACACTTGTTCTCTCTCTCTCTTTACCTAACAGTCGTTGTAGTAACTGCAAGTATGTCAGTCTCTTCTTGGGTGGCTCTGAAGTCCCAGTTGAAGTTTTCAAGTGGGCATGTCCAGCCATGTACTCAATTCCTTTCTGAACCCTCTAAGCCAGACGATGAGAGTTCCTGTGATACTAAGTACTTAATTAGCAGCTTGTGCATTCTGAGTACATCAGCCAGACTAGCAGAGCATACAGAATGAATGACAGTAGAGATGTATAAAGCACATTAGTTCTGTTGACCTGGGCTCCCTGATCTCCCACTCTATAGCTGATCTCACATGTCTCTGTCTTGCTGTCCAGGTTTTACTGGGATTTGACCATGCTGCTCCTGATGGTAGGGAACCTGATCATCATCCCTGTGGGCATCACTTTCTTCAAGGATGAAAACACTACCCCATGGATTGTCTTCAATGTGGTTTCGGACACATTCTTCCTCATCGACCTTGTCCTCAACTTCCGAACAGGCATTGTGGTGGAGGACAACACAGAGATCATCCTAGACCCACAGAGGATCAAGATGAAGTACCTGAAGAGCTGGTTTGTGGTGGATTTTATCTCCTCCATCCCTGTGGACTATATCTTCCTGATTGTTGAAACCCGCATTGATTCTGAGGTGTACAAGACAGCCCGGGCACTGCGCATCGTGCGCTTCACTAAGATCCTCAGCCTCCTGCGGCTTCTGCGGCTCTCCCGGCTCATCCGCTATATTCATCAGTGGGAGGAGGTGAGCAGAGGCTGTGATGCACTTGTATCCTAAATCTTTTCTCCACTTATGCTGGTATTACACAAAAGTGCTTTCTCTGAATGCCCATTCTCCTACTTTATGCCAGTATGAATGCTGAAGAATTGTGTCTGGAGTCTAATGCTTTGCTTTTAGCAGGTTCCTGAGAGGGCCTTCAGCATATTGTTACTTAGTCACTTGAGACTGTACTATCTGCTTCACAATCATAATATGTATCATCTGTGGAGATGATGTGTGGGCTGGGAGGAGAGTAAGTATGGGTGGACCCCCTGCAGGAAGTGTGCAGTTATAGGGCTGCCTGTGAGTGGAGCAGTTAGCCAGACAGCATGGTCTTGCCCTCTCAGAGCCCCAAAAGGTCCAGAAACAGCTCAGAGGAAAGGTCTAGAGACAGCTGATTTGCAGAACCTGTAGCATTTGTTTACCCAAGCAKCTTCTTATTTTACATGCTTATCTCTTGAATAAATGGCTTGGTGATGTATTTGTAACCTTATTGCTTTCTAAATTCTCTGACACTATGTTAAGGGGAAGAAGAAAGAAGAACAATCTGCAGACAAATAGGTTCTGGGTAAAGACATAAAGGTCTGGTGAAAASCAACAGTCCCACTACCCCTGAACCCTGTGCTGTTCCCAGGGGAGTTCCAATATGCAGGGTGAGTTGTCAGGTGTAATGTGAGTGAAGCCACAACCTTACAAGTAGCTTGAAAATTAGGGTTTTTYTCCTGTCTCCGTGCTCTCCAGAGCAGAGAGAAAGCTCCCTGCAGCTTTCTCCMCATGTCAGGAGCATATTTTCAGGACAAGGAAAGCTGGGCAAGGCAATTCCATCTTCTTCCCCATACTTTCTCTTCTGCTTTGGAGCAGAGCCTGATGCAGAGCATGATCTGATGCAGAGCATAATCTAATGCAGAGTGTGCTCCTGGGACTGTGAAGGGAAAGTAGCCATGCAAGTCATGGCTAGATTGCACCGAGCTGTCAGAACACTAATTCATGATAGAGCTGAACCGTTTCCTCCTCCCAGCATCACAGACTCAAGGGAAGCACTGGTGCATACTTTACAAATTTCAGGCTTCATCTTTGTGGTGTTACAATTTGTGAATGCTTCACTTATAGCAGAGCGTAATGTCTTGCTGAAGTTTGCAATGACATTGTGCAAGGCGCTGTACAGATGTATAGGGAGAGACAGCTACAGCCCTGAAGAATTCACTACTAGGATAATTTGCTTCATAGCACAGGCAGGCAGGAAGTGCATAGGGAGATGGAGRTAGATAAAGCAGAAGTGTTTTTCCTGGTGTGACTCAGTAAGTCAGAGACTYGGCAGTGCAATGAAAGATCTCCAGGTCTGTTGTCTTGTCCCTTGGTTGCACTGCTTCCCTGCCCTCTAATCCCAGAATGCTCAGGAAAGGCGAGTTGGTAGCTTACGCTATTGTTAAAGTAGCTCCTTCACACAGATTTACATTTAGCCACAGCACTGCAGAGCTCCGCACTTGCTTGTCTCTGCTCCTTGACTTCCTTTCCATAAGGTGGTTGAAGAGGATTTAAGTATATTTGCTGTTGATTGTACTGAATTTGTTTTAAAAARTAATGAAATGAAAACAAATCAGTGCCCTTTCCCTGTCTTGCTTCTCGTACAGTTTCACTGAGCAGCCATTTCTAGGTTCAGTCTCATAATACAAATCGGTGGAGCATTTTGCCCTTTTGCTGGCTGTCATGAGTACCGGGGGACAGCACAGCTAGGCGCTCTCTGGGTCCCCCTGAAGAACMGACTCCCTGGAGTGATGCAGTGCTGCAAGTGGAAGGGACAGATGGTGTTGGGTTGCAGTTTGAGACTGCAATGCAGACACTGTTATGCATTGCAGAGCCCAGCAGAGCAAACATGATAGTCTTTTTTTTAAACAGGGCTTGACCCAGGCAGCAGTTTCCCGGAGAGAGTATGATACTAGGAGGTTTTCCACCTTCTCGAATGGGGGAGGGAGGCAGAGAGAAGGCGCAATCCCTTGTCATTGATGGAGTGCATGCTACAAAGYAACAAGGAGATGGGGAAGAGAAGTTCTTCTTCATCTTTGCATGGGAGTAAACGGTTATGCTCTCTGGAACCACACTGACAGTTCTTTCTTCCTCTTACTCTGAATTACCTACAGATGATCCATCTCTGAAAGTTCACGTTCATCTTTCCTCACTGCACAGATCAGCAGTGCTGATCTGGAAGTGTTAATTCCTGTAGGACGGAGCAGTGTTGGACTAGACTTACTCTGGGTGTACGTAAGGGGCAGGTTGCTGTGCAGAGTTAAAGAAGAAGGAGGACTGTTGGGAGAGGGGGTTGCTTCTGTTCTCTTTTGCTCCCCCACACTATCCCACTCTATGTCTTCTCTGCTGTGTAGCTTCCTTCTCTCATAGGCTCTTTGCATATGACCAGTAAACTAAAAAGACTTGTGAGTAGGGCATGCTGGTCCACTGGAGAAGAGTATGCGTGCAAACTATAGGAATCTGTGTAGGACAGTCTGAGGCAGAGTTAACAGAGGTGGATGGACGAGTGAGAGAGCGTGCTGCCTTGTGTCTGGACAGAGCATCCCCGCTCACCTGTACTGAGCTTATGGAGTCACTTTTGATGGAGCAATCACTGCTGTCGGGAAACTTAGCTCCTTGCTTATAACTAGTGCTGAGACTCTGGGTCCTGTATGAGGAGGAGAGGGGGGTCCAGTATACACAGAGATGTTAATCTACTTACTATGCCTCCTAGGTGAACATTACATCTGTGCATTAGTGTAACTGAGTGAGTACAAGGATAAGTGGTCACTTCCTGAGTTCACAGTGAGCCTCTCCGTTTCTTCCCCTGCAATTGTCCATGCTCTGCATGAATTTATCACTCACCCTGCAGTGAGGAGAGAGCAGCCTTCTCTAAGGCTGCAGTGCTGTAAAACAGCCAGCCACTCATCAGTTCCAGATCAATGCTAGTCATGAGTCTGTGGGCTTGAGAGCCAGTGGTTTGAAGTGCCCGCACCATTCTGGTTCAGCAGCGGACTACTCTGACATCCTCCCCCAGATCTGAAACAAGTGCTTTGGGGACTACAGCTGGTCAAACACCCTAAAAAAAAAAAAAAAAAAAAAAAAAAAAAAAAAAAAAAAAAGAAAGACAATCTAAAGTGCTCATGTTCACTGGAGTACGAAAATAACCTTAATTCCAAATGTAACAATTTCATTTGCATTATCCATTTTGTATGAGTGGTCCAACTAATGAATTTACCAGTAGGGCAGAATATAAAAAGAGCTTGATTGCAATGTAGGAAGGCATACTTGCACTGGCTTGAGCCTAGCTTGCCTGAATATCGTATTATAAACTTCAGTGTCTGGTAGTTACCAAGTCCATGAGCAGAGAGATCCAGGAGGACTGGCATGGACTGTGTCTGGAGCTRTACTGCCAGGGTTAGAACAAACATGGGTACTCCAGTCATGCCTTGGTCATATCCAGGGAAGCTCTCATCATCTCGGCCTTTGAACCACTCCAGCAGCTCTTCAGGGTATCTGGGTTGGTCTGTGGTTCTTGACCATGTGAACATGGAGGCACATTGTCACTCACAGAGTCAGGGAATTGGGTCTTCACACTGTTGTCTCTGAGAAACTGTTCAGAGAAGGCAGACTCTGAACATTAGCATCCTACAAACCTTATCCCAAGGTCACCCAGCAGAAAGAACAAAAGCAGAATAATACCAAGTAACCCATATACCAAATCAAAATGAACCAATGCAGTTCAGATTGTGAGTGTTAAACAAAAAAAAAAACACCTTTAGGTTTTCATAGGCAAAATTGATTGAATTTTTTTTTTCCTAAGAGCAATTTGCTGAGCTTTCCCTATTTTATGCACAGCATCTCCCCTTGTGTTTGGTGCCAGGATGCAGTAACCTATATTTAAGATCAAACTATTTTGACTTATGAACAAGGAACATTTGTTGGGACAACAGTAAAATCCTACTCCTATAAATTGGTTTCCAAATAGCACATAGGCTTAGATAACCAAAATATTTTGATTTCAGAATCTATGTGAGGCATTATGATGGGAAGGAAAGTAACTAACTGGTTTTGATATATATCACAATGATAAGATTATCATGAGAGCATTTTTTCAGATTTTTGTCAGAAAAAATTTATAGTTTTCAATTTTRGCAGCTGAAACCTGAAGAAAAGGACAATTTGGTGATTTTCAAACTATTACATCAATGAAAACTTTCCTGAAAGCTGTCCTTTTCTTCCCTTGACTTTCAATATTACATAGAAGTTTCAGAATGGAGGGAACGCATCTTCTCAGGTCTGTTACTGGCCACAGATTACATCATCTGAAAGATGACATCGCTTTAAGAAGATTTAGAGGTRTTCAGAAAACTGATTCAAAAGCTAGAGGGCTTATCTGTAAGGACTAGGAGAGAGCTTCCAAAGACTATGAGAATATGGCTCCCAGTTGATTTTCATTTTGATTTGAACAGCTAATTCCCTTAGTTTCTTCTGACCTATTTGTAGCCTTCCTTAAATTAAATTAAAATAACGTGACTAGTGGCCTGGGGGATGTAATGTTAGGCCAAATCCATAACTGGATCCTGAGGGGGAGGAACTGGGCAAAATGATTGTTCTCAAGTAGCACAGCAGGGTCCCATTCCATGAGCAGTTCAAAATGGCTTAGCAGATTTTTTATYGATATGATTTGCAATTCTGTCATATTAAATAGCAAGGCAGACCCATGAGAGTAACTCATTAAAACCTCTGGCCACCCTTGAGTAAAATCAGACTCAACAAACACTGGTAATGTGGCAGTGAGGGGGGAGAATGGGCTGGATTTCTTCCTAAATTTGCATTACCTCATTTCTGAAAGCAGCATTATCAAGCATTTGTCTTTAATGTCATAACAGGAGCTTATTAGAACCATAACGCAAGTTACAGTAATTTGCATTCTCACTGCACAAAGTGACCCAAAACTCGAGCATCTTTTCCTTTTAGAGAAAATCCTGGCTGCACTGAAATCGATGGCAAAAAACTCTTGTTGACATATTAGAAGAAGGTCATTCAAGATTTTACCACAGTCTTTTACATTGAATTGTTTTCACTTGTGCAGCACAACATCCTTACAGAGGGAGGACAGACAACAGAAGGCAACAGATGTTCTCCATTCCTGTACAGACATTGCATTTTCTCTCACTTGCCCGTGGGCAGCTAGTGCTCCATCCCCTGCCCTGTGCCATGTTACCTTTCAGGAGAAAGAAACCCRAAGAAGTCTTGTGGTGGAGTTTGTCCTTAGCAGGAAGTTCCACTGCTATAATGCAAATTAAGCTTCCCACCTGGGCAATGGCAATACAGTTTCAAAAAGAATATAATAAAAAATGGGTTATAATGAATTAAAAGGAGCTARGCAAATGTTTGAATAGCTGTACAGCTACAGAGGTTGCAATAAAAAGGAAAAAGCCTTTTATTTTTTTTACAGTCACCTTCTGGCAATGCTTAATGTGTCTTCTGTCAACAGGATGGTATGATAGGGGGAATAGATGGCTTGAGGGGTTGGGAATAGGGCATGGAGCCATTTGTGTCTAGGTCAGTAGTTCAGATCCATCTTGTAGCAAGTGAAAGTCATTTGCTGACTCTTGGATGTTTTTTCTCTGATCTGTTCTTAGTAGACAGGTGCCTGTGTGACAAAATCATCTAGGGGACTGGCCCTGGTAAGCCYCAGGTTCCCTGCAGCAGCAGCAATGGGGTTAAATTCCCCCATGTATCTGAAGTGAAGTCCCCACTGACCAGGGTGTAAGGCATACTAATAAGAGGGTCTTGCCTGTGCYCAGCCTCTGGTTCTCTGTGTCACAAGGGCCGTCACTCTGGGCTTTTATGCTGGGATGGAATTATAAAGGTTTTCAAAAGAGATAGGCTGATCTCCTAATGATCTCTAATCACTGTGATAGCTGGTTGCTGCTCCAGCCTTTCATTTTTCTCTTCCCTCAGACTCCTCCTAGCCTACTCCTTACATGTCCCTTCACTGGACACTGTGGTAAGTTTGCCTTTCTCTTGGGGAGCTCACGTCTCTGTATTTCTCTGCCAGCACCAGCTGCCTGCAGCTCAACGCCCATATCTTGCCAGCTGCCTGTCATTTTTCTTCAGGCCATTGTTTCTGAAGGGGGTTTCTGGCAGGCTTTACTATTGCTGTTGTGTTACAATAACAGAGGGTCCTCAAAGGAGAAGTCCTGGAGTCTGGCATGAGGAGATTCCTCCTGCAATCAGTGTCATTTTCTAAGACTTAATACTATGGAGGCTTTGCACTTTATTGATGAGGCATGCTCCAGCTGCAGCAATGTAGGGACCCTGGGCCCTCAGCATATCGACACAGCCTGCCGTGTTGCTGTCATATAGCATCACGGCGTGCTTATGGAGAGTGTTGTGACCTATATCAAGTACATTTGTAACAGGGAGAGGGGTATGGAGAACCCTGTATTCTGACTGCAAAGCTTAAGGMAAACTTCTGGGAGCCTTCTAAATCACAGAAAAATCCGGTGAGCTCAGGAACCATAAAGGTCAGTGCCCAGTTCCCTTAGATGTGTAGGAACAGAGATTCACACCTCAGCAGGGGTGTGCCCCATAGAAGCAGCACTGTGAAGGCCAGCCTGAAAGGCCTGTACTCTCTGTGGAGCTGGACTTGAGCACCTCATGTTGTGTGTGTGCCCTGACCAGCCTGCACAGCACTCTGTATAGCCAGGGCTGAGCCTTGTGTCAATATATCATACGGTGTATATGTGATGTACATCTATATAGTGCTGATGTTAGGAACAGCCGATACAGCTTTGAAGCCATTCAGAGGGAGATTCCTGTTACCGTTTGGGTTGCTGAGCCAATGCCAAATCTGTTTTTGTCTTTTAGCAGTATGGGAGTCATGTTCTGCCAAACTCACCCAATACTTTAAGGCCAGCGTGTCTAAGGTACATTAGCCTTGGCAAGTGGTAGCAAATTAATTGCTCCTTTCGTTGAAGCTTCTTCCAGGAAGGCACTATTGATTGCATTCATATCAAGTGAAAAACTTTAATRAGGTAGCTGAAGAGAACAGCATTTCCTCGCCTCACTTTTTGTATTTAGCAAGACAGGGTTGGAAAGGAACGTGCCAAATCCGTAAGTTGTGTGAATGAAGCAGGAGCTCGGCCCAAATAGGACCATGGGAAAAAAAAATCAAGTTGGTTAGTGGGGGAGGAAGAACAGGGGATTTGGGAGTTTTAAGAAGGAGCATGGCAGCATGCAGTTGCTTTTTGCCAAGAGAGATTGAAGTCAGTTACTTCATCTCCCCACAGAGCATCCTCATGTGCTCTGAGCCAGTCACTGGGCAAGGGCAAGTGCCAGATGGGGACCTGAACAGCTGCTCCTGCTGGAGCTGGAGTGAAAGGGAGAGCAAAGCTCTGGTAGCAGGAAGAGAAGAATACCCCACTCACAGGAGTAATTAAGCGTTTAGATTCTGGAAAAGAATTGGTATCTGAACAGCTCTTTAGATATGTGTGTGGTTTCTTCTGTCTGGTTTGCTTTGCTTGTCTCCCCCCTTGAAGCTCGTGGGCACTCTGAGGCACCACTGGACACCAGAGGAATCCACAGTAGTGGGTACCTACCTAGTTMATTTTATTCTACTAAGTGGATAGGGCTGGTGGGAGAAAACAATCAATTATCAATACATCTCACTGTCTGTAGACACAACACCCTGTATGTAGCAAGTGCTGTTCTGTTGTGGAGCTCAAGGCACAGCAGAAGCCTGAATCCCTCTCCCAGACAAAGCTCACTAGGATGGAGTGCAGTATTCAGACCTCGGGCTGCAGCACCACCGCTAGATAATACTGAGAGTTGAAGAATTCATATGCGTTGCCATGCAAACAAGGTAGCCGAAGGCAAGCTCTTGCCTTTCAACGGTGCTGTGCACAGAGGAGGGGAGATARGGCAACGTCAGCCATGCAGAAAGGTCAGGACCCATCCTGCCGGCGCGGCTGCACGGGCTGCACAAGGGCTCAGCTGTCTGGAAGGGCCTGACCCTGGCCAGACTGGCTGGGGAAAGAATGAACGCTCTTCCACAAGGCAGCAAAACCCGAGGCCAAGCTTTGGCTCTGAGCAATTCTCACTTCCAYTCTAGAGTAAAGGTTGCCAGCCACAGTGCAAGACTCTCTGCAACACACTACATGTAGGGCACCGGAGCTGGAAAGCCCCAGCCCTGAGAACATGTTTGGTTTTCACCCTCTTTTCTTCTTGCCAGAAATATGCTAATGCAATGCAAAACAGCCTTCCTTTCCCCACTAGTTTGAGGTGAAAGGAAGAAGTCATCTTTCTCRGGAAGGACAAACTTCATTCCTGAGCAAGGCACAGAGAGGCACAAAGGTTTAATGGGCAAGAGCCTTATTGATGAAGTTATTTTCTGAGCACCTCTGTGAAAAGAGCTGTTTCGAAGACAGTTGCAGGACATGCAATTATCCAGTTTGCCAGCTTAATGCATTCAACTTAACCTCATTTTTATGAAGCAGAAATCAATGTGGTAACTTTTTCAGAGCTGAGAGATGACATTTTATTCTTGCTTCTCKCATAAGGATTCATGTTTTTAAGCTTCCTCTTCTACTTTAACTCCTCCCTCTYCCAGGTTTGATTAGCAGGAATACCCCAAGGGCTAGAGAAAAGGGTGATGCAATTTCCACATTCCCAGAGTCACATTARAATGGAAAATGTTTCTGAAATCTCTTCACAGTACATGGCAAAATTTTCCTTATTGCCTTCTTGGAAAAGAACTTGGAAGTACATYTATGACTTCAAGAACCTTTTTATTCATTTAATTCCAGCACTGCTTCACCAGGGAAGAATTCTAATGTGTTGTTGAYGGTGCTGATCTTCACCCCAGTTTTTCTTTCCAAGGCATGCATGTCTCTTGTTCTCTGCTCTTCCAGCGTCTGTCACCTTGTCTACTCCCACATGGTCAGGGATATTTTGGTAACTATTCCTGCCTTGCGTCTTCTCCCCTTCCAAAGCAAGAAGTCATGCAGGATAGCAGCTGCCAGGGCTGTGAGCTGGATAAYGTCTGTCCAGAAGTTCCTCAACAAGAGTGTGCCATAAAATTGAAGARAGTAGGGTAATTGCCCTGCTTTTCATTAATATGCCTCCTCTCCTACCCCTGGTACTTCCTGAAGTGGGTTGCACCACACATACAGTGTTTTAGTCTAGAGACACATGCAAAATCCTTGCAGACTAAGGATAAAACTTTAGAACAAAAATCTTCAGCCCAGGTTTACTGTGCTGCCACCTTACCCATTGTGGTTCTCTTATGTTCAAGAAAGTAAAAGTGCTTTAGCTTTTTGATTCTTTCAGGTAAACGTGAGTTCTACCTTTCTCCCTCCCCCTGATCAGTGCCCCATGACTGGGATTTTTATTATAGAAGTTGACAAAAACATTTCCTTGGGGCCCCTTGCTTCAAGCTTTTTGTAGCAGATTGATGGCACAATGGTCCCAGAGAGCAGAGCAGCCCAAGCCCCCCCAGGCTCCCCGAGTGACTCAGCGCGTGACTCGGCAGCGCTGCCGTTGGATGCACTGCAGCGTCGGAGGGACGGGTGGTGGCAGGTGGCCACACTGTGCAGTGCTGAGCTGGGTCAGCTGCAGTGGAGCCTGGACCGTGCGGCACTCTCAGTTCTCACCTCAGTGGTTCTCTGTATGATCTGGTTGGTCAAGGGCAGAATGCAAGGGTATATGTTTGCACATGCAGAGGGAAAGGGGAACGAAGGCTGTGGACTTTGGCTTTTTAATCTAAAGACAAAACTATTTTCCCTGACAGTGTAAAATGGCAATGGTGGCTCTATCTACCTTGGCAGAGCCATGTAGCACGCAGATCCCCGCTGAACTGCTGGTGATTGTATCTTTGCCAGGTGCTCATCCAGTATTTATGAGGGAAATCAGGGAGGGCCTGATCACAGGAAACATTCTGCCTTTCGTGACAGCTGGAAAAAGAAAGTGAGATGTGATCTGAAAACAGAAACACCAGAATTCTTCTTCTGACTTCCTTCGGGGCTTAGGATAAGCTGTGTGCCTGTAGTCCTGCAATGTTCCTTTCCGTAAAATGAAGATAATAATGTAGTCACCTCACAGATCTTAAACAGCTGCAGTTCATTCATGCTTCTGAGGTGCCATTCATTAGGCCTGGGATCTGCTCTGACATAGACCCTCAGCAATCCCATTGAGACACGACATAAACATATACTTCTTTGCTAAGTACCCTTTGGCAGGTCCTGCCCCCAGGGCTGCAGGGACACTGTTCCTACTTTTCTGTAGAAATAGAGCCCTAACCCAATGTGGGACATACTCTCTTTATCTTAGC
This sequence comes from Oceanodroma leucorhoa, assembly GCA_030449065.1. Lineage (NCBI taxonomy): Eukaryota > Metazoa > Chordata > Aves > Procellariiformes > Oceanodroma > Oceanodroma leucorhoa. The sequence continues at coordinate 6,463,550 of JASVER010000048.1, forward strand.
ACACCCTACTGTCTTATGTGGCTTTTCGTTATTCTGTGATGTATCTAATATCCTCTCCCTTGACCTGTTGACTTGGGGCCATCAAGGTAGATGAGCACAGAAGAGGATGGTGTCATGGTTACGCTGTATCTTTGACCCCTGAGGGTTAGTAGAAGGTTGGGGAATGTATTTTTCAACTTTGAATCCAGCAAGGATAGATCATCAAGAAAGAATGATGGTCTATGCAGTGTGTAAGTGGATTTGGAGTAGAAGGAGATGGGCTGGAGGGGAAATCTTGAGTTAAGGAGTGAGTCAGGTGTGGGCCAGGAGCTGAAGATGGCTAGAGTCAAATTGGAAAAGAAGTGACTTGGTGCAATGCTAGTGGAGGAGAGAGCAGCAACACTGGGCAGCAAGGTCAGGGAGGGGAAATCATTYTGCAAAACGCTGCCCAGTGCTGGGGTGTGCACAGAGCCATACCCCAGGGAGCAGGGAGCAGCTGGGAGTCTGCCCTCGCGTAGGATCACTTTAGGTCTGGCTCCAGTCTCGGGTGGTGGAGCCTGTGGAGGGTGAACTTTGAGARAACCTCTCTCTGTGCTGGCAGTGACAAGCAATCAAACAAGCAGCAGCAGTGCTTCCTTGTAAACACTGGGAAGAAACTGTGAGGATAATGTCCCTTAAAGCAGCTGACAGGCCTGCTCTTCCTCAAGTCCCTGGAGGGGGTGGAGAGCAGTTAACACACAGCAGCTGTGTTTGGTTTTTTTTTCATTTATATATTTTTTTTTTTCACCCAGCAAACTGCTGGGTGTTAATTCCTCTTGATTTGCTGTGTCTCAGTGCAGCCCAGTTTGGAGAGGCTGTCCCTCGAATAGGGTTGATTAGACTCCTCTCCAGTATGCATCACCCAAACATCCACTAATTCCACTTTATCCCAACAGCACGACTGGCTTTTCTGATGCTTAAGCTGAAACTGTGTAGTTAATAATACAAACTTGGTGCAGCCAAAGTCCRGAGACCTCTGTCAGGGCCCAGCAGCAATCACCAATGAAAGGTCCTCAGCAGACAAATAATTTCCAGTTGTCCTCTCGTCACCACCACCCAAAACTGGTCCCATCTACTGGGCCCAGCTCTAACTGATTTCTGCAAGTAGCGGGATGTACCTAGGGGAGATGAGACATGTCAACGTGACCATGTCACTAAGAAAGCTCCTCCCTTTCAGTGCTAAAGGGATGCACCCCCCCACCCCAAATTCACCATACTTATAAATCTTCCCTGAAAAATRTAAGTGGTGGGTCAGAGAAATTGTGCCTCCGCTACACTGGAAAGTTGCTATAGCACATCACAGAGATCAGAAAAGCTTGGTAGCAACCCTGAAAAATGGCTTGGCTGGCAGAGCCTTACCATGGCCCTTACCTGCCCTTACGTGCCACAGAGACATCTGAAGAGACCATCTAGAGGAAGCCTAGCCAACTACACACCTCCCAGGGGCTCCCTGCAGGCTGGCAATATCCCCTGCAGCTGGAGGGGGATATTCTTCTGGTGGGTTTGTGTAAATGTGTTGTAGTGCACTAATGAACTTTGGGTATCACATGAGCCCAGCACTTCTTCASTCTCCCTGTATCTCCCTATATCTCTGTCCCTGCCTTGTGCTAGAGCACCCATGGGAGATGCAAAGTGGAGMCACTAATGAGTCACGGGGAGCTCATGCCGTGATTGCCTTCCTCTCTATTTCCATATTACTCTTTCATGCATAGAAAGGATAAAAAGGGCTGCCATTTGCATACAGGTGGAGAGAGGAAAAAAATATATGTGATTCAGGTTCTCCAGCAGGCTCTTCCCACTCCCCACAGGCCTGGCCTGTGGGTGAGCCTTGCTCCTCTGCACTCTGAGCACTTCTGCAAAGGTCTGTTTCCTGCCAGGATGTGCAGGCATCTTACCAACTGCCTTTTTCAGTCGATAAATCACCTCAAGCTTGTAGGTATGAGGAAGGACAGACAGGAACTTTTCCCTTTAGCTCGCTGCCCTCCAGACCTGAAAGGCATGTTTGTGTTTTGTCCTGAGCATAAGGCAGACCCAGTCCAAACCTGGAATGTGAAAGAAATATGGAGGAAGGCTGGCAGAGCGGGAGGAAAGCAGAATGAAGAGAGCTTGTGTGAAATGAGACAGTAGAAATGAGGGATGGGGAAGGCCTGCTGCATCATCTAGTCTGTCCTGGCACAGAATTGTCTGTTTGATCTTTAAGGGCTGTTGTCAGRTAAGTTTTAAATGTGTCAAGTAGCAATACCTTGTCACTTTTTCTCTGATGTTCATCTTGCAGCATTGTCTTGTATACTGCGCACGGGATTACCTACTTTCCAATGCAGTAGATTGCCGTGCTTAGCCAGGGTCTGACTGTGCTTTGGCCCACAGAGATTAAGTGGGCCAGAGCGTGGAGAGCTGGTCTTTGCTGTTGCTGGGGGGAAGAGATTGGCTTCTCCAGCATGGAAAGCAAAAGGAGAGATCTCTCTCATATCCGCTATGAGGAAGGGGCGTGAGCATGTAGCAGTAGGTGTGGCAGATTGCAGTTCCRTCCTGCTTTGCTGCCTTAAAAAGTGCATGTGGGTAGAGTGCAGCTATGCTTCAGGGGAACTTGAGGAATTCTTCCTGGGGCTTCTCTCATGACCAATGGCAATAGTGTTGCTGGAGATGAGATGCAAGCACATGATGMTGCTGCTTCTCATATATAGATTTTTGCCCCTCTCCTTGCCCTCTTCAAGGTCATTTTAGCAGCTGGCAGGGAAGGAATAATGCAGCCCATTTTAGAAAGATGGAAAAAACCCTTCAGTTTCCATCCTGGCTCACTGTGAGTGCTGGGAATGCAGRCGATGAGGTCTGGAGCCAGGCTGGAACATGTTCCTCTGGCCTTTACCCTCTCCTTCCAACCTGCTTCCCAAAGCACAGCATGCCGCAAGCTCCTACAGGAGATGGTTCCTTTAAAAGGAACCTTATCGCAAACCACTCTCCCCTTATCTGCAGCCTTCAGATGTGGACGTGCTGCACAGAGTSCTGACTGGGGACCTGCAGCAGCTGGAAGCAGCTTTCCATCTGCTGCTGGAAAGAGGAAGCTCTCTGGACCTCCCTCCCAGCCTGTCTGCAGCAGTGCATCTGCTAAATCAGCCATGCACAGTCATGGGAGAGGCATCCCTCCTCYTTTTAAAGATTCACCAGCATTGCAGAAAAATGCTTACATATCCCTGCYGACTGCTCTAGTCTGGATATCAATAGCACCATGGAGGGGGGATCTTACATGTCAGCGCAGGATCGTACCCCCACTGAAAACCCATGGGCCTTSGTGAGATCTGCATAGTCCCTGGGGAGGCTGGTACTGCTTCATCTTCCCTGCTCTTTGTATCCAAGCAAACCTGCTACTGTGGGCTACAAGTGCAGTGTGGCAAGCTCCTGAGGGTGAAAGCGTTGGACTGCTCTGCCATTTCCTTGCMTGATAAATGTTGCCCCAGCCTGAGCGATTGCCGGCTGCAGGATGTGCTGCTCGTTTCAGCCTTTCCTTCCTGCCTCTGCAGCCTCTGGCCAGCAACAGCAGACAGAGGGGAAGCAGCCTCAGAGCCCAGCGTTTGACCCTGATCAACTAATGGGCGTGAGGGAAGGAGACGAGCCAGTGCTACAATCAGTCATCTGAGTGAAGCAGTGCCTGTTTTGATTAGCTAGCAATTTTTCTGGTCATTTAGAGGAAAAGTTGCCTGCATGTCTTCCCTCCTTCCTGCGGGAGATRTGAGCTGTAGGACACCACCCCAAAACTTCCTTTACTGTTTTGGAAGGGGGGAGAAACTATTCTGTGGAGAGATGTTTCAAACAGAAGAGGGGGGAGAGGATATTTCTGCAGTGATTAAAGTGTAAAGACCAAGCTAACAGGGACAGAGCATATTTTGTTCCAAGCAAGGTATTTGCTCAGCAAGAGGGCTGGGCATCASCACCCCACACAATGGCTTCTTGCTGCCATCACTTGTTTGCAGGTGGTCCAGAGCTTACCCTGCCTGACAGCTAACAACCAGCTCCTTGCCTCTGAGGCTGGCAGTTCAGTGCACTGTGGGTTGCTTTTCGGAGCCAGGAAGGTGGGAAGGTTGCACCGATGCGCCAGTTTAATTGACAGCTGGCACAGAAAARGGGATGTGCTGATGGATGGGAGGCAGCTGCCTCCCAGATGCCAGCACTGGCATCAGAAAAGTGGCAGGAGAAAGGGCCAGGAGCAAGCCAGGGTGGTGGTGGGGAAGCGAGCCTGGGACATAACCATGTGAGGGTGGTTAGTGCATAACTCCGTGTTGAAACCCTGGGAAATGTGGCAGACCAGGTGGCGGGCTGGGAGGCTTGRCTGCAAGGGCAGTGGAGTGCTCTGAGTCCTTGGTCCAGAGCCTCCYGGGAGCAGGACAGCAAGCTGTGCACTTTTCTGCTTACTGCTGGAAAGACTCGAAGCCAGGTGTGAAGGGCTAAGCTCCCACAGTTGGTAATTACAGGAGAGCACTGTCAGCCAGTTCACAGGCTGACCAGGGAGRGATCTTCTTGATTCCTGGAGCGGTGGCAGCTGGAGGTCATCTGTGGTCATCAGTTCTAGTGGAGACATCCTTTCATCTTGCGTATACATGTATATTTGTGTGTATGGGGCTGACAACTTAGCAAAGCCCAGCTGGCTTGCTGGAGGGTGACGGGACACACTGGCCAGACACTTGTCTTTGTGTCTGGCCCAGCCTGTCCATGGCTGTCACTGCTGGTCTTCTCTTTATGTCTTTTGTGATTATAAGGATTTGCCAGGTCACCTTGGGTGTACTGAATCATAGCGAAGATATGCTGGGTTGGGCAGATCCAGGTGCAATCACAGCTGCTCACAGAAGTCTCCTGTACTCCATATCAGCCCCGATTTCTGATGCCCTAAATGATGTGGCTTCCTACCTTTYCTTTAACAAGTTAATGCTGCTAAAGAGCCTTACAATCAGTATTTTCCCTTGATGTTCAATTTAGGGTTGTCTCTTGCATCCCAATACATTCTACTCCATGCCCCTCACCTCATCCCTAATGATCCTCAACACTTTCCTCCTCACCTCCTTCTTGACATCCAGCAAATCTGAAGAAGAGRCAATTGCCAAATTCTTTCTCATTAGTCTTGTCAAAAGTGTTTGCCTCCTCCATGATATTTAATCTACAGATGAGAGATGGGATCTGTAATGAAATCCTGATGTTCAGATCGTTTCTTGTCTCTGTGGTAGGGAGTGTTACATAGCTCAGATTCAAATACCAATCCTTTGTTAAAAATTTGGACACCAATCTAATCCTTCCAGCGGTTGAGGTGCCTGGGCTTTTAGGGAGATCCAAAGTAATAGCTGGGATATCAGACATCTGACAGTTCCTGACTCCCTTCCATTTTTATTCTTCCCACTGGGGGCTGTGAAATATTTGATCCTTCAGATTATTTTGTTTACTGCTCTTCGGAGTGCCCACACCCATCTGCGTGCTTCAGAGCAAATTCTCTTGAGGAGGTCGTCAGTTCGTAGGTGGTCGRTCACAAAGAGAAACTTCACTGCAGTTCCAATGTCTCACTAGCTGCCCATCATGTGCACAAAATTCTGAAATATAATGGTGCTGTGAAACCAACAGATATTCTTGTAAGTTTAGTGAAAGGAGGTGAAATCTTCCGTTTTGTGAGATTTCAACTGTATCAGATACGGAAATCAGATCCCATGGTTCTGAATTCATGCTATCCCTAAACCTATGGAGCAGGCTCATATCTGGATTCTCTTATTCAGGCTTTGAAATCTGAAGAGGTCAAGTTTGGTGCCCTGCATTTGCTTTATCCTRTGCTCAGTTTAACCTTGTCTTTTTGAGGCATCCCACCAGCCCTTCTCAGACTGCTGAGATGACAGCAGTCTGAGAAGGGGTCAAGTTTGCCTGAAGTTGGGTTTCAAAACAGCCCAACTGTTTCTTACACCATGTTGCTCTAGCAGAACTCCTTGTCTGCAACTTAAGTCCCTATTCACTTTGTGGAGGGGAAAGCACCATAAAGAAAGAAACTAATAGTATTATTTAAAACAGAGAATCATTTAGTCCTAGTGCTAAAGCTTTCTGAAACAAGTACTTTAACATTGTCTAGGAAGAATGTCCCTACTGCCCTGCTGGTTCTCCTTGCCTGATCCCGTATGTTGCAGCTGATCCTGGTATTTACATCCTCTGCCTGACATGCTGTGTCCTGATTCACATCTTGCTCTGCCAAAGCTTTACGGGGTCAGGGATCCGGCTTCATTTATAATCACTGCTGACACTTAATAATAATTCTGCCTTAGGTTAGAAGCGCTCATGGAAAAGACACTCATTATAGTAAATGCAAACCACTGAAGCACTGTACTGGTCCCTTCTTCATCCCTTCTTACAGCATGRCTTGCTCTCTAGGGCAGAAATCTAGTCTTGTGTTGCAGTTTTACCACTCTATTATTACTCTTTCTGGGGGAAGAAAAGGCAATGTCAGCCTTTCTCGATTCCTGCTGTCACTTCAGCGTGAGTCTGAACCACTTCTTGAGTCCCAGCTTGTCTAGTACCTGCACTGCATCTGTACAAGCACACATCCAGACACGGACTACACCATAACCTTACTCCTTCCAAGGTAGAGGGCCTGAGTATTTTCTGCCCTTTTGCACAGCTCTCACTCATGTGGTCTGGAGAGATCAAGTGTGACTGAGGCTGAACACCATCCAGGAGCAGATATCCTGAGATACTCAGCCCTCCTAAATTCAGTGTTACACTTTGAACAGGTGCTACAGCTACAGCCACTGCTAGGGATGGAAAAGCGTGTGCCACGAGGCTGGCTCCACATACCTATTGCTTGCTTGGAGTCCATTCTTGCTTTCCAGTGTAGATATAGCCTTTGTGTACATAGCCTGTAGCCTTTGTAGACATAGCCAGTGTAGACATAGCTCTTTTAAAGCCCAGCCAGTCACAGAGGTAAAGCAGATTCTACCCCAGACTTAATTTCTCTGAATAAACATTCAGAGGTATGGASAAGGGAGGCTCTGCTGCGGCAGCATGCAGTGAGCTGCTAGGGGATTGTAAATGATGATCAATGCTGTCATTTTTATGTACTTCATTTCCCCTAGTAATTTTTCAGTGCTGCTACCATCATTTCTTCTACCCATTTCTTCTTACACTGATGGGGGCAAATTTTCCTAGTGCTGGACTGGGGGCTTTCACAGCAATGAGGTGTCATTAAATCAGACAAGGCAGCAGAAGTTTAAGAATGATCCAGACTGTAGAGGGCAAGGCAGGAGAGGTCAAATGAGCAGGTTATGAAGTGAATTCCCGAAGGACTCAGTTTCTTTTAAAACTGAACAAGAAACCAAGCAGAGTAAATACGAACGCGTAAAGCAGCTCCATTTCTGTTTCATAGTGTAACTTCTTCATAGAAGCTTCTTCTGTATAGCTTCTTACTGTCTGGTTCTCTGCTGGAGGGGATAAAAAAGCAGAACTGGGATTGGGGGAGCACAGGGTGGAGACAGGCACTAAAAAATAATATAAATGGCCATCACAGGATATCTGAGTGTAAAAATATCCCAATTTTAGATACTTGGGCTACTTCTACACTGTAGGACTAAAGTGAATTCAGAGAAAACTGATGAGAATGATTGAGAACAACCTGGAATAAATGARAAGTTTGAAATTCTTTCCTTTAAGGGGAAGAGATTAAAAGAAAAAGCCTGTAAAGTAATAAGTGAGCTAGAAAAAGATGAGGGCCTGCCATATTCAATATTTTTCCTGCCATATTCAGCAAAGATATGGAGCCATCAATGAAATTGAAAAGGCAGTAAATTCCAAATGCATTCAAGGAAATACTCTTTTAGACAGCATGTATTCAGACATCGGAGCTTCTTCCACAGGCAACACAATTCAAGGGCAGTTTGGATGTTTGTGTGAGCTGTAAGTATATCCAGAGTTAAAAGGTAGACAAGAGCTTTGGAAGGTTAAAAACTACTCCTGCTTCCAAGTTTAAATCAATCTCTCACTATTACACATTCAGGTGAAGTCTTCCAAGGAGGTGGGTTATCATCCTTCTGCCTGATGTGAGGTTTCTTATGCCTTGTTCTGAATTAACTGATCCTGGTTGCTGCCAAAGAGAGCTTTCTGGAGCAGTTGGGCTCCACATCTGATGTGGTTTGACCTTGTTTAGTTGCAGTTTCAACTGAAGCGGGTGAAACTATTCTTTGTGTACGCTGGTGTGAAGGAAGCCAGGCTCACAGGCCAGGAGAGGAGTGAATCAGGAGAGAGTGGTGGGTCCCGTTCCCATCAGGATTAAAAAGGAAAAGTTGAATACATGTAGCAACAAAGCCGTTTCAGAAGGAAAACAGCAAAAATCAGGCCAAAGCAAGTAGCTTTGTTTAAATAATTCTATCATGCAATGTGGTTTTTGGAGAGAAATACCAATAAAATACTTTCTGATCACATGATGCGACAAGAATAAAAGGTTTCATTAGGACTTTGTTAACATTTGTGCAAGCATCTTGCAATGCCGTGGTGGTGTCTGGGTCCGTTCCAGCACTGACGGACAGGGACCTCATATCGAATGCCTCTTCCTTTTCAGGCGAAAAGGATAAAAACCTGCCTGTGGAAGAGTGTGGCCTTTTAAAAGCACTTAATAGTATCTTTTGCTTTTTGGATGGTTGGTTGGTATAGGTTTGCTGCAAAGAAAGAGTGTCAAAGTTTGAAGATTCATTTCAAGGACAGAAAAGCCCTATACTGTGAATAAGAAGGGGGACTCCCCTTTACATTATCAGCTTGATRACATGCCTCCAGGCCTCAACTTCTGAGGCACAGCTGGAGACAGAGGGGACAGCAGTACTTTTTTATAACACCCTTGTATTTTGCTTGAACGTACAACATCCCTGTCAAACTATTACTATTACTATTACTATGATTATTATAATATTATTATGTTATACCCCTAAAAGAGCTGTGCAGATCTCCTCCTTCTCCCGGGCTGCCRCTCTGGGGACTTTTGCCTTGATACCTGTCATCAGGCAGCATTTCCTGTTGGATTTCTAATTAAAATGGCAGCCTTTAGGGACTATGTTCCTGCCTAGCATATATTAATGGAGGTTTAAGAATATTTTAGGTAGAGTTTAAATACTGCTTTTAAACATGTTTGTTCTGACTTAGTTCATTTTTCTATAATCAGCCAAAGTATCTATATAAAACCACAGCAGGAATTAACCTGTCATACTTTCATAAATATAATCTACACTGCTTGTTGGTTAAAAAACAGTTTTCCCTGCCCTGGATTCTTAAAGCAAATAAAAAATGCACCCAGCCACTTCCCCCCTTCGCTCTCCTGGGATCACATGCGTGCATGTGAGCGTAATGGCTGTATTTCCTCCGGCAGCTCCTCTTCCTCTAATTTCTCTGACTCCTCTGTGAAGGTTACAGGAGGGTACAGGTTTTCTGAGGTGTATTACTCAGGGAGTTATCTTCACTGCGCTGTTCTTTTAAGAGATGTCTTCTCTAAGGTGCATGTTGCAATACTGAAAAGGTTACATTGCTATTATTACTCTAAAAGAGTAGGAGGGCATTTGTCTCCCTGTTACTTGTCTTAGGCCGGATGTGACATGTGTGACACACTGTATGCAAATAAATTTGCATCATCTGTGCAATGAAATCTTTTGGCGCTCTGCCGGCAAACTGTTGAGGTCCCCCAAAAGATGATTCAGCTCCTTGTTGGAAATATTCAGACCAGKCTCTGTCAAAGCAATTTAGGGAGAAAACCCAACAGTAACAAAGCAATTCAAGTTTGTGCTACTAGGGACTGAACAGCAGCCTACCCAGCAGCCTGGCACACCTCTCTTCTGAATTTGTCCAGTGTTGCAGCCAAAATTTTCATCACTGAGATATGAAGCGCACCGGTCATTTCATCTGCCATTTCTGAAATGTTGCTAGCAAGAAAAAGAGTGCCCARAGTGGATCAGTGGAGACTTTGCAGGCAAATGCTCAGCCCATCTGAAAATCAGGCTGTTGTGCTGARCATCCTCAGTCTGTGAACTTTGGTCTCTGTTAAAATACAGTGTCACTGAGTTTGCAGCCGGAAGAGCTATCATTATCTTTGCTCACACTCTCTGCCTYGTGGTGCATGAAACAGTTCAAGTTTCCAGGCCTGCCCTGCCGGTTCCTTTCGTGGATGTTACAATCACTAACAGCATAAAAAAAAGTCAAGGGTGGAAGTTGTGCTTGGTTGCTGTGGTTGTAATCAAATTAAACTAGAGGATTGAGTTAGATGGAAAGTACTCCATCTCCCTGCAGAATGTGAACCATCCTGGCAGGCTGAGCTGYGCTAAAAGCAGCAGTAGGTTGTGCTTTTGTACATAAATATAATCAAATGTAACACACAACCAGCCTTAGCGGGCAAATGCAGCATGTAGAAATTTACATTATCGGTTCTGTTTAAAAACAGGAGGAAAAAACTTGCCATCACTTCAGTTGACAGAAAGCCTGATCCTTTAAACAAATGCTAGCTGCAGAGCCAAGAAGAGATCAGTGTGAAAATATGTGTAGCTGCAGTTCTTTTAAAGAGCCCGTAGGACTCATTTTGGCTGCTGCCCTCATCTCTGTGTGCTGCTTCTATAGGGTCCCCCATACAGAGGTTTAAGTGTGGAGCCATAGGCCAGATTCTGTAGGGAAAGAGTCTATATATAAACTCTTCTGCTTCCAACTGCTCAAGCCTRTTCTAGGATGAGGTGGGGGCCTCAGCTGTGTGTGCAAATGTTGCCTTGCTTATGCAGAGAGAAGTGTTTTGAAGACAAACAGGTGCATGCTCATTCCATTTTGGGATGTGCATTGTTTGGCCCAGCTTCTTTCAGTGCACTATCTTACAAATATTTGAATAGGGATCAATAGAGGGTTGTGCTTTTCTCTCTTCATTGCATGTGCTTTTCTCTCTTCATTGAAATGCAAGATACATTAAAGAAATGCTAATTGATCAAGAGAAAACTGCATGAGTTCTGTAGTTCTTCAGCAAGTTTGCATTTACTGGGCAGGACCTAACGAGTTTATATTATATCGCAGGTGGTAATCATATGAATCCATAAGTATGTTAAGTGACAATCTTGGATTTTTAAAAATCTGTTCTGAATTTTAAACTAAAATTTCAAGTGTGACTGAAGGAAATGCAAAGACAAATTCTTTTGTGACGGCTTTCTCTAGAATGTGAGCTAGGGCTATTTTACAGGCGATCTGAATTTTGAGAAGACGATTTTCTTTCTCATTTGAAGGGTCTGTTCTCTTGATCTGATTTTCTTTCTCCCGTGTTCTGGTTGTGTGTTTACGGATAGAAATACAGCTGGCAGTCCCTAGTTCTGTGGGTCAGGCTCTTTCACGTGTATAAATGGAGATGGGAAGGCACTGTGGCAGACCAGACATTTGTTTAGTCCACCCTCCTGCTCTTAATAGTGATCAAATGCTTCAGAGGGAGCATGTGATGAATTCCAAAACAACAACTCTGAAATAATCTGCTTGCAGGTGGATTTATTCCTCAGGGTTTTTTTAAGAACTGAAAAGGAAGAATATAAACCAATTTAAAAAATTTATTATTAGTCAGCCATTTATTTACTTAGGTATGTATTTAATATCCTGCCAAGTTCCTGGCCTGAAGGATTCCTGTGGCAATGTATTGCACAGACTAAACCACACATTCTTTGGAAAAAAGAACATTTCCTCTCATCAGCTGATCCTTCACTTTGATAAGAAGTCCTCTTGTCTTTGGGTAAGAGAGGATAGTTAAGAGCACTAAGCCTATCCCGTGATACCGATGCCTTTCTGGGATACTTCTGTCTTACCTGCCTGTCACCATGTCCTCCTGGACCAAACTGTCCCAGAAGGTGTTCTATAATTACTGTTTTTGAACTCTTAGCTGTTAATCGTGGATCCTCAAACTATGGTAAAGCTATCACTTAGTGGAAGGCAAACAGCTTCAAAAAAGTATGTGACACGACCCAGCTTTGGGACCTGATGTTGCTGCTGGGAGGAAAGACGATTGGAATCCCCTTCCTCAGAACACCTGTTTATACATTTTTTTAACTTCCTTGCTGAAAATAGATCTGTGCTCCAAGGGAAAGGGTGTCACTGACCTAGGTAATAGCATAACCTGATCAATATTGCCATTAATGTTTTGTCTCATTATTTGTCCATGCTAACCATTTTAATTGACTTTGTGCCTGGTAGCTCAGTGCACTCAGGGGGTGTTTTCCCACTTAGCTCAGTGAATTTTTGATCAGACCACAAATGAGGTCCTTGTGACACAGTCTGCAGCCTGGACTCACCTACATCATCTGAGTCATTCATTGATTGCCTCATGTTGCTGCTCAGCTGCCTTTTCCAGCAGTGAATACCTTCACTGGGTGCCAGTCCAGCGCMGGGCCCTGTGGACCAGCTTCTCAGACCACTCAGTGCTCCTTCTTGCAGCCATTTCCAGGCCTTGGCAGGCTTCACTTCTTACCCCATGGTAGCCATGTTTTCCTCACACTAGTCAAGACCCAGCTTCAACCCAGTTATGTTTCTTGTCTCCTTCTCAGGTATTTATGCTTCCTCCCCCCTCAACCTCCTAGATATTTCTTTCCCTAGGCATATCTATGTATAGCTACTGAGCTAGACAGACCTTTTGCCTGATRACTGTGGTCATTCTTAAACTTCCAAAAAAACCTGTGACCTACTTCCAGGAGTGATTCACTGCTAGCCTCTCAGAACTACAATTCCCAAAGACGCAGATAAGAGCCATGAGAGATTTAAAAAAAAATGCCTAGGCAGGTAAGATATTTAATTCCCACTGTGAGCGAGACACCTAACCTACTTACAGCTCTGGGGGCTTGATTTTTTTTTTTTCTTTTTCCAAACACATTTAACTATATCGAGAGATACTGTTGAAAACCAGAGCTGTAGGCACATGAGAACATAAGCCCCATCATTGAAAAGCAAAGGGGCACATCCTCCAAAGTCATAGAGGTTCTTGAAAAAGCCCTGGCCCCAGTACTTGCATTGTTGCTCTGGGAGACGTTCCCTGGGAGGAGAAAATGCCATCGTCCTCCCGTGCTGGAGGCACCAGCCAGCTCCTGTCCCTGCTAGCTAGCACCCATGGGAGGCTTACAGCTCGGTCCAGTGGAGGCAGAATCCAACGCTCTGTTTTTTCCTAGAGGTTTAAAGAAAACCAYGCAGGAAAGACAGTCATTTGAGTTGTGCTAGAAAATATTTTTAAAAGTCTGTGTCACGTTGCTGTAGCAACAAAAGTTCTTAAAATGATGAAGATTAAAGTCTAGGCTGGGAATGGTGGCATGGGGAGGGGAAGGGGGGCTGTTGTCATGGCAACCTCAACTCTGAGAGTGCAAGAGGCAAAACACATGGTGGTGGCAGGATATTTGGGGTTTATATATATCTATAAACATCTGCCATTTATGCCAGCTTTCTCAGTGCTAATTAGTCCTGCTATTTCACCTTTCCCTGCTGTAAATATTTTCCAGTAGACACATGTCTCTGAGGGTGAAGGCAAGAAAATGCTTTTTTTTTTCTTTCATTTTTGCATGGGCTTTCTGCTGTTCTCTGTGTATGGCCTCTCAGCTCCTACCTGGAGAAGAACTTCCATTAGCCAGAAGCAAGCTGCCTGGGAAGAGTTAAATCATCTCAGGARGAGGTAGAGGCTTGCAGGCTTGCATCATGTTCTTAGAGAGCTTTAACAGCACCAGGCTACTGCAAGATCACTTCTGCCTGCCCTGCATGCACATACATACTCTGGCTTTTCTTGGCGCTGAAGTGGATGTTTCTGAACATGAACGGTACCTCCTTGGGCTCTAGTTAGTAGCCGCGATACATGGGCAGTGGTTAGAGCAGGAGATCAAAGCTGGCATCCCTAGATTTGGCTCAAAACTTTGCTCTCAGCTTCCTGTGCAATGTCCGGCAAGTGGCTTTTCCCTTTTATGTGCCTCATTTTGCACATCTAGAATAATGGAGATCACACATTCACTGGAGATATCGAAGCATACCAGATTAATGTCAGCCGAGCCCCTTGAGACCTTCAGATGAAAACTGCCACAGCAGCACAAAGGATTACTATATTTTAAGTGTAAAATCTACTTGGATATCTCTCTTAACACCTGGCACTCAGGCACTTCCCTCAGACTTGCAGTTCCAGGCAGCCCTGAGACAAGCACACTCCACAATGTCTTCCCCCGTGAGCGTTAAACCTAATGAATCACGGACCTGATTCTCCTCTCGCACTGACTCAAGGCAGCATGAGCAACTCTGCTGACATTGATTATGTCATTTGGTGCAAAGCAAGCATAAAAGCAGAATCAACCCCAAACTCTTGCCTTCATCTAAAACTTGATCTTCTGGCTGTAGTTTTCCTTGCTGGCACAGCAAAAAGCAGGCAAAACCTAATCCCACACCATCTCAAACTGTCGAGCGCATCCCTGAATCTGCACCCTGCTTGCAGATGTATCTGTGCACCACAGATGATTTCCTGTCTCCAGTCCATCTGCTGTGTGCTGGCTGGTGCTTTCAGCGTTGTCCCAATACAATCTGGATCCCAAAGCTCCCTCCCTCCCATACCGTTGCGCCGTTCTGCCAAACACATTGTGATTAGCACAGCCCAAAGCTGTCTGACCCAAAGCTTCATAAGGGACTCCTGCTTCCCAGTACACTGTGAAGTTGTAAATAAGCCCAACTGCGTTCCTTTGCATAATTTTTCTTCCTTAAGCAAGCCCCTTTTCAGCAGGCCAGCCTGAACAACAGTTGCCTCAGAAATTTGGAGTTTATATCTTTGTATATTTTAGTGACAAGAACAGCATTTTGTCCATTCTTCCAAAAGAACCAGATGTGTGGCCTGGTGAGTTACTTGAGACAGCAAACCTTTTGGAGTAAAATTAGTTTATGTTTTGGCACAGCTTRAATGTGACCTCACTGGGAGAATAAATAGAAAGTTGGGGAGGGTGAGGAAGGAGCAAGTAAAGGGRTTGATGATGCATTTCCCATAGCAGCATCAGAAGAGGGAAAACAGCAGCTGAGATGTTTTGTGTTGCTTTGCTGGAACATTGTGTTTCCCAATGGTGTGGGTTTACTCAACAGGCTGGATTTCTTGGGGAGCTGCCCTTTCTCTCTCAACTCTGATTTCTTGTGTGTCCTTACAGTGTCTGAGTTGCTCAGGGGTTTTGGCTCTGTGTGAGCCTTGTGTATGCTCATGGCTTCCATGCTTCGATGCTCTAATGTTCATAAAGCTGTGTGTGCCTGGAGAGGATTTTTGCTCCTGGAGGAAGCCCATGCTGCGAGCTCTTCATGTTGTTTGTCTCTCCCCTTGCTTCAGCCTCCCAGGATGGATCTGCACATCAAGGCTCCCAAGCCCTTCCCCTCTTACATGGGTTGTGTCAGTCAAGACTCTTGCTGAGTGTAGAGMAGGGGACATTTTGCCCCTTGCCACAAGAATTGGCACTGATTTGTGGTAGTGATCCCTAAATGAGCAAAACYACTGTTTTTTCAATGAGTTGCCTTTAGTTTGCATGTTGGCCAGAATGAGTAAGAGCTTAAACTGTTGTCCAGTCAGTTTTTGTAACTAAATAGGATGAGGCCCAGTCAGTGGTTAGATAGGTGATATGCAGAGACACTAGCTGATGATGCAGGGACTTAGTACAACCACCCTACAGTAATCTGTCTAACAGTATTTTAGGCTCASAAAAGCTCTTCACAACAACCACCTATCCCCAGTATATCGAGAGATTAACACTTAGGTTTGAAAAGGCAGCTAATGCCTCTATGAGGAAAATGTATCTTTACCTCTGTTACCTACACAAGCCAAGTAAAGAAAGGAAGAGTGAAAGACATGTCTACTTTCTTCCCCATAGTCCACAAATATTCTTCTTAAATATAAGTAAACACATATTTCCTCGCAGCAGAACAACCTTAACTCTGACCCTAGAGCACTCAGAATGACATAWCATACTGTTTAGATTCTCTTTTGAGATTTGTATTTCCTTTTAAGGTCTTTGGTTTTTTGAAGCCATAAATTAAGAGTAATTTCTTTGCTTTCTATTAAGCTGGAGCAGTGTCACAGCTACTTGATTATTCACAGGGGTTTTATCACAGTTGGATATTAACTATAGTGTGGATACAGACACCAGCACTGGCTCAGGACCAGCAGGCTTTCTTAGTTTGGATGCAGTGCTACAGAAATACTGCTATGTTGCTAGTAGAGGTAGTGAAGGGCAACAAGCAGTTTCACTGCTTTCCTGTGGTGCAGAATCTGTTCATAAACCCTGTGGATGGAAGTCAGTTCTGTGTAGAGCCAGCGTTCAGCTGAGCTAGCGTGGATGCTGTTGGCTCTCTCTGGCCGGGTGTTTAGCTCCGGCTCAGCCATGCTGGCTCCAAGCAGAATCATTAGTATGCCTCTGTGTCGTGGTCCCCAGACCCTCAGGAAAACCCGTTTGTTCCAAGCATAGCACCTCCGGTACATGCAGAGCCAGCAGGGATGTGCAATCGCACCTCAGCCTGCAGAGCTTGACGCGCTGGGAGCGCAGAGACAGAGGCTTTGCTGGAGCTGGCCTGGGCCTGGCAGGGCTGGTGCAGAGCGTGCCTGGACCGAGCTGCCTCCCTGCACAGCACTCCCCGCAGTGTCCTCTCCGTGGGCTCTCAGTCTCGGAGCTGTCCAGCCTCCACGGCCCTGGACAGTCAATGCGCTAATGCAACATGGCTTTCAAGGATCTGAGAAATTCTGGTGACCTGTTGGTTTGGATAGCCACACTGAGCTGTGTGCTGACATAAAACAACACACCTAATTAAACATACAACTTTGACTTCAGTCAAAGCCCTTGTTTCACTGCCAGGCCCCCACTTCTCCAAGGTGTCCTTGATTTCTTCCAGCTCAAGTGATCAGGTTAGAGGAATCCTGCTGCAGTACAGAGCCAATTGAGGAGTACTGTACAGAGTTATTTGCAGCTGACAAGATTTCAGATTCATGCTGATAGGATCCCGATAGCTTGTTCTGTATAAGCAGGATTTCCAAGATGGAGCTCTTATATAACTAGAGATGACTTCGTTGAGGAAAGTTTTGGTCCTCCCGCTTTTCCAAGCTGTCCTTTCAGAAAGCATTGCAAGGTGTCCTTTGACTAGAAGGACAGAGCTGACTTTGTAACAGGGATTCTGAAACCACAGCTTGTTTTGGACAATCAAGAAAYGGGGATATTAGCTCTATCAGGGAATACCCTTGGAAAGAGGTGCCTYTAAGCGTGAATCCGTGCTTTGTCCTTCTCCTCCTCCTCACTCCCTTTTTCCAAGTCACAGGCAGCAGAAAGCCAGAAAGCACAAGCAGTTCCAGGGGCAGAAGGAGGTGTGATGCTCTGGGACTCAGCCTGGGTTGWGTTACAACAGGAGAAGGAAGCCCTGAGTGTTAATGATGAAAACCAGAGAAGTTCCAATTACCACTCACGTTCCTCTGCTCGTGGACCAGCTATTCTAGAATGTTTCTTCCCCACCTCTCCCTGGTGAGCTATAGACTGCTTTAGCGCACTGCAACACTGACTTAGACACTGCCCAGCACACTACTGGAGTTAGTATTCCCTGCAACACAGGCACCTATTTACAGTAGGAGCTTCTTCTCAGTGAAAGGTGTTCATTCACACCCCTTCACAGTTATTCCTGTGTGCCGCACAGTGAGTGTTTTTTATTTTTCTCTTGCATATGAATGCAAATGTATTCCAAGGAGTGGGCATGAGCTGGTAACTCCTGAGACTGACATTTGAAATTGGATTTGTCTCACCTGCAGTTCAGACATTTACAGTTGGAGTTCATTATCTAGGCTTACTTTATGGGCAGCAGAAAGACACAGGAATTCCTGAGACACAGTGCATCTTCTCAGGTAAACAAGTGCCACAAACCAGATGTGTCACCCTCTGGGTGTGTGTTTCCATCCAATGACTCCAGTGATATAGTCTAGATCTCAAGGCCCAAAGTAGGTGAAGTGAATCCACCCTTGTGTAAAGCAGGTATTGTCTCTACCTGTGTGGGAAGTTTGTGTCAGCTCAGTTGTGACCCTTCCCTCTAGTCAGTGCTGGGCATTAGAGGGCAATCCCGAATGGCCACTGAGCTCCTGGCCTCTCCGAGCTGTGTGCTGGGACCGTCCATGCACTACAAGGGCAGGTGCACCCTGGTGTTAATACAGAGGCAGGCCTCTCCTCCCCTTTGTCCTTCAACACTGGGTCCTACGCTTACGAGGGGGTTACATGATGGGTGGTGACCCAGCAGTGAAGGAAGACCTGTGAGCCAAGACATACACACACTCTGCACAGAGCTGCCATTTCTCAGCCGCCAGCAAATGTGTGAGTTATTAGTGCATGAGAGGAGGCAGCGGGGCCTAACAGCAAACACATTCATTTATTCCTGTTTTTCGGAGGTGCACCAAAGGATAAAGGCTTTCTGTCCTAGCTTGACTAGAATAGATCCCAATCATCATATGAGAAGCTCCATATCCATTCACCTTTACCCTAAGCCATCCATTCCCTCAGGGTCTTCACTCTCTGCTTTTAATATATTAAAGAAAGAAAGGCACTTCCTAAATCTGACAGGGTTTCTCCCTGTCCCTGGCTGGAGTTCCCTGGGTTGCAGGAGGGCTGGAGCTCTTTGAAAAACACACATAGGTGGGAGAGGAAAAATCATTAGCACAGTAAAACCCTGGCGATACAGAAGATCCATTCAGAGATCCTTCTGCAAACTGCTGTTCTGGCTTCATTAAAAGCATAGCCCATGGCTGTCACTCAAATAGGCTGGATTTGCTTTGGGTTATCTAAATGAGAATGATCATTTCTGCAATGGGAAAAAAAAAAAATTAAACCAGTAGGAATTATTCTTTATGAATTATGTACTCAGCTTTCATACTGACCTATTGAGTCAGCATTGAGGGTTTGGATTTTCTAGAACAGCCTTTCATGCTGGATTTTGGATATTTTCGTCTTTTCAGCCCAGAAATATCGCTAGAATGGCCTTTCTCACACTAAGTGACACTGTGGACTCCAGCTGCATCTTGGATGCAGCAGAAATAATGGAGTTTAGAAGCAGTTATCCAAATCATTCATCCTTCTGGTTTCCAGCGTTCTTCTGTGGCTCCCTCCCAGTCTGGATTGAGCATGTCGGCATCTCTCAATGCGTATGACCTCGTGGCATCCTGATTAGGTGGGCAAGCGTTAATATCTGGTGTGGAAACAGGCATTCAAATTGGACAGCTAGCTCTGACAACAGAGTGATGAGCCAATTTAGGCAGCTAAACTGACAAACCATGATTCCTTTCTTTTATATCAGAAGTTTTCTGCCTTTTTAGCTTCTTGAACTGACTCGCTATGGGATCAGAGGAGGCTGATCCCTGGTATAGGCAAAGGTGGCAGGTACATACTGCCATGGGTGGYTGGGAGGAGCAGGACTATCTCTGTCAGAGCTGCAAGGAGTTATACGGACTTAGCCATGCAGTCAGRTAGCATGCCTATGGCCTATCCCCTGCTTCAGATACTTCCCTGACAATCATCTCCCTCGGTAATCGCCTGCCCCTCCGGAGGCGATTCTCAGGCAGCTGGGTCACCCCCTGCATGCCAGTCTTCCTACCCCGAGGCTCAGTGGAGCCCAGGCAGTGCTCTGGAGGTCTTCAGCACTCAGGATGCCCTAGGTGTGCGTCTCCCTGCAGTTTCAGTCACTCACTGCACTGTCAATTTTTTTAATAACACGGCAAACTGAAAATCACTTTGCTATCTTATATAAGCCTGTATCAGGGTCTCTGTGCCTTTTGGCCCACTGCCTGGTGCCGCGTAAGAAAGTTGTGTTTACAGGTTTATTTTACATCTGAAGAACAGACAGTTAATCCTGCTACATCCCTAAGGAAATGGTGAGCTTGGATAGGTGTCACTGTGTGCTCTTCGTGGCTCACYTGGAGGTCAGCTTTACAACAGCACTGGGAGTCACACCGTGACCTGGTGGCAGGTCAGAAAACAGAAAGTGTGACCGGGCAGGGCTGGAGCAGCAGGGCAGGGCCGAGRTACGAGAGCAGAACTGCGGAGCGGGACTCTGCAGGTGATGCAGCAGAGAGGCTGTGGGCCAGAGTGGAAGGGCTATGGCAGGGCTATTGGGGAGTCCMGGACTGAGAGAGCTGGAGGGGCTGCAGGGTAGGGTAAACAAGCTCTGTGGGAAGCTTCAAGTGGATGCAGCTGGATTGGGGCAGAGCTGATTGAAATATACCCTGGAAGGGAGTACCATCCTACAGGTCAGGGTGGAAATGCAGGAATAGAGCTGGGACATGCAGCCTCATCTGATTCACAGTAGTCGTCTTTGCTCCTCACATTCATCTGCTTTTTGTTCCCTTCCATTAAATCCAACTAGGACATTGTGTCACCAGATTGCAGGCTGGGCTGCAAAACAGCCAGGCTGTATGTGCCTTCAAACCATGGGGAGGCCTCCTGAGAAGGCCCAGCTACAGCAGCTGACAGCAGYGAGTCTCTTTGCTTCATTCACACACAGCTGTCTGAAAATTTCACTCCTCTTCTACCAGAAACAGCAAGACTGTGTGTGGGGAGCAGTGATTAACATCTCTCCAGACGAGGGTCTAGGGCAGGACACGTTGGCAAGGCTGGGGCATGGCTGTCAGGCCTCCATCCATCCCAGCTCTGTCGCAAATTGCCGTGCTGACACAGCAGCATGTGGGAGAGGATGCCAGATGTGTTCGAGGTCTCTGTTTTCAGGTTGATGCAGTAGGCTTCTTTAGCTGGAAGCCAGCACACTGTGAGGCCAAAGTGTATGGTCCTTACTGGATCCAACCCATTGCCCAGTGACAGTTTGAAGGTCTCCTCTTTTCATGAACTGTGTTAATGAATTGAGGTGCTGGAGCGTGTCCAGAGAAGGGCGACGAGGCTGGTGAAGGGTCTGGAGCACAGGTCTGATGRGGAGCGGCTGAGGGARCTGGGGTTGTTTAGCCTGGAGAAGAGGAGGCTGAGGGGAGACCTTATCGCTCTCTACAACTACCTGAAAGGAGGCTGTAGAGAGRTGSGTGYTGGTCTCTTCTCCCAAGTAACAAGTGATAGGACGAGAGGAAATGGCCTCAAGTTGCGCCAGGGGAGGTTTAGATTGGATATTAGGAAAAATTTCTTCACTGAAAGGGTAGTCAGGCATTGGAACAGGCTGCCCAGGGAAGTGGTGGAGTCACCATCACTGGAGGTGTTCAAAAAACGTGTGGATGAGGTGCTTCGGGACATGGTTTAGTGGGCATGGGTGTGTTGGGTTGATGGTTGGACACGATGATCTTAGAGGTCTTTTCCAACCTTAATGATTCTATGGTTCTATGATTCTATGATTCTAATGACAAAAGAGGCCAGAAGGTGGGCTCTGTGCTGAGCCACACAGGGCCAGCCACGCTCTCCAGAGCCCATCTCTCCTCACTGTGGCACGTTGTAAGGTAGGGAAAACCAAACCTGGGCGGATACGTAGCTCAGAATAGYAGTCACTGTCATGCCGTGTGTGTCTAACTGTCATCACAAAGCTGGGCAAAAAAGAGCCGGGCACCCTCCATGTCTTCACAACACACCACCCGTAGGAAAARAGTAGCGTCCATCAAGTAATTCTTGACTGCATATGTAGCTTTGATAATAGGGCACCTGGATTTCTCAGTGTGTCCTGCTTATGACTAGTACTACGGACAACACGGCAATTGACTCTCTTTGCATTAGAGAACTGACTGCAGAGGTGTGGTTGCTGTTGCCTGTTTACGGGTTTCTGGGCTTCCTTGCTAAGAACTGCTATACAGCTTTGCCATGTTTCTCTTTTCCTTGCCCACCTTCACCTAAGACTGGAAGTGATATAGCAGCAGAATACAAGAAATACAAGAAAATAGTTGAATCAGATCCTCTTCTAGAAGTCTCTGCTGAGTTTGAGGCCATTCTTTCTTGCATTTGATACTTGCAGAGACTGCATCTAACATAGTACAGAGACAGCCTCCACCATGGATCAGTGTGTAGCATATATTCAGCAAGAGCASAAATCAAAGAAGGGCATTGCAGTTAAAAAGATGTAATGATAGAGTTTATTTCTGAGGAGTGGCTGATGTTCCAGAAATATTTGCAACCAGCTTATTTTATAAAATGAGTTATGGAGCTTTTAATGTAAATCAGAAGGCAAAATCAAAGGGCAAGAGGGGTGAATTATTATGATTTTGTATTTTGTTTTTTAATCTGTTTTTCAGCTGGTTCTGCTTGCATGCTGTGACTGACCTGAGCTGATGCAGCCTTTTCTGTTACTTTATCAAGGTTCTTGACCCTGATACTGCATCTAATTATGTTGGGTTGGTTGTTTGGGGAGCTGCCATCTAATCTGCTCCCTGTTGGCCCCTGCAGATCTTCCATATGACCTACGATCTGGCCAGTGCAGTGGTGCGGATTGTGAACCTGATTGGGATGATGCTACTGCTGTGTCACTGGGATGGCTGCCTCCAGTTCCTTGTGCCTATGCTGCAGGACTTCCCCGACGATTGTTGGGTGTCCCTCAACCGCATGGTGGTAAGTGCCTGCCCTGCTTGCTCCCTCACGGCCCTAAACCCAGGCCCTCGGTCACAGCATCACCATTTCAGCATCGACCTCCCAGCACTAACATGGCATCCCCCAGCTTCCCATTTCCCCCCGCCTCCTTTTAGGGCCTTCCTCCACTATCCAGCAGGCATTTGTAAAGCCACGGTGCTGTGGGCATGGAGGGTCCTTGGAGGCAGTCTCTGCGACAGCCTCAGGGCTGCAGAGCAGGAACCAGCCCCAGCAGAGCCTGCTGCGGGCTGCCTGCAGCAGAAGGCAGGAGCCGGGCTCCCCCTCCTGGTGGGAAACAGCAAAGAGCAAGAATGGAAACGGTTTTCTGCTGGGATCTGGGCATACTGAGCCAAAGGCAGGAGGCAGAGGGTGTCCTAGAGCTATAGCTGGGTCTGATCCATAATTCTCATTACTGGTCCCAAGGAAACTGTTAAGCCTTCTGCTCCATATCCACTTGAAGGGTCGGTGTGATCACCCAACCTTCTCCCTGTGGAGCTGCACAATATCCCCTTAGAGTGGGCTGAAACAGGCTCTGCCGAGCCACAGTTCGGCCTCCCGTCATGGGATCAGTAGCCAGACTTCCCAATAACGTCCCAAGCTGTGCTGCTCACTCTGCTGTTTGCTGTGAGGGTGATTTATATCATATTGCAAATGCAGAGGGAGTTCATGGTACCTTTCAACCATCTCGCTGAGAATTCAGGAACTTTTATTCAAAGGGACAATGTCCAGTTGATTAAGAAGCAAAAACTGACAAAGCTTAAAAAATTGCCTCTTATTGCAGCTCTTAACCTCCAGATTCCCCCAGCCAATTTCTTCGTAAAAAAAAAAAATAATCAGGCACTCAGGCAGAACAGAACAAATGTAAAATGTATAAAAGAACTGCCAACTTCCATGCCTCCCACATGCGGAGCTGTGGGCACATGCTGCCCATGCCTGAGAAGAGTGAGCATCCATGAAAAAGTCGTCTGTTTGGTGTTTATTTATTCATTTCTTCCCTCTGCAATAATCGTTCACTTCCTGCTGTTGAAAGGTGCCAGACTGACAGTTCTGGAGACTAGAACCCTTTATTTATCTACAGCAGAAGAACAACCCATGCAGCAGCTGCCTTATCTTCCCACATGCTGCCTTTTTATTATTTATATGGCAGGAGCAATGAAGGATCAGGGCCCCATTGTGCTTGCGCTATTCAGGTTCAAAAGGACACACAGCTCCTCATCCTGGAGAGCTCAGAGCTGCAGACAGAAATCATCCYCACCCGATGAAGCGACTTGGCCATGGTGCCCTTGCAGGACAGTTTCAGAGCAGCAGATTTGAACCGTGTTTCCTTTATCCTAACGTTTGGGTGGAGGCTGCTGTCTGATGGCAACAACTTGTATTCGCTTTTCCCATTCAACCCTGGGGGAAGAGGTAAAAGCTAGGGTTGCAGAGTTACAAGTGTGGGTAGCACACTTGGCTCAAAGGCCAGCGGATGAGAGCTGCAACACAAGCTGCAAAGTGACCTGAAGAGTCAAAACAACCAGGTCCACCGTAACTGGTGCATAAAAAACCTTCACAGAAGGCAATAATTAGCAATGGCAGACACACACGGTGAGAGGAAGAATAATCCAGTGGCTGGAGCACTGACTGAAAGTGGGACACCTGGGTTCAGTTCCCAACTCTGTTCTGTGTGATCCCAGGCAAGTCAGATGGGAGGGTCAGAGAGTTCTCCCTCCCCAGATGGTTCTGAGGATAAGTAAATACTGTAATGGTGGGTGTCTAAAACAGTCTGAGAGACCTGGGGTTGTACTGAGTAGGTTGCACAAATGCATGGCACATGCTAATGCAAATTGGCTCTTGGACACTTTTCACTCAGAGGCTGTAGAGCCAGAAAACCACTTGTGTAACCCAGTGGAACAAAGAGCTGCAAACGTATTGGGATCAGAGCCTGATGAGGAAGGAAACAAAGCTAAATTTATATGATCTAGAAAAAGAGTTACCTGGGCCAGACTATGATCAGAGCCTATAAATGACCATCAAGGTAACTGTGTAGTGGAGGGATAGGGTCTTGAAAGGTGGCAGGAGTGAGGACAGAGGAGGAAAAGGTTTAGCCTAGGCACCTTTCTTGGCAGTAAGACTGAGGAGGTGGGGGAAGGATGTATCCCACAGGCAGGAGGGCTCAGCAGAGTCTCCAGGAGGGGCAGGGTAGAAAGTTTCTATCCAGAGCAGAACTTTACCAGGCAAGGACTCATGCTGCAGTACTTGTCTTCCCAGCTTTGAGAGCCTCTGAAGCTGGGAATTAAACTTGCCGTGTGTGATTTTTTCCACTTCTCCTCTGCAGCTAAATCACCTTCACTTTTTSCACTTAATAGAAGTGAAAAACAATTACTATCTCAGTGACTGTCTCAGAAATGGAGCCTCAGGAAACTGGGATGAAGAACTGGAGAGATGGTTATATGCCCCACATATAGTTCAGGTGGCTTCCACTCCAGAAGCTGTACAGCAATATGCCAGCCCCCAAATAGCTTGGTTTTAGAACATTTAACAAAGAGAATAATTAGTTCTTCTGGAATCAGATAGTTTCTTCTCACAATAAGGTTCTGCCCTCTAATCYCCTGAGAAGATTTCCAGATGTGTCATTGCGACCAATGGTGGATGTGGATGGCATCATTAGTGCAACAATTTACGTATAGTCTGTAGTGAAGTAACAGGAGAAGCCCCTGAGGAAACAACAAGAAACTGGTGGTCTGGGCTGTTCTCAGACCTCGGTGCCAAGATCTTGGTGGCAGTTTCCAGAATGGCTCTGTTTGAGAGCTGTGATGGACAGGGCTGAGAGGTGGGAGGCCAGGGTGGCATCTGTCTGTGACAGAGTTGGTAGGTTGGATTTTGGGACATTTTGTACTGACCTGGTCACAGCTTTGAGGAGATAAATATACTTGGTGCACGACTGCCCTGATTACACACAGGAGCCAAAAGCTGGGATGGAACCACTGCAGGAAAAAAAGGAATCTTCTGAAGCTGCTACAGCCAAGGGGAGCTGAAAGCAAGGTACCAAATGCTTTGGAGGTTTTCTCCTTGAGTATGCTGGTGCTGCTCTTTCAGCGCTCGGGAGCTTCCCACCTAGCCACTTGGCAGTCCATAAAACCAGCTCTGATTCTGAAGCAGCAGGGGAAGAAGATTCATCACCTCCTGTCTGCTTCCTAAAGRTTTGATCCTCTTCCAGGGGATCTGTGAAGGGTCTGGTACTGCCAAAATCGTATCAGGGGCTCGATAAATCCCTGGGTCCAATTCATCTTGGTGTATTCTACACGCACCATGTTTCATCTTTAGCAATTGTAGAAGGAGTGAGTCTCTGTATGACTTCTTTCTCAACTGGCTCTGAAATGGCAGGGAAGGATGTTTTCAGTATTGCTCAGCCCCAATCTCAGGGGCTTCAGCATTAGCTTCCCTACAGAGCACTTTATTAAAAAGACAAATGCTAGTGAGTCAGCTGCAGAGCAGCATGTGTGGGGGTAGCAGCATCTCCCCAAGACCCTTGCCTGACAGCTCCTCGTCAGAGAAATCTGAGCTCTGCTGAGACCTGAAAGCTGCTGGGAACACATGGCTTGCTCCCTTGGGTATTGTGCTGAACTGATAAACCCTGCAGGAAAGGCAAATATTGTGTCAAATGCAGCGACCTTGCATAGGAAATACTAATTGTCTTCCCTTCTGCCAAAAGAAGGAGAGTAGCTTTCCTTTTGAGCTTAACCCCCCCTTGCTGATGGAAAGGAGGAAGAGAAATGGATGAAGCGTGTGTTGTGGAAGACAGAGCAATCCTGCATAGATCTCCTGTGTGATTCCTAACTGCTCCCAAGCCTCTGGTCCAGCAGATCCCTCCTACCCTCACTCGGGAGGCATATGAAGCTGTGTAGTAGATTATCATGTTTTATAAAACCTGTCAGGGAGCAGCAAGAGTAAGGCTGCTCCACAATGCAATATGAGCAAGGAGCCAAGGGTGACCCCTGCACAGRCAGTGCCCTCACCAACTAGGGCACAGTCCTACCAGTCCAAAACAGGGTCGGCAGAGCAGAAGTGGTGATAACAGGGTCCACTGACCATTCCAGTGAAGGCAGGGTGACAGTCATGTCCAGGGTCTACCCAGGGAGTCCGGTTAGGAGCAGCAAGAGATGGGGTCAGAGACAAGGCTGTAAACAAGGCTAAAGCATATGTTCAGGGACCAGGGCTGGGCACAGGTACAGCTAGCTCAGGCAAGGTCTGGGTGCCCAGACCTGCACTGAAATGGAGCTCCAGGAGCAATGGGTGCATGGGTGGGGCTTCCAGGCAAGGCTGACTGGGGCAATTAAGACTGGTGCACTCAGAGTCCTGAGAAAATCTCTTCTGTYAGGTGAAGGCCATGCAAAGCTCTCCTTGGAAATAAGCCTAAAACAGGCAGGTTCTGTCCGATGTGAAGTTTGACCTATCATCCCCATTTCTCGTCCCACTGTTCCCTTCCTTTAAACTGGATCTGAAGGTTTGTTTTCCCGGCCCAGCAGTTACAGTGTTGTCCAGGGGAGGGCAGTGATGTTCAGAGGCCTTATTTCGCAGCTTGACATCAGTGGTGTGCAGTAGAAAACCCGAGTAACAACTCTGTGGCCAGATAAGATCACTGCTGAGACAAATATGGGAGCTCACAAGATTGAAATATGCCCTTTCACTACAGACAGCTCCTTAATACTGTGAAATGTTACTGGTGTAAGTCAGGCATAACATTGTGCCCGTGGACTATGCCCCTACCCCAGGAATTTGCCGGTACTTCTCTCTGTCTTTACTTCTCTCTAGCCTTCTCCATTGAGGGTTCAACCAGGTACACTCACACGTACTTCAGACCCAGAACATCCTATAAGACACCATACTGTTTCTTTAGGTGCTTCTGTAAGGTACTGCAGAGCCCAACACTGCTTTTGAAGAGTTCCAGGAATGTGTCTCCAAGTATTCAAGGGTGGATCTGAGCAGAGGCATTGCAGTCCAGACACTAATCCCAGAGAAACTCTTGTAGTACTGCCAGTGTGGGTGTTAAAAACAAGCTAGTCTGAGAAATGGCTTCAGAGTAATTTTAACTCCYTTTTGCAAATGCTCTTAGTGCCTGGCATGTGTCTGAGATAACATCCCTCTTAACTATGTTCAAGCACAGATCTGTAGCTCCATTTTAGCTTGCTTTGAGATTTGGTTAAAGAGGAGTCATTTTCTTTCTGCAGTTTAAGGCCTCATTTACCTACCCTAATGGGCCATTTTAGCCACTCCAGTGTWTTTGAAGTAGTACAACCCTCCCACCGTGGGGACTGGCATCATGGTATATTGAGTATAGGGGTATGGCTCTTACGGAAACAAGCTATGTCAGTATAAGGCACCATGATGCTAGTAAACTTGTGTCCACAGTACATTTGGAACCGCYACTACTAGTCTGGCTTAAAGTACTGCGTTCTTGACCTGCCTGCTTATTCTGTGGAAAACAAAAGAGTGTAGAGCAGGCCTAAAAACTATACTGAGACGTATAAGCAAAGAGTCATCACATAGACTGTGCCATGACAATCCAGTGTTCTTTACAGATGCTCAAAGAGCTCAGAGGTTGTGTCCTAAAGGTAATTGCTCTGAAAGGTTTCCCCTTCATGGAAGTGTCTCTCTTTCAGCAGTCCTTGATCTCTTCTCCCAGCAGACCACATTGCTCAGGATTTTGTTTTAAACAGTCCGTGTTTTCCTCCAGCTCTCACCCCTCAGTCTGTCATTACTCAGTGATCTCCTCAGTCTGGCACGAAGCAGGCTGTCCTCACAGGGAGCCGTGCTGCTGATGGGAATTGGGGTTGTGACTTGTAAGTGTAGAGTTCCCAGGGAGCCAGAAGTGTTTCTGCAGGCTACGCGGGCTCAGTGGTGTTGGATGTTGTAGTTTTGGATGACTAATTCCTACAAAACACTGGCAAGCTTCCTCRTAAACAGCACTCCTGAGCAAGTTGCTGGAAGAATGGCTTTTAAAACTTGAACCTGCCTGATACCCAGATGTTCCTCTTAGGCTCTGATCATTTGTGGCCATTAAAGACCCTGGCAGCCAATTTCCTGATATATCAAATTCCAGCTCAGTCATTCTTATTCTGTGTCCCCAGATTCCCTTTGGAATTTTAGCTCGGCATTTCTTTTCTCCCTGCTCTCAATTCTGTTGTAGAGATGTGCTGCCCTGTTAAACTATTGCCACACCGAACTCGGAAGGCAGCCGTGTTTCTGCAATGTCCAGTGAGAAATGCCTGCATGGGAAAGGAATTCATTTAACAAGGAAGGAATGGGACAGGACACCTGCACTGCTGCCTCTGCCCCAGTAAAGCTGTGAATGTGCTGCCCACCTTTACAGGTGATGCAGCATTTTAAGCAAAGGTTGGTCAAGTGTGACTGCTCCTGCCTGTTGTCTCAGGATGACGACTTCCCTGCTGAAGCATGGACAATAGGTGGGCTAAAGCCATRGAGTTTACAGCATTTGCCATTCTGTAAGTGCAGGGGCCATGGCTTTATGACTGCTAGTACTACAGGGCTGAGGGAAAGGGACTGTGGCTCCTGGAAATGTTAACAGTGAAGGTGCAGGGATACCCGTGTAAGGTGCGTGAGATGCTTGATGCCTTCACAGATCAGAAGTGGGTCTGCAAAATGACACAAAACCTGGGTGGTGGAAAAATGGGCCCCCCACACTTCTTTGGCCAGGACTTTAGGATCCACAGCATAGATATGGGTGAGGCAAAGGAGCAAGCAGATTCACTCCTTTGGTGTTTACACCTCAGGCAGCCCCCATGGTCGGGTCCTTCCTGCTGCCCTGTACAGGCAGCAGAGTGCAAATGCTCTTTGCCTTCATCTGTATCTGGCTCCCCTTTGGRCTGTGGCTCCTCACACACTGGCAAGCCAACTGCATATCCAGGAATAGAGACACCAATGGCCACATTGTCTCTTATCTCTCTCTGTTGACTCAAGGGTAGTTTTTTCCAGGGCAGGAGGTGAACAGATTCCTGCTTTGTTAGGGAGGTGAGCCCAGACAGGCTGGCGCCAGCAGGGACCAGTCTCTTCTGGGGYTTTCAATGTGTTGCTTCTTCTATGTCCACTTCGCTGTCACTTCTGTTGCTTTGCCCTTCTTGTTGCAGTGTGAATCAGGCCTGTCTTGCATAATGTAACCGAATATGGTCAGGGTAACACTATCCCCTGTCTTTGTCTATGTGCTTATCACCTAACCAAGCGTTAATGCTCTCCAGAGGTTCCAGCTCTTTGCCACAGCTCACAAACAGCAATAGTATGCTTTGCTTCTGTTTACTACTTGTAAGCTTACTGAAAAATTTCCACCAACATTAGTGACACTCAGAGAGCTGTTTACAGAGAGGTCATCAGCCATCCACCTGATTGTGATTAGGTCCCTCCAAGGAGGTGTCCAGTAAACTCCAGAGCTCCCAGCATTACTGATCACTGGTGCTGAGGCTGCTGCATCTCTCTGAATGGAATTCACAAAAGTATTGCTTGTCTATTTGACAAGCCACAAACCAGGCCTTCCGTACAATGACCTTCTAAGCTGCCACGGTATATGTATCTGCAAAGCTATATCCATAATGTTAACACCTTCCTAGGAACAGAAAGAAGGCTGATGAAGGTACAGATTATGTGCTGCGATGAATGTCACTGTAGCAAAGGTATTTTTTCACATACCTTGTAATAGCAGTGTGTGATGACAGTGCATTTACTTTACAAGGTTTTGTGGCAAGGACTTGCTAGCATATAATACCCACAGGATAGTAAATGTACCTTGAGCTGTTCCATGAAGTCAGGCTAATCAGAATAATCATGAAACTTATGCTGTTTTTTCTCCCTATCCCATGATGTAATTGCTAAGTGCGTCTTGTATTAGTTGCAGTGGGAGAGCACAGGGTGTCCGAAAAAAGCCGTTGACTTCAGCTGGCTTCTCACAGTGGTTTATTGCATCTCTCAGATGAGACCATTTGTAGTTTTCTCAGCTCCCTGAAAAAAGCCTTGTTTTACACTGAGAAGAGCTTGCTGTCTGGACATTATCATCTTAATTTTCTGCCCTTCCCAACTCTTCAGGTAATGACCAGAGATCCTGACCATTTCCTAAATTGCTGGGGAGTGATTTTCCCCACTCTAATATCCTGCTGCTGGCAACCTTGCTCAGGCTTTCTTTTACCAGTTCTCTGTTAAAGTCCATTTCCCAGTGGAGTAATCATTTGCTTCAGTTCCTTCTCCCATACGTGGGTCATTTTGAAAATATCCCAATGCATCATCTCAGTTTATCCCAGGTTACCAGTGTGTCAGACTGTCTGGCTTCCTTTCTGGAAAGTTTTGCTGGAAAGAATACATGGAACCTGTAAAAACCCCTGGCTAAAGTCAGTTAATGTCAGATGACTAAGTCTGGGCTTTTTTTTTTTAAATCGAGTGTGCCCAGCACTTCTAAGCCATCAAAGAATTAAATTGCTTGTTTAACATATAGAGGTGCTTTAAACCTGGACTTTTGGGTCTAATGTTAGGTATTCTTTTCTGAAATGTGTTCATTTCAGAGAATGTCTTGTCCCACTGCTAAAGCTTTGTCTGTCTATCTGTCTCTTTAGAATGACTCCTGGGGGAAGCAGTATTCCTATGCGCTGTTCAAGGCAATGAGTCACATGCTCTGCATTGGGTATGGGCAGCAGGCACCCGTTGGCATGTCAGATGTGTGGCTCACTATGCTGAGCATGATTGTCGGTGCCACCTGCTATGCCATGTTCATCGGCCATGCCACAGCCCTAATCCAGTCTCTGGACTCCTCACGGCGTCAGTACCAGGAGAAGGTAAGGACTGGGCTTTGCAACCCTTACGTGACCCAGGGGTGGTTTACGCACTGACTGGAGGGAGCCAGGGCTGTCAGTGACCCATGTGAGAGGCCAAAGGTGTGGTGTCTTTGTCACCACGGCAGTTTATTGGTAATTCATACCCATCCGTTCACTCAAACAGACCGTCAGGAGGAAACAGRTGGAATATCAGATGAATAATATTAGGGCAAGTGGGTGATTCTTGTTGTCTGTGACTGTCTTTTTAGATCAACATTATCAATGTCACTGGTATCTAAAACTCTAAGTCACTTTTTCCTTTCCGAGATCCTGTTTCAAATCCTAAGTGAATGTTCCAGAATCTGCAGCTTTTGTTTAGCAAGTACTTTCTTTAAAAGTATCCAGATTATTCACTTCAGTGCTCATGAGTGAAACTACGTACCAAACTCCAAAGCACAGATCAAAGCTTAGGAGGACCGAACAGGTTCTCCAGGTAGCTGTCGAATTAATTGCACAGTTGTTGAATTGCATAATGTAGGGCACAAACAGAAATGTCACAACTGATCAGGTTACCACTGCAGCGGCAGTAACTGGTATGGTGCGTTTAAGGTGATGCTGTGAATTTGTAGGATGGTAAGGCTAAACAGGGTCAGTCACCATGATTCAGCTGATGAGGGGTAACTCATGGAACTGCATCAATTCATTCCCTCTTCCCATGCCTGCAGTATATTGCTGTCGGTACAATGACATTTTGTTATCTAAAGCAAAGGGGCTGCTAGTGCAATGATACTTTTCCCTCTAGGACACAGATAGGCAAAACTTCTGCCTTCAACTTCTGGTTGAACCAGTAGGCCTGCACCTCTACAAAATAGGAGAGCTAATTGAAGAGTGACTTGTGTACAACCAAGAGCAAGGGCCTGGGTGGCTCAGAGGTGAGGAAGGGACTTCACCRCAAAGACAGTAGGTTACTTTCAGGCATCAGCAAAAGCAACTGCCCTCAATTAGTAGGGCTGAGGATGCCATTGGCAAAGCGCTGTTATGGTCAGGGTCTTACAGATATATTTGATCTGAAGAGTAAGAAGAGGAAGAATTATTTGCTAGCCATATTCTGAACCCTGCCAGGTGCAGTTAGATTAGGTGAAAGGGTAGCTGTTATTCAAGTGGGTAAACTATGGCTAGGATGCACAGGCTAGGTGAATTTTAAGTTCAGGGAGGAGTTGGGAGAAAGGATTTGTTAGATTTGGCCTAGAAGCAGGTTTGAGACACGGGGATTACAATGCTGGGCCACAGAAAGAGAGCAGGGCAGAGAGTGAAAGCAAAGAAGACCAGAGGCTGAATCATGCGTTGAGGATAGGGAAGATCTCAAACCACAGCTAGAGCTAAAAGAGGGAAGAAGCCCAGAGTCGAGAAGAAGTGTGGAGGACTGGGATACAACTAGAGYGCTGGGCTTTGTATAGAGTTACAGATTGGCTGGACTAATTCTAACTGAGAGTAAGGCATGCCAAAGATGCTGCAGCACTAGGAATGCAAGCTGATCAAATCTSTGTATGCAGAGTATTTATTCAAATGTGTCTGAAGTAGCATAGAAGTCAAGGACTGATTTGCAAATCCAGCCACCTGGTCGACCTAGCTGCAGCCAAGTTTACACCTGCAGGACTGGGCACTATGATTTTTTTCTCAAACCAGGTCTGAAGAGAAGGGCAGCACTTGACCCTGGAAGTTGGATTCCGATCAGTGTTCAGGGAAATCAGTCACCAGTAAGCCAGCAGGGACTGCRGCAGGGGTTGCGGAAGTGTGAAATGTTAAAGCCTTATTAGAATGTGGAGATGTGAATGAGAGGGTTAATAGATCGAAGAGAAAAACTTTGTGACAAAAGCAGTGGGTAGGGGATTTAACAAAGACTGTGTTTCATGTGTAGTGGTTATAGCAGGTTCATTTCCCAAGGTATTCTCGTAGGATTAAAGCCTCAGGGATTGAGTACGTTCATTTTCCTCTTGCAAATGGGACAAATGGTGGCCTAAAAACAAATATGTATTTACTTTCTGCATTCCTTAGCACTTGAATAGCCGTGATTAAAATGAGGCTGCTTTGTGATTTGCAGCCCTGCAACTTAATTTAGTTCAGTCCTCATGGGACAATGCGTCTGTTGAAGCATATTATAAGCAAAGAATCTCAAGAAGTTTGGAGGTCGATTGGTAGAAGCAGACAGCAGTTTAGAGACCTCTGCTGAGTACACCTTGGGGCTTCAAACAGGGCTCTGCCTCTCACCTCAGCAGAGGCTCAGGCTACAGAGACTTTAGCAGCTGTTCTGGGAGTAGCCAAAGAAAGGGGAGACAGTGGGGAGGGAGAGGAATAGCAGAAATAACATAGTAACAGGACGGAAGGTTGTAGCTAGTAACTGTACTGACAGGCTTTGCTTCGTGTAACCTTCAGGACAAGGTTCAGGAGCGGGGTTGTGGTGAAGGTTCATATTGTCTAGATCTCTGCCAAACCAGCTTGTTCTTCCCTTGTACAAACAGGGCTTTTGAGAAGAGGAATAAAAGCCAAGATGTGCTGTCTGTTGGCTTCAGTAGCAGGCTTGTCTCACTCTGGGTTGGATTCATTGAACATTTGGACATTCAATCCCTGTCCTGTCTAAATCTCCTCCTGTAGCATCTGACTTCATGCTATGCTGGTTTCTGCAAGGCAGGGAAGCTGTATAGGATTAATGGGGTGGTAGGAAGCCTGGAGAATTTGGAGAGGGAAGTTGCACCCTCCAAGACAGTGTAGTGCTGAGATTGCTGAGTACAAGTGGAGAGTCCCATGTGGCACAGAGCACTGACACCAGCTCAGGCACTGGAAGTGGCACGGCCATCATGTAAGTCTGGCTCTGTGACTCCTTTAAAAAGCTCTGAATCAGAATAGCTCTTTAGATCTGGCACTCTGAAGTGACTGTTTTATTTCCAGTCCCAGAAGCAAAGTGGGCAGGGACCTGTCTGTTCCATCTTGCATTGCAGAGGGTGTTATGCCCATGGTCACAGAGAGGATCAGTGGCAGGATCAGGAGCTGGCTCTTATCTCTTAACCTCAGTCTGGTGTCCAACTCCAAAATATCTTTGCACCCAAGATTGGTGTCTATTTCCTACATGTGAGAGAATATTACTACAAGTCCATCCTGAAGGATTCTGATAGAAAAATTTCCCAAAGTCATGTTGTGCAGTTACATACTGTAACTGAGTCGATCTGACAGCTTTGACCAGAGGAGAAGCCTCRCGTACCCAGTCTCACCCCGTGCTCTCTGCCACTATTCTCAACTGCACCGTTTCACTCTTGTGTACCACTTCCTACTTTTCAGACCTTTACTGAGCTGATGTCTTTCTTCCAGGTTAGTTTTCTGCCAGATTAGTGGGTTGAATTAGCTTACTGTAGAGACCAGTGTGTGCCAGAGCTGGTGCAGTGTGCTGGTGGAGGAGGTCCATAAGCAAGAGCAGAGGCACAAGGCCCTTTTCAGCTATTCATGGATCAGTTCAAGCCTTAACATGTAAGTTCATCATTGGCTGCGAAATTACCCCACAACCTGCAGTAACTGTGGCTCACAAGAGAGGAAGAGTGTTTCCTGCCCACGAGATGAATAAACTAGAAYGATATGCAATTTATTTTCATGCTTTTTGCAGGTTCCCCTGTTAATTTCTTTCTCTAATCCTAAAGCTYAGCTGGATTAATATTTATTTCAAGTCACCACGTACACACACACATTCATCCTCCGCAGCAGACTGTGTAACCTTGAGGCTTTTGGGGGCGGTGATTATGCTGCTTACTGCAGCCATGCTCCTTGCGACAAAGCAGAGAGAGACTCTGGGCTTCACTGTCCCATCCCAGCAGGATGCAAACAGTGATGGGCATCATGCAGAGAGGCTCGGCTCTCCCATGTTATCTTCTCAGGTACATACAGAAGAATGACTGATGAGAGGTAGGAATTGCTGATGTCAGCGTTGCAGAGCCCAGCAAAGCCGTAATCTCTCCTTCCAGAGCCTCATCTCTCAAGATCTGTCTGTTACACTGGCATTCCCTCAAGCTCTCTGCTCTCCACAGTCAATCCCCTGTTCCTCCTCCCCCCTGAACCATCACTATCTGAACTATCCAATGAACCCTGAACTATCCAATGCCTCTTGTTCTTAAAATATATATTGAAACTGGCTAGATACTTGCATATTCACTTATCATCATTCTGAAGAAGCACCTGCTGCAGCACAGTTGCAAGGGGGCAAGCAGGTAACACTAAAGAGAGAATCACTTTATGAATTCTGCAGAAGCACTAATGACATCACCTCTCAGCTCCTGAAACAGCCCTCCTTAACCATCAGCACAGTCCTTCTTGCCACAGTTTTATCCCATGGTCTGGCTATCCAAGCAAAAAAGCATTTTACTGTCCAACTATCAACATTTCAACCCTTCTGTCATCAGCCTGAATTCAACAAAGMGTTATTGGGGAAAATTTAGTAATTGTAAAGACTGAAGCATAACAACTGGAATGTTCCATCTCTGTTGGAGACAAAGCAGATGTTAGACCAATATTCGTTAGAGGCGAAGTGAGACACTGCCATTGTGCCTGCCTACTACAATGAGAGCTGAGAATCTGTCTTCTGGGCTTAGTCAGTYCTTGCCCTTTCTTGGAGACCAGCAGTGTAGAGTCTTACTAGGTAACRGGTTTAAGGAGTGATTTTTTGTTTAATGGTATGTAAACTGTGGAACTCRCTGCTACAGGGTGCTGTGGAGGCCCAAAGTTTGATTAGCCTCAGCATATTTAGACAAATTCACATAAGGAAAATCTTTCAAGTGTTATTGAATGCTAAGATGCAGACACAACCCCTGGCAGTGCGTACCCCTAATCTGCTTTTGTCAGAAAAGCTGGGAGGGTATGGCCGGGAGCTGGATTGCTGTGTGCCTCTTTTATTCTTTCTCCTCTTTCTCAAAGCACCTGAAACTGTCAGTGACACACCACCAGGTGAGAAGAGCCYGCAGCCTGACCCTTCATAGCTACTCCTGTGGTTTTAGGCTGTTTTACTATGCAGTTCGGTGTTCTGAACTGCCTCCAAATGAATGTGTRCAGGGAATTCGGTGCAGGATCCTAGCTGGGATCATGGATTCAGTATAATCACATTAGTCTGGCAACATGCCCTTGCTGATTAGACCCCCTCCACCCCTTCTTTAAGCACAGCTAATTAACCCGAGTGCAGCACTGTACCAAAGCTATAGTTAATTCTTGTGGCTTAGCCAGTGCTACCTTGGGGACGACACAGCGCAGATACATTAAGATGTGTCAGCTGCTCTGTTAGCATGGAATTGGGCAAAGACTGCCATTATTCCCACACCTACACTGCCACAAAGCTGTCAGGTGGGAGATTTCATGTTCATTACCACTCTGG
Source organism: Oceanodroma leucorhoa (assembly GCA_030449065.1). Classification (NCBI taxonomy): domain Eukaryota; kingdom Metazoa; phylum Chordata; class Aves; order Procellariiformes; genus Oceanodroma; species Oceanodroma leucorhoa. The sequence continues at coordinate 6,500,314 of JASVER010000048.1, forward strand.
ACAGGATTTGAAGTGCCATTCCCAAGATGATTGGTCACCAATGTCTGTAGGTTCTCAGGTGGCATTCCCAGATTCTTAGAGTCCAAAGGGGTTATGTGGAAGTCCCTTCCTGAGCTAACATCTCAGTTCTGGATGTCAGGAAAGCTACAAAGCTGTCTTACTCGTCTGGTAATGTGTGTGAAGGAGAGGGTAGGGAGTGTGCAGCACTGCAAAAATTAAAGGTGTCTGGAAATTTAATCAAATGCAAAATTTAATCCAATTTCCTAACTGGAAAAAGTTTGGAGAGCCTTGCTTTATCCTGTTATGACTGCACTAGTTGTGTATTACCTCAGTCTGTTAAGAGATGGCCTGAGAACTATTATGTCCCATGTTACTGTCAATCAAAGCATTTGGGATTGATAACAAGGCTTATAAATTATGTGCTTTATTGATTGTATCTAGATGCAAGGACTTCTGATGTGTACTGGGCTTGGTGTTTTTTCTGTCTCAGGACTGCGTTTTCTGGCTTGTTTGCAGCCCAGAGTCAGCAAGTGAAAGGAGCAAGGTTAGATGCAGCCCAAGTTAATAGGAGAGGTCCAACTTTCCCCCGACATGTTACTGGAATAGCAAAGGGTCCCCGATCCCCGCCTTCTCTGCATACCCACCCACATGTGATAGTAAGTCTGAGGAGRCTGCCAGAAAATTGCAACCTGATGTAAGCTGACCCTCCTTTGAGTGGGGATTTGGACCAGATGACCCCCAGAGGTCCCTTCCAACTTATATCATTCTTTGACTCTGTGATTCAAAGTCTCTAACTGCTTTCAGGCAGTGAGCAGTCAAGATTTGGTGAGAATGGCTGGCTCAGGATTGTGCATCCAGCGCTGCAAGGCAGCTGTCCTTTTACAGATACCACATCCRTCTCGATTTTAGAAGAATGTTTGTAAGAAATAGGTAATGGGGTGGTATAAATAATGATTTGTTTAGTTCAGCTCAACCAAAAAATCAGAAATTTGTGTCAATTGTTTTAAGGTTATTTAATCCTTTTCATGAAAGAATCCTGGGTTGGAAATGTTTTCTGAATGAAAACCTAATGGTTTCTTTTGAAAACATCTTGCAGTGCAAATTGCCTTCCCTTTACGGCCTTAACTAAACTTGGATCGAGTAGTTTTTGTTCTTGCAGAAGAATATTTCATTGCCGAACTTACTATTCCTTGAAACTCTTCACCCGTGTGTTGCTAAGAGAAGCCCCATTCTGAAGCTGTAAAACATGTCTTCCAGATATCGATGCGGTGGTGGTCAGTCAGCACTTAAAGCAGACAGTTCARTGCCCAGGTGTGTGAGTGTGTCCATCTTAAGGGTGGCAGTGCCTATGTGGAGCGTATGACTGTGATGAAGTGCAGGGCTGCGTGCAGTACCCTCTCCACACTCACACGAACAAGGGAAGGAAGCAGTCAGCGACATTGCAGTGTCTTTGCAGCACATCTTTACAGAAGGAGAAATGAAGCTGCCATGTAGATTGCCTTCTGTCAGCAGGTTTACGTTAGGGATTCGTCTTGGTTTGCTGTATCAGAGACACTGTGATTATAGCTATGATTTTGACATCTTATTTCTGAGAGCGGAAGCCAGACAAATAGTTCTGTTCTTTGAGCAACGTCGATGACAGCCTGGTCTGAGCAGTATGTTTGTGCACGCACGAGCACTGCGTGTGTTGTCATGGAAAGGAAAGTGCTCTTGCCTCAGCAGTTCTTCGTATCCTAGTGTGGGATTTCAAACTTCATTATCAGTTTTGAAATTCATTTTGGCACTTGAATTGTAAATAAATAAATAAATACATCATAATGCGAAGCGCTAAGCCTCCCTGCTGAGCTGTCTCTCCTGGCAAAAGGCTGCTCCCAGCAATACYGATTTCAAATTGCACAGACTCACTGTTCCCTTTTCCCCATCTCCAGCCTTTGTCTGGTGGCAGATTTTACCTCATCTCTCTCATTCCGCTCTTCTGATAAAGTAATGTTGATCTCTTTTTCCCCATCACACCTCCAGATATGTGGATCCAGTGACATGACCTGACATCTCCAAAATATCCTGTGATATGAGTTTCACCGTGCTTAATGAATAATAAAAGATTCATTGACCAGGTCAAAAAGTTCCCTGTGCTGGACTACTGACTTACCCTAGGATGTGACCTCTCAAACGCAGCAAGGCATTCTYTTCAGGTGCCGTTCCCAGACTGGAGCTAGTCATGGAAAACAAGCTGTTTCTGTAGCCATGATGTACAGGTTTGTACATAATACGTTCATCACTGCACCACTTTCCCGTGATGCACAGGATTAGACCTTAAGGCTGAGCACCTGTAAGAGCAGACAAACAGAGCATTGCCCACAACATTTAATACAAAGAGATTTGTCCCAAAGTTCTTGGATCTGCTCTCCTAGGACCCCTGAAGTTAGCAGACATTTCCATTGCTTGCAGCAAAGCCAGGACATGTCCTCTGGGTGTGAGTGCAAACTCAGCGCTMTGTGCTAACTGCACCATCCCCCCGTGGTGGGGTTCCCTGGCTTGCGCTGTGGCCACTGCAGCAATGCAGCTGATGGGAGGAAGTAAGCAACTGTTTCATCGGGCTCATAATTGACCCTACTCAGACTGTTCACATCTCACAGCCCAGAAAGGGGATTGTCTGAGGCATAATCCTTGCCTGAATAGGTACTGATTAACAGCAAGGGGAGGCAGCTACGGCAACTGATCATTACAGCCAGCTTCAATGTCATGAATGTTGTATAGAAAGTGGAAAAAAAGCTCCAAGAATTTTCTGCTTGTGTCTGTGGTCCTTGTAACACAGCAAGAGATAAAGAGCCTGATTCTAGGTAAGATAATTTATGGAGGTATCGYTGCAGTAAGGGTAAAAGTGTTCCATGTTTTTCAGCATGTAACACGCAACACTTARAAGTTATCTTCCTGTAGCAAATTGAGCTAGTGCCGTGGTACAAAAATTAACCCAGTCTTTGGAAGAACTCAGAACCAGGACATTACGTAAAGCTTTTTGCAGAATGGAGGTAGCTACCAAATAGCTTCCAAAGCTGAAGAGTAGATGGATGTGGGTTTAAATTTAGCTCATTAATCAGAAAGCAAAAAGAGCACTGACAATGTTTGGTGCTGTGCTAGATGTGGTCTGAGTTGTTCTGGTTGAATTGGTATTGAAATAACCASCGGTACCTGCTACACTTTGTCTGTACCACACTCTGGTCCTCCCCTCCCACCACTCCTCTCATGCAGGCACCCCAGCTGTCTTTCCACTTACTAGTTCGCTTGGAGTTTCCTTTGGTTCCCTCTGTGAAGGAATCCAGCTCCTGCTTCAGCCTCATCTGTAAGCCCCTCCTCTTGCTGCCTGGGGGCTGGAGGATATGGAAAGGACAGCATATGCCTSAATACTGCTCCTCTCAATCACTTTCCTATTGCTATGGAGAAAACAGCCCTGTGCACGTTTAATTTTATGAGTGTCTATATTCTTGTTGGAAAACAGCAGGACAGTGCTCATGAGCATGAGTATGTATGTAGAGCCAATTGTGTTCGTAAGTGCTSACAGACTCAGGATAAACTGTGATAGCCTGCACCAGTTACAGTTCTCAGCAAAATTTCAGGAAGAGAAAAAAGCAAAATTATATAAGCTAGGATTGATGCTAAATATGAGCAAGCATGGAGCTCTGCAAAGGGAAACCAACAAAGATCGCACCAGCAGTGTCGGCATGATTTTATTGTGTTACAAAAGTTCACTTTTCTTCCCTTACGCCACTCACTCCTGGAGTCATTTGACTCCATGAGAATGTGTGTCTTGATCATTTTGACTAAGATGTATATCTGGTCGTAGAACAAATCCTGAGGATGAGAATATGAATGGCTTAAAAGACAAGAAAAATGGAACTCGGCATTTATTTGGTTTTGATGATTGCTAAATGCTGGGGACCTGCACTGTTTTACTCCTACTCATAGGTCAGAGAAAATGAAGCAAAGACGCAACTGTGTCCTATCAAGACACTCCATCTGGTGAATGTCATGACTTGATCTTTGCCCCTATGAAGCACTAATCCACTTGAGAGAGCCGCAACATTGTACATTGTGGCTGCTTATGCGTATCTTAATCCAGTCTCGCAGGATATATACTACCAGCATTCGAAATACTGTCAGAGCATCATTATTTTTCACTTAATTGAAAATGCATTACTCTGCTTGATTYTTGTTTTTCTTACACAAGTGCATCTCTGTTGACTTCCATGGAGTCCAGATGTGGAGACTGTGACCGAGATTAAACTCTGTCCCATGGTGATTTCAGCCTATTTCTGGAAGGGTGCAACCAGTACAGCTCTGTACAGGGAATGCATATTTACCTTCGGATAGAGGGAGACAAGCATCCCAAGTGCCTTCATTACAGTAGGTTTTGTGTGCATGCCCGTGTCGGCAGGCATACTGTGAAAGTGTGTAAGTGTGTTTGAATTAACTGAGATGCAAAAATGGAAATCAACGTTTCTCCCAAGCTCTGGAGAGTGATGTGTGTGGACCAAAAGAGGATTCAGAGGTGTCAGTGCCAGGACTGGGATGGGAGCAGCTCTTCTCAGATGCAGGATATTTTTTGTATTCAGAAGTAGGGCAAGGAAATAGTCCAGCCTTTTCAGCCAGTGATTTATTACTCCCAGAGAGAGGAGGATTCATGATAGGGATTGAGGGCATGGAAGGAGTTAAAAATATTTAGTTCCCTTTGGACTGCGAATGATCTGAGCTTTGGTAGAAGGGGAGGGGAGTGGTGAGACAACTAGGGAAAGCGGCCAGTTATAGAAGGAAAAATACTCAGCTAAATGGTTCCCTTTTGATATATTAATACCTCCTTCAAGGGCTTATTTGAGGAGAAACAGACTTAAGAAAATGAGTTAGGATTTAAATGGACTCAATTGTCTTCAGAGACATTTAAATAATTCCTAAATGAGTCTTTTTAGTTGAACTCAGAGAGGCCACTAATCTCTGTGCGTTCCTCTGAGCACAGGTCAGACTGAGGACATGGAGACAAGTAGGAAGACTGAACAGACAAGTACAAGGGACAAAGGAGGCAAAAGAGGGCTTAGGTTAGGCCTGGCCACATCTGAAAGGCACTCAAAGGGGTGCCAACTTAAGGGGGCATGAAGTGGCTTTAGRGAGTGCCAGATCTGCACAGTATCAGGGCCACAGTTAAAAGAGGAAGACCTGTAAATTCAGGGTTGTCAGGCAAAGTCTTACCCCATGCACTCTGCTGTTGATGTTCAYCACACAATTACCCTTACCCCTTTGCTTTGTCCCATCACTGAGTGTYGCTGTTGATCTCAGGAGTGATCTCATTTACAGCTTAGAGCTGAGAAGAGACATGTACATCCCACTACACTTTGAAAAGCCCTCCCTCATGCAGTTTTTTAGTGGCCTTTTGGTTAGTCGCTATTGATGCTTGACACTGCAAGAGCGGTGGCCTTCAGCCTGGCTGAGCRGTTCCAAGGAAAGGGGGAAAACCCCACATGAATCTTCAATTTATCAAACGTAGAGAGAAGGGGCTGATGCTTTCATTTCTGAGCACCTCTGCAGACTCCATCTCTGCGCAAGGGAAAGTTAAGAGCCCACAAAACTCTCCAGCTGGCATGAGTGAGAGGAGGTAGCACTAGTAAAGACAGGAGAGCCAAGATGCGTACCTTGTGTTAGCTATGACAGAGAATTTGGTTTCTTATTTTACAATTTTCTTTTGTAACCATGTTTTTAATTCATAATCGGAAGCAGAACCTTTTTTTCGGTGAAGTAAATTTGTCCTGTTTTTACTCTGAGCCTTATCTAGGGACAGTGATTGTAGGAGAATCTGACAAGCCCTAGGGACTTTGCAGAGCAGTCATTTATTGCTCTTTGTTACAAAGCAATAAATCCATGTACAGCAGTGAATAAGCAAAGAGTCTGAGTCACTCCACCCAACCTGTGCTTGTGAATCTGAGAAGCTGGGGGTATTTTTCCCAAGAGGCAAAGGTCAGTTGAAGATTGATCGCAAGTGCTTATAGTGGAGAGAAGAGGGGTAGCAGGCAGGTGGCTGGCAGCAGGTGATGAGAGGCATCTTGTGACACTGGTCAATGTTCCAATTCAAGACATTGGGCTAAAACTGAGAGTATAAGGTGATATTTTTGGCAAATAATTTATTCAACAAAAATACAGCATTAAAACAAGCAGAACTGTTTGTGGATTTAGGATAAATTTAATAAGCCTGAGTCAGCAAAAGCTAGTGCCTAATGATTTCCCTTTCCATAATGAGTGTCCTGCATGTCCTGTGTCCGATTTGCCAAGTCCCATGGATGTCTCAAATGCTGTAGTGCATCTCCAGTGGTAGTAGACATCTATGTTTAGGCATCTGAGCCAAGCCCTTAAACTTTCTGCATTTAAGAGCATAACCTGCAAAAGCCTCGATGGGCTCRGACCAGTAAGTTGTTGACATGTGAGATGTTGGTTTCTGCTCCCTTTATCTTCCTCATCAAGAGCTGCAGCACCCAGCACAGTTCCGCCTGACACAGCGACCTGCCAGTCTCTACAGAACTTCAGCAATCCAAATAATAAAGTGCAGTGTTCATTGCCAATTCTCTGCCTGGCTCCCTGTGGGGAGGTGGTGACTCGCTTGACTTTGATCATGCTGTAGTGATCATGAATATTTACAGCCAGCTCCTCTGCTGCTAGCTATAGACAAAAAGCTCTGGAAATGCCAGGAAACCCCGAGTGTCCCCTCTGCCACTTTGGCTTCTTAGAGTAATTCCTTCTCCTCTCTGGTGCAGATCAAGTTGTTATCATGCAAGGCAGTGCCAGCACAGACTGTACTGAAGGCAAAGTGACACTGGTGTGTKCAGGGGAGGTCTGTAATGAGCAGAAGTTTGGTAATTAGGCACTTCAGCACAAGKTGCAGTAAAGGGACATTCAGGGCCAGATTTATCAGGGAGAAGAGGGGAAAGAGGGATGGCAAAGGGGGAGCATAGTCCTTTTGTTAGCATTATTTAGTATGGTACGTGCTCAGGGTCGTATTCTGTACCGCATACCAGTGGGTGGGAGCACGACCGCTGCAATGGACACACCTTGACCCTGCCCCACCTTCAATGCAAGTGGACCCATTTRCAGTCCTGTGCCCTTGAGGAAGTGTCATTTGCTCGTAGAAAGCACCATTCATCCCCAAATACTGCTCTGGCATCAGTCAGTGTGCCCTTGTATTCCCCTCTAAATGACATGATGGAAATGCAAATCATTAGGTGAAAACACAAACAGGTTAGATGGCATGAGTACATGGGGCAATAGGAACTCAGCAAAAGGTGAAGAAAATCTGGACCTGGCAAAGGTGCCATCATAGCTGGGCAGACGAGAACAGAGAGGAGAGGAAAAGCAGGCCATGGGTACTGCAGCTTCAACTAAATAACTGTCAGATTTCTGTCTGTGTGTGTCCTTCAGTTTWTCTGTGACTGTGAACATCCAAGGCAGGACTGTGTTCTGCTGTTTTGTACAGCCCCTTGTACAGTGGGTTTCTGTGCTTGGCTGAGGCCTCGAGGTGCTGCACATCACTTACTGGTCTAGAGCGAAGCTGCCAGGTCATACACCCTGGCCGCCATTCTGCTGTGTGCCATGGAAAAACCTTCTGTTGAGGGCACGTTGTACTTCTTGCTCTCATTCTGCACAGGGTTTGGACAGCCTTTGCTCAGCATTATTTTCTGAGAGGAGATTCCCAGCTGAACACTTCTTACTCATCTCTGCTCTCAGCTTTTGCTGTGTCTGTAGGGGAGAACAGGCGCCTGGGCTGCTCAGCACCCAGGGAATGAGGAGTTGTCTCCGCAGTGCAGCTCGCTGAGGATAAGTTTAAAGGTTAAAACCCRGGGCAGCCATTTGGGGAATATAACAAAGGTATCTGCAGATTCCCCATGTGTTCAGACAGTTGCTCTCTTCTGTACCAGATTTATCTGCCTGGGCCTGGCTTGGCATGAAGGAAGCAGGTATGGGTATGGTCTAGCATGTGCTTGTCCATGAGCAGGCACCATTTGTTGCATGTCCTGTTAACTCCTTCTCTTCCTCTCTCCCCTGCACAGTACAAACAAGTGGAGCAGTATATGTCCTTCCACAAACTCCCTGCAGACATGCGGCAGCGCATCCATGATTACTACGAGCACCGCTACCAGGGGAAGATGTTTGATGAGGAGAGCATCCTGGGAGAGCTGAGTGAGCCCCTCCGAGAGGTAAGGAGGGAGCAGTGAATGCGTGTTCCTGTCATCTTTGGCAGCTGTGGAGTTCCCACTTTGCAGTCTCCTGTCCCAGTGCTTTGCAGAGGACACCATCAGTTGATGGGAGTGGTGGGAGGCCAGCTTTCCCATTAGCACTGGTTCTCTGTGTGCTCTAATGTCATGCCCAGCAGAGACAGCACATCTACGTGTCTGAGCAGCCATAAAGGCACCGTTTTGCTTGGGGCTGTACCTGTTCCTGTGTTGTGCCTAACTTTCTGGGAGAGCAAGGCCAAGAAGAACATGGTCCACAGCTTGGCCACGTCTCTGTCAGAGACAGTTTCATTCAGAGGGAGTGACTGTCCTAGCCACTGGTGTATGTCTGGTATTCCCTTGCCTTGGTCATGGCAGAAGACACTGGTGTGGAGAGAGAAACCCAGGCCTTTGGCATTTGCAGGACTCCTGCTTGAGTCTGTTAATAGCTGCAGCACAAGTGATGTCTGACATAAAGACAATGGGGGCTGCAATATGCAGGCCCTGCCACCCGCTCATCGTATGAATAGGTACATCTTGGCACCTTCTGAGGCTATGGCAATGTCTGGCAATGTCCTCCTCATTCACAAAGAAGCCCTGCAGGAGAGCACTCTAGAAAGTGCCTTGCTATTACCTCACACTTCTGCAAAACCCCTTCCCTGCCCATGCTCACGCACACCACTGCCTGGTACGGCATCTCAGTAAGCTCCCACCTCATGCTCCCTAATATTAAGCTGTATCTCATGTATTTATATAAACCTCTATGCGGTTCCTCTACCTCTGTGCCTCATCTRTGCCCCATCCATCAGCTGTACCAGCATATAGAGTCAAAAGGAAAGGAGGAGCCTCCTAGCAGGGCCCACACTTGAAAGGAGTCTCTACAGAAAACCCCCTCCCCTAGCTGAAGCTTAGCAATGCAGGTTCTCCTTAGCATATGCCTCCAGTATGTTACCCACAAGCACCAGAAGCGGTCTTCCTCCTGTCTTTCTCCCCAGTCTTGCACCTCCATAGGAGGCAGAAGAGCTGAGGATCTACCAGCCATATATTAAAACTAGTTCTGCCAAAGTCTAAAAGGGCAACCCTGAAAAGAACCCCAGTGAGAAGACAGATGCTTCCCCAGCATTCTTTCTACCTGCTCCAGTCATCCAGATCCTCCTTCCCTGCTTGGCTGGGGAGCGTTGTGCTGAGGTGATTTACTCAATATCACTTTCTGCCGCTTTCTGAGTCTGAGTTGACATGGCACAGAGCAGCTCCTGTGCGGTGGAAAGTGCTGTCATACCCTCTGAGTGACACCAAGCCACAGGAGGAGGCACAGTCCCTGTCTGCTATATGACAGCTGAACAGCTGAACTGGGTTTTCTTTATCTGAGGTTGATGATCCAGCCCATGCCTCAGTGACTGGTGGGCACCTCTCCCTCCCCTCTCTTGACACTGTCCCCTGCTGCCCAGGATAATTCTTTCTCTGAGCGCCTTGGCACATTTGTGCTGTTTAATATCTCATTGACAAGGAAGGGCAACAAAGAACGTAGGGCTGCCAAGGTGAGTTATAACTTTTTCCCAGAGAGGAGCCCTGGGCTTTTTCATACAGCATTTCATCAGTGCTATGCACCTCTCTCACAGTCCAAAGTTTCCTGCAGAAGGAAGTATACTGTGTGTATTTGGGAGGTTGGGGGGTATTGTCCCTGCTCAGAGAGAAAGCATWTGAGTGAAAGCAGTGCGGCATGGTGTCAGGCGGTCAGCTTCAGCTCGCACAGCTACATGCTCTGAGCATCCAGACCCCATTCCAGCCTACACTGGGGGAGGCAGACTAAGGGAACAGCATGGGTTTTTTTCCCACTTTSTAATGTACAGGTCAAGTGGGGGATCTTCATAGGTTATTAGATGTTGACTAAATATGTGTATGTGTCATTTCTGCTCCTTGTCCCATCTTTTCTCCCCCCTCTTTCTYTCTCTCTCTTTCTCTCTTTTGCATCACATCGTGGTCAGGAAATCATAAACTTCAACTGCCGGAAGCTGGTTGCCTCCATGCCCCTCTTTGCCAACGCAGATCCCAACTTTGTGACATCCATGTTGACCAAGYTGCGGTTCGAGGTGTTTCAACCAGGGGATTACATCATCCGGGAGGGYACCATTGGCAAGAAGATGTACTTCATCCAGCATGGGGTGGTGAGCGTCCTCACCAAAGGCAACAAGGAGACCAAGCTGGCAGATGGCTCCTACTTTGGAGGTGCGTATTAGTGAGTCACCCTTACATAGCGATACCCACAGGACAAGGTAAGTCCTGGACACGCAGGGATGGCAGCATGTGGAACTGATACCCAAGGCACCTCCTCCTCCACCCTCTGTCTCTGTTCATCTCACCTGTCTTGCAGCTTCCCATATAGTAAATTGTGCAATGGGAGATGACTGGGACTCATGGGCACTGCAGGAGTCTAGATAATAAATAATAACAAAACGGAGAAGGGAAACTTAGTTCYTGTAGGTTCATTTCTTTTTGCCCCAAACAAAATGACGGATCTGTGAAGCTGAGAACCTAAAGGAAAAAAAYGGAGCATTCTCAATTCTCCAAGCACATTTATAATGTTGCCTAGTCCTACTGTCTGGCATCTATCATGTATAGACACATGTATAAACACRGAGGAAAAAACATAGTCCATCATCTCCCCAGCCTGTGGCACAGCAAAATGTCGTGAAGGTCAGCAGGCAGGAGTAATGTATCAGCAGCAGAGCTCTGGAACAGTGAAACTAGCATGAGGTCAGAAAAGACTGTAAGAGAAGATTTAGGATATTGCTCTTAYGAGTAACACAGAGACACCCCTCCTATCAGAGCCCCGCAGAGACCTCACTGACAGCCCAAGGCAGACAGTTCTCTGGTAGATGCATGTTTCAGTACAAGCACTGAATGCACCACAATTAATGGCCTCCTGAGAGGGGGCAGAATGAAACCTGACTTTCTTTCCCTTCTATAAGGCCTTTTCTCTATTAAAAAATCCCTGTCATGCATTTCCTACACTCTTCTTAGACTCTCAGTTCCTGTGAAAACCTGTCTGCACCTACCTGGAGTACAAAGATTTTGCAYGTCCCTAGCAAGTTGGGTCAGTTTGCTGGGATTTGGAGTTATGGCGTTGGAGCCAGGATACCATGMCTCTGACAGATTTGATTAAAATTGCCCGTGACATTCAATGTGTTTTAGATACCATACACACAACTTCTCACACACGTTCAAAGCCAGCACGGTCTCATAAGCATCACTTCCTTAGGAAAGCAGCCTAATAATGCACTTATAACCTTGTAGTGCTGCTATACCRGTGCTTTGGGGTAGACCCAGGATGAATCCTGAGAGTGGTGCTGGTGGATTGACACCCAATATACAGCAGAGAGAAGAGTGCTGTCAGTCTTTAGGTCACACCATCTGTCTTTAAGTACCTCTCGTAGCTGCCCATACTCTRTGTGTAATCAGTGGAAAAGCAGGACTCAGGAGCTCTCCGCTGAGTGTTCAAGGAGCGTCTGTGCCCAAGTCAGGCATTTATGGTAGAGTCAAGRGCTTTCTGTTGTGTAACCAGCTGAGGAGTAGCTGACTGCAGTGTAAATACACCAAGAGTTAGTAGGTGCCACTACCTTGGCTTTCCCTGACAATCTGTAAGTTTGTGGCACATCTACAAAAAACTTTGAAAACTTTGAAAAGACAAATGTTCCAGATGTGGGGATCAAAATTACTAGCAGGCAGCAAGGCCCCAGGTTGGCACAGAGCCTGTACTACAAATCTAGAGAGAGAACTAGTTTCAGTGAGAGCACGGCTTGACCTTCTGCTCCCAGTGCCCATGAGGAGCTGGAGAAAGACAGCTTCTCCRCTCTGAATGCACAAATGATATCTTTCATAATCCACCATAACAAAACTTGACTGGCTAATTAGATCAGCAGAATCCTGAGGTGCAATTGTGTGTAGCAGCTGCCACAACTGAGCCCTCTGGTATTTTTAAATGTTACTGCATATGCAGAATATTACCACCGTTCATGTTTTCAGCAGGAGTGCAGGTAGAGTCCAGCTAGCGAGGAGATTGGGTGGCAGGCAGGACTGCCCGTGAGCAGCAGTGTCAGGTCGTGTATCGCAGGGGTGATGGTGTCTGTCCCCATGTTCTCAGKCTGGGTCTTTTATTCCAGAAATTTGCCTGCTGACCCGTGGCCGGCGCACAGCCAGCGTGCGAGCTGATACCTACTGCCGGCTCTACTCCCTCTCCGTGGACAACTTCAACGAGGTGCTGGAAGAGTATCCCATGATGCGGCGAGCTTTTGAAACTGTGGCTCTTGACAGGCTGGACAGAATTGGTAAGTAGAAGGTGTGAGGGTCTTCTTCCCAGAACCTGCTGCCCCGGCACCCCATCTCCAGGCTTGGTACTTAGTTCCTTTGCTGGAGTTGGGAACTGAAGGAGATCCCAGCCTGTCTCTGGTWGCCTGACTTCAGCTCCTACAAGGAGCCCCATTCACAATCAGTTAAACCCACATCCTTCTCTGTCTCACACACATACACATTTCTGCCGGCTCCTGCTTCCATTTGTTTCCCTTTCCAAGAGTTCTTGAAGAACCAACATCTGCAGTCTGAGGCCATCAGGGCCATGCTGGTGAATTTAGTAGATTTCGAATTTTAGCGCAGAATGTGTAAATACCCACAGCCTCCCAGGYTCAAGAGAAAACAGATCAGACTGTGAGCCCAAAGTCCTGCAAGCAAACCCCAGTATTTCAGCGAGTTGTTCTGTGGCAGAAATCATCTCTCAGCATGGGGATGTGAGTGTTTGTTAGAGTGTGACCTGSTTTTGCAGGGATGCTGGCTAAGGTATGACTGTATGGGTTACTAGTATTAATTTTTTCTAAGACAAAAACTAGCAGCCAGGTTGATGAGGAAGAATATTCTTCTCTGGTATATCAATGCATAACGAAATGCAGACYATAATGCTCCTTTTTGGGACAGGTTTTTTTCTGGTCATAGTTGACAAGCAACTGGAGAAGCAGGAAGTGCTGTACGGAAGGGAAAGCTTTGGGTGCTTTCTGATCYTAAAGAGACTCTTGTGCAAAGCCATCAGCAAAACACAACCACAAAGCACCTGCTCAGCTGTCCATTAGAGTCCAACTATAAATATATTCAGTAGAAACAGGCACCAGATTGAACAAAGACATGGTACAATTGGTAAAAATCTAACCTCCCACAGCCCAAATTAAACACARTTAACCAAAGAGTATTATTGAATTGTTATAGCTCATAGTGACCCATTCCAGGATGCTCTCCTGTCCTGTGGGAGACATAACTTGTGCTGCAAACATCCGTCTAACTAGAGAAGACCAGGATAACATTCCTTGGTCACAGCCGGAGACGTTTAACGCGGAGAGATTAAGTGACTTATGCAAGGTCATGCAAGAAGTCTTTGCAAGCTGAGGACTGAGCATTTCAGAGTCCCAGCCTAACTTCTTTAGCTTCTTATTATACCTCTCTTAAAACTGCATGAATTTTCATTGCTTTTCAGAATCATAAAGGTCAGTGCAGGTCTGAATACAATGCAGRAAGTGAGAAGGATAATGGGGTGAGGGTGGTAGGGAATAAGCTGGCATCCCAGCAAGGGGTGCAGTGCCTCTRGGGCTTTTCATGCCAGGAACATTGTATTCTGTGCATCTCATTACTTGCTGCAAATCAGAAAGTGTGACCCCTGAGGAAAAGGTTATGAGCTAAATATGTAGAGTTTGGCAAAGCCCGTGCTAATGAGGCCCTAGTGTAAGTGGCAATAGTCCCATCACTTGGGTTATTTAAATTAGACTGAGCAAACTGCTAAAATGTAACGTCAAGCACAACCAGGGATGGGCCAGCTTGACATTGCCTCAGATTTTTTGGCTTTAGATGGTCAGTGCTGCTCAGCTTCCTAGCCTGATACTCTCTGTTACTGCGCATACAGGTGGGCAGGGCATCCTGTGCTCCTTGTCTTTTGCTCTGTGTGCCRCTGCACACGTAACTAAAATTCATGGAAAATTCTGAACCAGCATAAAGAACCTCACATGCTGCTTCGCCTAGGAGAAACTCCCTTCCATACGCAGCTGCAAAATGTCAACATAAGGTCAGAAGGTGACACGGAGCAACTGGAATAACAGGCCCTTTGGGGCAGAGCTCTGGCATTGTCCTCCCCTCCTTTTGCCATTCCGCTGACCTGAGACAACATCAGTCCCTATGCCATATAAAAGGCAGAGACCTTCAGAGTTGTACATTCAGAATCCTAGTGCTAACCCTCTTCCCTGGCAATCAGACTTGGAGCTGCCTGCTCTCTCAACTTTACATCCTCTACTATTGCAAAACAGCATCTTCATAGCACCTTCCGAGCCTGTTGTGCCCAACACTCTTTGACTGGAATTTCCCAAAAGATCCTAAGGGAGTTATGCGCACCCTACTGAAATTGGCAGATCCCATGGAAATCCCTGTCTTTATAAGTAAGGCATTTCTTCACCTTCCCCTGAAACATGCACCATCCAGAAAGAGCAGCGCAGTAGCTGTGTAACAGCATGTGACTTTTTAGGGACGTCAAGATTACTGCATTCTGCTGAGACTCTCTCTGAAAGTAGAGGGATTATTCTAGAGGACTGAAGTTAAGGARCAGCAGTTCATAAAAGCCAGGTATGAACAGAAGCAGGACTATATTTTTGGTTCCTGTTACATCCAGCTCAGGATCTGTACACAAGATGGAAGCAAATGAGAGCCTCTTTCCAAGTCAGTGGTGCATTCACTAACTCCCTTCTACCCAGATGACAACATGTCCTTGAGAAGCCCATGCCTCACTGAGTACATGAAATGATTCAGAGGGCTCTATCACTATTCTGGTACCAGGATAAGATGCATCCAGTATTCCCCCTGTGCAGTGAGAAATCAAGAGAGCAAGGAGAAAAATGTCACTCCACCCAGTCACAGTGAGYGAAGAGATGTTTACAGGATTACCTGCTATATGGAGGATTTGGAAAGCATGGTCTAAGCTTGTCTAGGTAGCAGGGAGACAGGATGAGAACATAAGACCTCATCCCTTGAAGCAACAGGAGCAGTACTGGTTGACTGGAGGTGCGATGAGGCATTCACTTTGCCGAGCGAATGCAGTTTGAAAGCCTGTGGCTAGGCAGAGGGGAAGGAGAGGGGCAGATGCACCCTGATCTGTGTGCCCCCACTGCTTCCTGCTGGTGGGTGGGCAGCGCAGCAGCGTGAAGGGCACAGCCCCGCAGAGAGCTGTCAGCTACATTGATCGCTCGGCAAAGAGCATGTTGATGTGTCCTTCTAACCTCTGTTGTTAACMGGAATCGATACAGGCATCCTGCCTGTGCCATGCATGGCTGGGGAAGAAGTTTTCCAGGTGTTTTGCACTTGCAGAGCTCTTTAGAGACTGGAAGGGATTAGTCTCCATGAATTGACTAAGGCTGGGATTCTACAAAGATTTGTGTCCCTGCTTAACCCTGCTCTCTGAATAACTTCAGACTCGAAAGATCTCAACCTGCAAAATATCACACGCATAACTCTCCACAGGCTCAGGGCCTGAAGATTGAGACTCAAGGAAATTAGGCTGATCACTGATTAATGATCATTTTATCACTGATTAAATCTTCCCTTTTTCTTGTTCTTGACCAAGCTGTAAAATTCTTTGTAGTACTTGTATGTTGAAATGATTTGTTAATTTCTCCAGTGAGTAATTCTTTGTCTGACAAGCATTTGTGAATCATCCCAGTTTGTGATGTGTCAGTTAGTTATGTAAGTTGCATCATTCTGTTCCTGAATGGGTTTGAAACTGGCTTTCAGTGACCATTGAAGCTTAAAATTAGATTTTTACAAGTATTTGCACTTGTAAAACACAACTGGTCAAATGTTCATTGAAAGTAAATACAATACAGGTCATGAATATTGTCGAATCAAAATTCACTGATGCATTCAAAAAATATTGGAGGGCAATTATTTTCCATTGTTCGTTGTGCTGTAATAAATGCCATAAATGTCTATCATAAGGTTGCTTACCATCCCTATCAAGGTCATAGGTGAGAGCTAAAGGCATACATAAAGCCAGAGGAAGTTATTTTTTTATTTCCATCAGGAATTTTTTGCCATACAGTTTGAAATGCATACTTTTTGAATGCCATGATACAAAGATCTCAGTTAACCCAGGATTAAAAATGCCTTGCATTTCCTGCAGGCATTGCAGATGCTAAAAAACCAAAGAAAACCTAAAACAACACAATACCAGTCTCTAAATACAATYACACAATATTATTGCGGCACAAGAGTGTCTGTTCAAGATATTATAGTGGTAGAAGTTTTAAAACCTTTGTCGTATAAACAAGCCACAAAAATAGCTGTTCCCAAACTTTTTGACTGGGCATCCTATTTGTCAGCTCGTGATTACGCTTCTGCAATTGAAATCCTGTTGGGTTTGCAACCCCGCTTGTCTAGGTCATGACTAATACTCCAGGATCTGCTGCCTCAGAGGAAGGGCTGGCCTGTGTTAGGCTAGGTGAACTGTGAATGAGAGTATCTGGGATCTGTGCCAAGCTCTGCCACAGATTCCCTGTTTGTCCTTGTCATGCCTTTGCTCTGTGCCTCAGTTCCTCATCTCTTCTACAGGGAAAATAATGCTAACAAAGGTGGAGGTCGATCGCTGAATGCTTCTCAGCTGCCTACTCCCTTGTGGCAGTTGCCGTGTGAGATCATGTGAATAACTGAAACGGACTGAAATGTGTAAAAATAAAACAATATGTACTCAGCATAAATTTCACACTTTATCCACATTGTAGTCCCGAATTTGTTTACAGTACACAGGTGAGTAACCCCCAAAGAGCTGCACGTGTGAGATGAGCAAGCAGATTTGGTCATAATGTTATTTGAGGCTGCTGATCCAGGCACAGGTGATGTAAAGGTACAAGTTCCTGTGGCCCAGGTATATGATGCTAGAGTGTGTGTGCTTTGGGATAAAGCTTTATTTCAAAATCACATTGAACACTACCCAGCCCTTTAAGGAGGTGGAATCTTATTATCCAAGTACTGAGCAGGTGAGAGTATCAGTGGGTGACAAGAGATAACATAGGTTCTCCTGTGTTGTGTCCTCTCTGATCACCTGAATACTCCACAAACATAACTGTTTATGATGAATCAAAGTTCAAATACTACTGTGTGTATTCCTCTGACTTTAAATCCTCTCCCATGATTTCCAACACTACAATGTGGAGATCTGAATCTGACTTCTATAGTCAGCAGGGAGAAAAAGGCATTCAGAGTGTGATTTGTCTTATCCTCAGGTGGCTATCTAAAACGGCTTAGGTGAATCACACCCTAGAAATGCTATCTAGCACAGACATGCAGGGTAGGAGCTTGGTCTTAAGCAGGAATTAAATATCYGAAGTTCTTTTTATTTGGAAGTGAAGGCCCAAACTCGGAGTATTTTCTGGTTAGCCTAAGGAAAGATATCAGCAACTCACCAGTCATGAGTGAATGCAAATGACTTCAGCTTAATTAAGGTGAACTGGCAACCCTATTCACCTGAATATGAACTGGCATTTTTCGTGCAACTCTAGAAGGAAAATAAAGCCTAAGATACCCCATTAGAAGGGACAGTGAGGGGTGGTGATGATATCTCAGGAGACCTGTCTTTGACTTCGTAAATGACCTTGGACATATCAGTTTATTCCAACACGTCTACCTGGCAGGGTTCAAGTTCTCTGGGAAGTTCAGTCTTCTAGGCAGGAGTCACTAGTACTACAAATGGGTAGTTGGCTAGCTGGGAGACGTTAAGCAGAAGCGGGAGAGTTGGGGGAGTCGTAGGAGGTACAATATATTTGTCCCCCATCTCCATGGGTCCCCCAAGTTACCGGATTCCTTTTATATTTAGAGAGCCACGTCCACAGCTCTTTGCTATCTGCATAAAAATAAAACATCTGTTCAGATAACATTTTACCATTTCRACACCTTTTAAAATAATTTTCAACCCCCTTTTTAATTACACGAAGTAGGACCTGCCTACCGACCACACCTCTAGACTCGGGGGACTTTCCCTGCCTTGAAGGCAGTCCAGTACCTATCTGCAACCAGGCTATACTGCAAAGCACACAACTGACAGAAAAACAGTGCCAGAATGTCCAGAGTCTTCCAGAATCTGTCCCTGTCACAGCTGTCAGCTCCAGTAGGGCACTGAGAATTGAGTGCAGGAGCTTTGGCTCCAGACACAAGCACTTCTGCCACTTGAGGAGAAGGCAGTTCTTTGGCTTCAGTCTCCAGCAATAAGTAACAGCCAGGACACCATGCTTCAGGCAGCACAGGGCATCACAGGCACTCCAGAATTACACAATTCTTACACACACTGATGGATATTCACAAGCAGTTTGCTCTAGATAGCTCTGTATATTCAATTTTTTTTTTGCAAAGCTCTGTATGATGGGCATAACTGTGAAGGCTGGGAGGGAAGAGCTTCATTTATTTTAAGTTTTGTTTAACTGTCTTGAGATTCATCAGGTAACATTATTCACTGTGTATCATTTGACCTACAGCAGTTTGTCCCACTKAAAGGCTGTGTTCTGTCTGTTAAAAGAGATGCCACATATTTTGGAAGATATCGATTCAGTTTGTGGGAGAGAAGCAGCAATCAGTGGTTGGCCTGAGCTGTACAGGGAGGGAAGACCTCCACTTGGAAAGATAGGGAATTGTCCATTTAAAATTTTTGAACTCATTATTGTTTGTTAAGATGGTAGTAAGAAAACAGATTCACCTAACCTCCCCAGTACAATGGGCAAGAGCCCATTGATCATTTTCATTGATAAAATTCATTTCCCTTTCAATATGGTATTTGGCTTTCCTGCAATAAACCCCCTGTGTACAGGTGTAACTCCACATAGGTTTGCAGAGGACAGAGCAGGGGAGAAGGAGATACTGCTGTACTTTAAATGTACCACCAGAGTTCAAAGGATACAGCTTTAGCAGAAGAGAAATGAAACTGCAGTATGCAGGTGGGTGCTGCCTTGTACGTGTCATGGCATAAGAGCACACATATGGCAACTACTGCAGAGCAGTTCATCGAGAACTGCACATCCGGTTTGTAATGTATTTACACAGCCAGGCTCTCAGGAGAGTTAATCTGAATTAGTTTCTAGAGCAGATTTGTTAAGTGCACTGAACTCCTCTGTGGATGCTCTTAGACTTGATCCAGCTGGCTTTGCTTTGCTTCCAAGGACTACTTCAATTCTGAGCAGAAACATTTACATGACAGTTAATGCAGTTCAGTGTGGGTTAACTTATMTTTGAGAGAAAGTCAGGCTTGAACAGGAAAAGAGCACATATACTGGGAGTTAAGAATTATTTTGAAATCTCTGTTCCATCTAATTTCCCTGTATACATGGACTCTAAGACAGTGGCAAGAGCTGGTGCAGCGAGACCTTCCAACCAGTGTAGTCCCAGTGCAGAAGAGTTCCCCTGGGGCATAGAAGCAGCTGTGGCAAACTGCCAGTTATTTAGTATGTCCAGGGCTTCTTTGCCTGCAGTTGCCAGTGGCTGTATTGCCTCTCTAGGGATGATGGCAGCAAACTGAATTACCACAGCAAGCTCAGGACACAAGTAACCCATAGGCAAGGGAGGGCAAAGACCACCTTCAAAGCTGCAATGTGCAGTGAGCCCTTTGCTGCAACCAGTCATCCAAGCAGGGTGTTTAGTACCCGGTCGTATGAATGATAATAAGTGAAGACCTGAAAGAAGAAACCATGTGGCAGGGGGCAGCCACTTTGACAGCAGGCCAGGGCAGAAGCCAGCCTAATAAAGTGAGATTATTTCAAATACATGCAAATTCAGAAAGCAATTTAGTGACCTGAATTCTTAAACTGCAGCCAGTGGGCTTAGACAGAACTGAAAAGAGAAATGAACAGAAAGTCACGGCTGATTTCCCCTGTGTCTGTGCAGAATTTTAACAACAGAAGGTTAATTTTGATTATTTGATAGAAGAATTATTGTTGAGTGCTGGCTCCTTTTATGAAATCACATGAGCCTTTCTCCCTGTTCTTTTGTGTGCTATCTACAGACTGAGAAAAATCTGACTTTGCAATTCTTTATTAAGGGAGCAACATCTATTTGCTTAGTTTCCATAATTTTACATACCCCACTCTACTTGAAAGCACCATTAGCTTTGCTACGAACATCTTCTAGGCTCTAAAAGTCTTCCTTTTTTTCCCCCTGAATTTAGCCTGTTGTTGCAGTGAGGAAAATAGGGAGTTTCTAGAACCCAGAGCACTCCATTGATGATATTTATTTTTGTCTAACTATGGAAAAAAATCATATTGTGTTAGGAGCAGTACAAAGAGAACAAAAATTCAGTTGTGCCATGGAGACCTTTTAGTCTTAAGTCCTTCAACTGACTGTGCTCCTGTAGCTGAACTGTCCCTCAGTCCTGTTCAGGGGCACATCCAGCCCAAGTGGCTGCTTGGGAGCCACCCAGTCCTCCCCCCATCAGGTTGCCACACACCACTTGCCCTGCAGAAACCCAAGGCAGCTTCTCTCTCCTCTGTGGAAAGGTAAGGGGCCTTGAGCTGCCTCAGAGTAAGCAGGGGTGGGGAGCTGGTGCATGAGGTGGTTGCAGATGGCTCCTATGCCAGCTCCGTGGCATCTCAGTAAATTTGTACAGTGCTTTTGGGTTTAGGAGAAATGCTTGTGTGGATTGTTTATCTTAGTACCTTAGACTCTGGTCAGCACTTTAATTTATGTGAGATAAACAATATAGAAGGAGAAACTSTGTAATATACAGCCTCCGTGCTTCCGTGATTAGATTGAAGGGGAAACAGGAGTCCCCCTTTTCCTTTCTCCTAATGAAGCTTCTCACTGGCTTAGCAAGAACACAGGACTCTATTGTGGTTCACTGAGTGTAGCTGTGAGCTGCAGAACATGGTTTCAGTTCGGGTTACACAGAGCCAAACTAATCAGCCTTTCAGTCCTCTGATTGCTGTCTTTTCTGCTCTCCTTTTGAGGCAGGTGCTGTGACAATAAATCCAGAGCAGGAAAAATGAATTTGAAACTGAAACAATTTCATAAATAAGATGAGGAGGAGCAATAATCTCAGAACCACCAGCCCAAGCAAACTTGCTCCTACTGTCTCGTTCCACTGTTGGCTTATGTTTCATGCAGGACCTTAGTCAGACCTGCCAGGAAAATGTCTTTGTCCCACCAGAACTCTGCTGTGTGCCTAATCTCATCTGGTGCTGGTTGGAAGGAGGATTTTCTCCAGAAGCAACTAATAAGACTTATATTGGTGCATGAAAACATCATGTAAATGGTGCAATTAATTAGAATGGTGGAACCAATGAATTTTTCAGTTTGCTAACCAATTACAATTTTGAAAAATGGTTTTGAAAAACTCCTCTCCCCTTCAATAACTGAACAAATGTTTTCAGTGATTTTTTAAAATGTTCTAGAGTAGAAATTTGAGACTTTCTTGGCAAAACAGAAAAGAAAAATTTTATCTAATGAAACAGTTAATAGATTCAAGCTGGGCTCAGGAAAGCGTAATGTAATTTCAAAGGAAAACTGAAATGTTCTGTTTTAAAAACTAACAAAAATAATCATTCCAAGGTTTTTGCTGGAATTATTTTATCAATTTGACACAAATTTAAGGAGCTTTGATCAAACCATTTCCAGTAAATGATATGCATGTTTGGAAGATGTTAGCGTATTCTCTATTTAGTGCTCTGCCAAGGAAACCAGAGTCTGCTGTTCAGCTCTTTCTGTGTTGTCAAGAGCTCTGGTTATGAAAACATCAGTCCCCTCAATTAATCCGTGCAGCTCTGATTAACATCGCTATGGGTTCTCATTTGAATTGAGGGCAGCATTGGAAATTGCAGGTTATTCAAGCACAGACAAGCAAATCAGAAGCAAAAGACAGGTGACATGGAATTAAAAGAGTGAGATAAGGTGTAATGATGGAAACACAGAGCAGTTGCTGGTATTGAGCTTTTCGGAAAGCTGCACTAGCAACATCTGCTGTTTCTCCCTCTACCCCTAGCCATTCCTCCTCAGCCCAGTTTTGCTACAGTCTGTTATCAAGAAAGCAAATGTGGTAACACGGCTTTTTTGCCTGTCTACTTTGAACTCAGCATGCTGTCTCCCATCCACATCCTGACCTTGCAGTTGTGTGAGATAGCTACAGATTCCCCACGCTGGGATTTGTACCTTCAACTCCAGAAAGAGGATGAGTACAAACCTGCAGTCTGAATCCCTCTTTAATTCAAATGTGCTGGCCAGATTCTCTCTTACCCATCAATTTTATTTAGATASGTTGTTCCTTCTCTCCAGACTTGGAGCAGCTAGTATTTCTGTTTCTGTTCAAGCAGCTCTTTGTGATCTAATTTGTTTGTGAGGACGTATGTGATTCTAGTAGATACCACATGGAAGTTACTSTGTGTGTGTGCAGCGTGACCCTTTGCGCCATTCATTCCTTTTCACTGTATGTTCACTGCAAAAATGCTCTTAAGTTTACAGGTGACATTCGTGCTCCCTCTGGTGTGCCTGGCTACATGAACGGCAGGTTAGAACCAGGATCTGTCTGCTTAGGGGATATCCGGTGCTGTCTATTCCAGTCAGGTATACAATGAAAGAGACATTATATACATATCCTACACACCCACTTCCAGTGCAGACAAGCTCTCCAGCCCCTGTAATGACATTAGGAGCTCAGAACACCGTTTACCTTCAGGACTGTGTACTTCCAGGGCTGGTGTCTCTCTCCAAGGTGAGAAGAGAAAGGCCAGTCCATACACCTTACTTTTTTTCTTTGAGGGAGTGATTAGCAGTAGGCAAAACACAAAAGCATTAAGCATCCCATAGCTTTACCAACAACAGACATGTCCCAAACGCTCCAGTCGCAGATCCAGAATCAAAACCCTGTCAGCATTTTAGTGGTTAGGTTTTATGGTGCAGTTCAGCCCACTGTAGATTGCAAGCTTTACCTGCTCTGAACAATTGCACAGCACTATTGCATAGCACTCAGTTGCTAGAGCTACACCTTATCCTTTATAAAGAGATGAATGCTTGATTTTAAAAAGTACAGTGAAGGAAAAACCCTTACTGTGTTCTTCAATGCTTAAATGCGATTACAGTTAGATTGCTCCTTCTTTTTTTTCTGGGCTTGTCTAAAATCGCAATATCTCATGRTTCTTTCTGGAACTGAAGTTCTTAGCAGCTTCCTTCATCTGTGAAGTTCCCTATAAATCAGTATCAAGTCACCTCTTCTCTGAGAGAAGCTGAATACATTGTACTTATTCACTGATGTTTTTCAAGCCTGATTCTTGTAGATATTTTCTGTACCTTTTCATGCTTTGCAGCTAGACACTAGAACTGAAACACCATACTGTATGCCTTCCTAGCATTTTATATGTTAGTGACTAGTATCTCTCTTATACTTTGTAATTTCCTTCTTATTTGTGCAACAATTGTTTCACCTTTTTCTGGTGGTAGATTTGGAACTCAACTGGTTATATTCAAGACTCCACCATTTCAGAGTTACTTTTTAGGACACCAGGATACCAGCTACCCTCTTGAAAGTGTCATTCAAGTTCTTTGCTGCCAGATGTTTGATTTTACATTTGGCTAGAGTAAGRGGCATGTCCTTAAACTCTGACTCTTTTATCTGTTGCAGATATAAGAGATACACCATATAGTAAAAAAACCCCAACAATCTGGATGTCATCTATGCACAGAGATGTACTCACATCTGTACACAAAGATCTGAGATCTGACTGGAATAAGATTGAAAGGAAATTCTTCTGGAATCTCACTGGGAACTACTACCCAACATGGCGGTCCACTCTTAATCATTCCTTCTTGCAAACTATCAGCTGACCAGTTTAAACTAGAATGCTGTATGGGACAAATTGTATATCATATTGTGGTCTTAGTCGATAATATCAATGGTTGACTTATCTTGAAAGTTGTGATTTCATGAAGGCATGGAGACAGGTTTAATGGACAAGCCCTTGTTTCCAGGAAACTTAACTGACATGAGCTGTGCTTCCAGCCTTTAATTCTTAAAGCATGACATGATTTGGGGGTTAAAATACAGAAAAAGAGGCCCTTCCACATTCAGGCTTCTGTTCCATACCTGCCGCTATCTGATGCTCTGTAATACACAGCAATTGGCAAGATGCTGTCTGTTTGCCCTGGTCCTGTGCAGGAACTAGAAGTGGTCAGACAGGAACCAGCAGAAATGCCATTTGAATCAGAGCAGAGGTTTGCTWATGGGTGCGGGGCCTGAGGATACATGTGGTTCAGGAGGAGGTTTAATACAGCTTTTGATCTGATCGAAACTGGCTGGTGCCTCATCTAGAGGTGACCCTTCTACACTCACCCCCTGAGCTTCAGCTACAAAATGAGCTGTGTACAGACACGCAACCAGGGGGCCAGGTATGCACATGCACGCACACGGACACACACACACACAGAACTTACCAGGCTGAACCCTTCAAATCCAAACAGCTTCAGTAAACAAAAGTGAAAAGGAAGCCCATAGGCAGGTGCTGTCATCAATTCAAACTAGCATATGTTGTCAGGATGGAGGACCCTTGAAAGGCAAGAACAGGGATCTAATCCACACTAATTTTGTAAGAAAATAATTCAAATCAGCATGTACCAGCTCCTTATAAATCAATCCTGGCACAGTTACCGATGCGCACGCTGTTCTGAGAACACAGACATGAAAGCCGTTATGCAGAGTGCCTGTCCACGTCAGAAATCCTCTCCTTTGAGAAGGCATTTGTGCTCTGGTGAAAGGGCATCACTGGCAGCATCTCAACCCCCTGCGTTGAATGGTTCTGTCCTTCAGTCCAGGAGAGTGCATCCCTTCAATGCCAGGTGCACTCTCAGGCCAGACAAACTCATTATGCCACATTTTCCAGCCCTTTGAAAAGACAAAATGCTGAGCTAATATTTTGCTGCAGGCTAGGAAGTCCAGCTGAAATATGACGTTTGCTAGCCTGCAGTTTCCTTAAAGTTGGGGCTGGAAGGGCACGGACAAATAAGATGGTAGCTGCAGCATGTCTGAGGTCTCTTTCTTGGGCTAGCTGAGCTTTTCCGCCACGTAAAGTCCTTCTGTCCCTTATTCATGGAGAAATTTCCTTTCAACTAAAACCACATATTTGACTCCAGAGTGAACAAGTTGCATGAGACAGATAAGGAAAAGGTGGAGCTGAAGACTCAGGAGACTTCATTGGACTTGTATTTTTGAGGTTGTCCGTTGCAAACAGAAAAAAATGACAGCCTTTGGATTTATTCTCTTTTTCTAATGGAAGTTCAGATTATGAGGTGCAAAATGGGAGTCTTCCAGAGTCATAAGCTTTGCTACCAGTCTGCCAGACTTGTCAAAAGTGGCTTTACTGTCTAACTAAGAATATGTGTCCTGTCAGGCACATTTTTATGGGATCTTGAGGTTTGTTGATCATATCACAAAAGCAGAAGATGTGATGTTTGTCATCTTGTTCTGGAGCACAGGACTGTACACAGATCCCATAATGACAGTGGAGGGGAGACAGTGCCAACAATTCGAGGAGAGTCTGGCAGGAAGCTTTGAGGAAGCCTCCCATGCTTTGACATATCAGAATGACTCTTTCTCTCTTCACTTTCTCTACAGGCAAGAAAAATTCCATTCTGCTGCATAAAGTCCAGCATGACCTCAATTCGGGTGTTTTCAACTACCAAGAGAATGAGATCATCCAGCAGATTGTGCAGCACGACAGAGAGATGGCACACTGTGCTCACAATGTCCAGGCTGCCGCCGCTGCTGCTGCCGCTGCTGCATCCACACCCACCCCTGTCATCTGGACTCCACTGATCCAGGCACCCCTGCAAGCTGCAGCAGCCACCACTTCTGTCGCTATAGCTCTGACCCACCACCCACGCCTCCCGACAGCCATCTTCCGTCCTCCGGTGTCCGTCTTGGGTTCCTTGGGACAGCAATCCAACCAGACTCCAAGACAGCTGAAAAGGCTTCAGTCTCTAATCCCGTCGACTGGGCCTTCTGCTGTTGGCTCTCCCTCCAGTACTCCATCCCAGCTGCATACACCAGGAGCAGAAACCCCTTCGTCCTCTTCCTTCCACATCCAGCAGCTTGCAGGATTCTCAGCTGCYGCCGGCTTAGGCCAGTTCCAGGTGGGATCCCCTCCAGGTGGCTCAAGCCAGCCGTGTTTGAGCGGCGCATCCTCGGTGGGACTGAGCCAGTTCCAGCACGCACCTTCTGGATCACCCTTAGCTACAGCTCAGCCCATGCAGCAGCAGCAACAGCAGCAGCAGCAGCCGCCAGCCCTTTCCAGCAGTGGATTTGGGCACTTCCAGCAAGCCACAACTAGCTCCCCATCAACATCGCTCACCCAGCTCTCATCAAACTCACCCCCCAGTCTTCTCAGCCAGTTCCAGCCCGCCACAAGACCACTGCAGGGGGGACAGTTACAGCAGCTCTCGGGCAGTGGGACTCTGGGGGGAATGAATCACTTCCAACCCCCTCCTTCTTCCAACTCTCCATCCTCCAGCCTAAGCCAGCTGGCACAGGCCTCTGGCGGGCCGTCCTCAGGCCTGTGCCAAACACATCCAAGTGCATTAGGATCTTTAACTGGAACAATAGCCCAGCTCCACCAAGAACGGCCACCTTTTGCCTCCATGTCTCCACTACAACAGTCTGGTGTCGCCTCTCCCTGTTATACCCCTTCTGGCCTTAGTCCTCCTAGTCAGAGCCCAGTAGCAACAAGAACTTTTCAGTGTGGCCCTTCTGGGGCCTCAGGCTCTCACGGATCTCTGCTCCTGCCTCAGACCGCCAGCCCACCTCCACAGATCCTGCAGTCCAAGAGCACCCCGCCTGTGCCACCGGGACGTCTGAGCCAGGACATCAAGTTGATTTCTGCTTCCCAGCCATCTTTGCCCCAAGAGCTGGCTCAGACACTGAGCCAAAGTTCTCCTCATTCCTCTAGAGAATCTGTTTCCAGCTTCTCTCCTTTTCCTGGTGGAGGGACTGGACTTCTTGGGAAGCCTTGTAGCTCAGTTCCTGGGCGTGTGACTTTACCACGTCAGATGTCCTCAGGTTCTTTACCACATCCGCTGGTATTCGGGGCCAGCGCTGCAGGCGCTGCTTCTCTGACTGCTGGTGGGCGGAAAGAATCCATAGTGCTCACAGGGGATCTGGAACCTGTCAGATCCAAACTGCCCTCCAATTTGTGAGGACTCCTTCTGAGAGCTGGTTATGTCAGCCGTGCAATTCAGTTCCTGACTAGACTTTCATGAATCATTTTTTCCTTTTCTTCCCCCCCTCCCCCCTTTTTTCTCCATTTCTTTTGTTTAGGTTTAACTGTGATTAGAAACAAACAAAAACCACAAGAAAAACAACAAAAAAAAGAAGATAACCAGGTATTCTTAGAGCTATAGATTTTTGGTCACTTGATTTTATAGAATATTTTAATACATGGAACAAAAGGATATGAGCAAATTTAATCCAACGAGGTAACGCACAGACAAGGCATGTGCCTGAGCTGGAACATATGAATGATCAGCCATAGAAGCCACCAAAAAAGGTTTTCCTGTTGAGACAAAGATCCGAGGTTGACATGGGCCATAAAAGGGAACATCAGGTCAGGCCTGTAGCTGGTGTTTTTAGAACAGCTCTGGTTGGCCTCAGCTTTGCATTGCTTTGCACCAGCTGTGAACCTGGCCTGCAGCACCTGAGTATGGGGGGACTTGGATGGCTCACTGCGCGCATCAGAAAGTTTCACTTCCTCCCAGGTTTTCTCCTGTGATCAGCAGGTTGCAGAGGAAGCAAGAAGAGGGGTGAGTTTCGTAAATGGAGTCCCCTCTAGGGATTTCAGAAGGGCTGAGTTTTTGTTTGGACTCCATCTGAAGAAGATAAAGGTGACCAGGAGATGGATGGGCCCTGGCTTCAGATGCTTGTCTCTTTCTTATTCCACTGATCCTCTAGTGGGAACAAGAAACAATCCCTTGTAAGTCACAGGAAGGTCAGTGAAATTTTGTAGGCGGCGTAGATGTGGGTTGTGGGAGAAGTCCCGTCTCTCTGCCAGTACGCCAGGCAGCTGACCTCAGCCAGCAGAAGAGCCCAAGCTTCAACCTCTCCGTGGTTTGGAAAGTGTGCACGCTGCCTTCCAGGCTGGGGCATGCAAAGCAAGGGGAGGGATGAAGCAAGAGGCAGCACTTTAACCTTCCCTCCCTCATTTTAATGTCTCAGTGTCCATGGGCTGACTGCTTTGAAGAGAACTGGGTAGAATAAGATGGGAAAGTGGAGTACAGTCACCCCAGCCCTCTTCCTCCTTAGCCCAGGGGAGTTTGAGCTTTGAGGCACCGAGGGTAATACTGGTGCCCAGCCAAGAATCCTCCAGATTTGCACCTATGTTTGTACCATTAAACCAGATTAGATCAGAAATTTGGCCAGCCACGGTCCATGCTTCTCCTCTAATGGGGGAATTGAAATCGTTTGCTTGATTTCACCAGCAATAACAGCCTGCACCTGATTGGCTTTGGTCTCGCCCTGCAGTTGCAGCATCACTGGACACATCTGGGGCCTGGCAGGCACCTTGAGCTGGATTTTTTGGGTTCCCCTGATATAAGGCAGTCAAAGTGGGATGAAGACAGTAAGGAGCCATTGGGTGCACAGCACTGAGAAGCTACAGCCTTTACCTCTAGAGCAAATGTCTCCTTTTCTTTTACTTTGATCCTTTCTTTCTCTTTTTTTCTTTTTCCTTAGGCCAAGAGGTGTCTCCAGCCACCTCACTGTAAAGAGTCAGGTGCTCAATTTTTCTAATGCGTGTTAGAAACACATGTCCAGCCTCCCTCTGTTTCCAGCTATCGGGGGGTCCTTTCAGCCCTCAAAGGGAAAGCAGAGCTTCATGCAGCAGTGCCAAAAAACTTACTATTATCACAGTAATGATACAGGTCCATATAACTCCCTCTCTTACCTCCTCCCACCCCCAACTCTCTCCCAAAACACTGGCTGACAGTTGTTTTTTATATAGAATTGTTTGCAAAACTCTTGACATGTGCCTGTATCTTGAATGTTGCTGCAAGCATTCCTGGGCACTCCTGCTTCAACGTGCTTTGGTGGCTCAGAATTCAGATGTAATCAGCTTTGGTCTTCCTTAAAGGGTCAGGGGAACTCTAGAAATGTTTTTTCTACTAGCTACATACAACTATATATGTGTGAGTGTGTGTGGTGGGAGGGGTGCGTGTGTGTGTGTGTGTGTGTGTGTGTATAGATTTTATATATATCTCTATATATACACACATGCTTTTATATATATAGTATAGTTATACACATATGTAGTCTATTTATGCACATGTGTAAGCACACGCACACACACACATATATTTATATATATATATATCCTAGTTTTAAAATACATGTCAGTTTTGACCCTCCGGTAGGACTGATTGGCAGGTGATGATTATAATACATAGATCCTGCTTTTCCAAATATGTACAGGTTCATCTTGAAACAGAATCAGTTGATGGATTGAAGCAGACTCACAGACCCTCTCATATTTTCAAAGGTATGAGGCAGTTCCTAGAAGGAAGACTCACAATATCCTTTTAAGTTTTATATTTGTTTTAGCAATCTTTTTGCCCGTATACTAGAGGGCCCCTAGAATGAGCATCTCAAGAGGTTGGGAGCTAAGCTGGTTGGGTCTGGGGAATCTAATATAAGCAGGTGGGAAAGGTCTTCAGCCCAGCAATGCCAAGCCTCCATGGATGACTGTCCTGTGACTGCTGCATTGGTACTTGAATCTCAACAACCCCTGTGGACACTCAGACAAATGGAGGTGCACAGAAACACCCTGAGGGCTGTCTCTGGTAGACGTGCGTTCCATCCACCAGTCTGGTGAACATCCTTCTTCGGTTGGGTACCTTTGCTTTGTTTTTCACGGGGATATTGTTTGATTTTCCGGTTCTTAGCAGTGCAGTAGCCAATATTGAGTTATTACGACTGGACCCCAGTCAACACTAGGCTTGTCTCAGTAGGTGGAACTATATTAATTATATTGTTATTTTTTGTTTCATTTTGGGGGGAAGGGAGGGAAGAGTTCTAGGGGTGGGGTTTGCAATATAAAACACACAATAAAAACCTTAGTAAATAAAAACATGAAAAACCCATCCCTCTGACTTGCTGTCTGCTTTAAGTGTTGAACTTCAGGCAACATGAAATGAGGTTTAAAGAAGACAAAAAACTTGGGTGGCATTTCAGTCCTCTCTTTCCTGTTGAACAGAGAAGATGCAGGGTTTTGTCTCATTTCCTGTGYGTATTTTCCTGATGTCTTTAGAGCTTTAGTAGTGTGTTTACCTGCTGCCACATCTCCACCTCATACGTTCTTGTAGGAAGTGTGTATTAAGCCATTGACAGTAAAAGTTTAAAACTTTTGCCTACATTTGAATTTTTAGCAGTACAAAGGAGAAATCTAGTAGTTGTTCTGTAAATGCGTGTATGAAAATCCTTCACTTTAATGGCAGATATGGAAGCTCTGGCTGACTTTGTGATCCTCAGGTAAGAGCCCTACCACAGGTTACAGACCTTAACAACTTGGAATAGGGACTATCACAGAAAGCGGACAAAAAAATGGGAGAAAGGAAGTAGCTGTTTCTAGGTCTCAGACTAAGCTGGATGATGATGCCAAGGTCAGGACCTGATGTATTTTAGGAAGGTAAAACTAGCCTCAACTCTTAGCTTTCATTTCACTCCTGTGATGCCCTCTTTGAGTCTTTGTCCAAACCCACTCTAGGAAGTATGCACAAAGTTGATGATTTGGGTCAGTAGCTTACATGAGAGCTGTATGGCCTCGGAGCCAAGAAAACGTCGGGCAAAGCAGCCCAGCTGCTGGAGTGTGTCCTACAGCCCGTGGCAGCGAGGTCTAGCTGGGCACCATCCTCCCTGCTCCCTCTCCTCCAACCAATTGATATCAAGAGCCTCACCTCTCACCTCTGTGCAGTGCCTCACCTCTACCTTGCTGATAGTCTCACATTCATTTTTCCTTCCCTGAAATCTCATTTTCTTTGTACCTTTTCATCCAATGGTTGCATTTAGCCCTCTGACATGTGCCCAGCCTCTGAAAGACTTGAATTTGCTAACATGTCAACAGTGTGTCTTTCCTGCTGAGATGAGAACAAGGTCCAGGACCTTCTTTACCAGGACTCCTAATGCCAGAGATGGCAAAAAAGAAAAAAAGGAGCCCAAGAGCCATGAATGGAATCAGTATTTTGCAGAGAAGGTTGCACAGACGCACACACACTCCCACTGACACAGCACAGCACAGGCTCAGTCCAAGCAGGACATTCCTTTTCTCTTCCCTCCTGCTTCTGATGGTACAGGAAAATGGGAGATGCTGTTGGTCTCCCTCCATCAATTCTCTGACCTTGTCTGGCTATAAATGAGCAGAACTGGTGAGGAAGGAGTAAACGGAACATTTTAATCAGAAAATGCCATTCCCTTGAAACCAGATAGCTCTGCCCTGGTGGGTCAGTTGCCCTGGARTTTCAGTGAGGGACGTCCAGGCAGTAAAATATTTGTTTTGCATTTCAGAATGAATGTCTGTGCCAGTTTTTTTTATTTTGCGTGCCATTASTATTACAGAGGAAACTCAGATTGTGAGTCAGTCCTGTCCAATCAAAATTTTCTTTTAAAATTATGTTTCACAGAAGATTTGTAAACTTTCAAGATTTTCTTGCTGGAATAGAACAAAATCCAAGTTTTGAGATCTTAAACTTCCCTGTGAAACCTGCCTTCTGTTCTCCACCAACATCGAGCAGGGATTCAAGACACAGCCCCACTGCCACGAGTTGCAGAAGGATGRGCAGGACTACATCAGGATGATCTCGTGCCCTTCCTGAGGGCAGGGCAGATCACAGTAGCACAATAACCATGAGGTCCTCATGACAAGCATGATACCAGAGGAGACACGGCTTAGCTGGTGGAGTCTGGTCTTTACCTCACCCAGAGCATTTCAGCGCAGCTCGTAGGCACGTCTCTGCTCTAGGCCATTGTGGATCAGGATAGCACAGACAGCTTTTCCCTGACAAAGAAAAGCCCTGGCTCCACTTCCCAGAGAAGCTGGAAGAAGCCCCATCAGTTGTAGAAAAACACACTTGGAAGGGCTTGACTGCTGTAGCATATGTGTTGATGCCTCCTTATCTTAWTGAAAGGAGTTAAGACCTCACTGGGATTTCACGATACTTGCACACCGGCTGTCAGGAACAAACTGTTCGGATACCAGAGCCAAGTCACTCTATCAACAGGGYGGTTTCTCCACCTCCTGATCACTACTACCTCCCCTGCAGTGCCTTGTGAAGACCCAGCCCGCTGGTGTGGGGGCTCAGAGTGGGAAAAAGGCAGGATCACCAGCTCTTGTGACTTCTCCCTTTCCCCAGTCGCAGTTTGGCCAGGGCTGTTCATGGGAATTTCAGCCTTGTCTTGGGAAACTGTCCCMGACTGGCTGCGCACCCCACTCACCCTCCCTCCTAGAGAGGAACAAACAGTCTGTGGTTATAGGAGGGAGGCAGGGACTCCCAATCTCATACTTCTTGGACCCTGTGAGAGATTTTGGGGGTGTTGGAGACAACAGAMCAGACCTATTCCTGGCAATGCTTTTCTGCAGGCCTTGCAGTCTGATCCCCTGCACCAGCCAGCCTCAGACAGGAAGGAAAGTGATGCCAGAGCTGCTGTGAGAAGCAGGCTAAGGCTCTGCTCTTGGAAACGAGGTTTTGCTTCCTCTTTGCAAACTCACTGAGCTGTTTGGACCAGCAAAGTGATGAGGTTCATTTAGCACAAAATGGTGGAGCACTGTGTGGACACCAGCRTGGCAGGACCCTCAGCAGACCTCTTCACTCAGCCTTGTCCTCCAGTCACAAGCACTGTAAGGCAGACCCTGCAACATCTCTGATGTATCTCCAGGAAGCCTGACACTGGGGACAGGGTCGTGCATGTCCTGGCTGAGTCCTTTTTTTCTCTCCTCTGCAAATTCAGGAATCTCGTAGCGCTGGGCACAGGACTTGTGAGCTCAGAGGCAACAGGTACCCTACAAAGTACTCCAGTGAATGCCCAGAAGGAAGAAGGATTTGCACCTTTCTCCTCCTTGCTAGAGGAGACGCTACTAAGTTAGGAACTACCACTTTAAAGAAATGAATACATCATAATGTATATTTTATTTAAAATAAAGAAAACYAGGCACTGATGACAGCTTTCGCTCATTCACTCCACTTAGCCTGAGGGGCCAAGGTTGTACTTGCCAGCCCAAGGGACTGATGTGGCAGTGGGACACGAGCTGCAAACCATGTGAGCCAGACTCTGCATTCCCCCKTATTTTGTGGAAGAGGATCACCTTGAGATGTGGAAGGGAAGATGTGCACAAGGCAGCGCTCCTGTTTGTGTGCAAACCACAGCATGTAAAAGGTAACTGGGAGAGTTGCTCAAGGCCTGGCACTGCTTGTGCAGGGTCAGCCGCTGCTGTTCCTCCACCTTCAGGCAGAAGCAGGAGGAAGCAGTGGCCAGGCGAAGAGGCGACATCTCRCTGCTTACACCCCTGTAGGACAGCAGAGAACTTTTCCAACCCCTTGCAGATATCCTGCTGCCAGAGCTGGAGCAGGTCGCCCACGTGAGCTGCTCTGCAGCCACCTCGGGCCAGACTGCCCGTCACATCACACATCACTGCAGAGAACAAGCTTCTGCCCCTTGGCTCTGCATCCACCCTGCAAAAAAGCAAAAGCTTGCAGAAATGAGTGACTGAAGGGGCCCCAAAACCTTCCTGTGGGACTGGAGACATGGTGAGTGGGGAGGAAGATGAGGGCACAGACAATATGTTCATATCCTCAGGTGATGGGTTAGACAGAAATCTTTTCAGCCGAGCCCATCTCTGCCAGCAGGCCATGTACCTCGCTGGGACAAGGGTACGGAACAGGAATCCAGAGCCCAGGGAAGAGACCAGGGTGGGAGCAAAGTCCTATGGCTGAGGGAGCTGGAGCCCAGGGAGGGAAGGGAGAGGTGCCGGGGTTGGCTTCTCGACAGCCCTGGCAGTGAGGTGCTGGGGATTGGGCTTGGACTGAAAGGTTGACCAGGAGTTTCTGCTTCCCATAGACGAGGGCAGAGAGCAGGGATGTGGGTGGCCCTTTCCCACTGCTGAACAAAAGCTGGGCTTAATGGGAAGAGAATCAGGACTGGGAAAGATGCAGTTTGGGTTTGCTCTCAGGAGTTGGATGTGGTTTTGCAGTTGCTTTTCATCAGCCATGCAATTCCTYCGTCACATTTCTCCCTTTCCTCACACAGGGAAATGCTCAGTTTGTGCTGCCAGGTTTTGTGTGTGCATGTGGCTCCTCAGCCAAGGTGTGACCGGCAGTCAGTTTGGTTTCTAAGCTCAAGCCTACACTCAGAAATCTGCAGAAATTAAATCAAGCCATTTAGGCACATTGTGAGCAATACTACCTCCCTCCTCCCCTCCTTGTAGAGGCATAGGCTTAGCTGAACACTGCTTTTCCGGCAGGAGGGAACAAAGTGGAGAAGCTGGGACACACCAAGGTGCTGTTCCCAAGTCACAGCTGAGCACTGCCTATTTGCAACACAGACCATCAGTGCTGAAGTCTGAGGTCCCAAGTGTTTTCCCTGTTTCAGGTGTTGGGCTGGCAGGCCTCACTGGACGTGCACAGTGACCCCGTACGTACGTGAGCTGTCTGCTATACCAGTGCCACCCTCTCTGATGACCCTGCTGGCAGCACCCCAGCGAGGCTGGGGGGGAGCCGAGGGTCTGGCCTGCCCAGGCTGTGCTGCGCTCAGAGCCAGCGCAGTGCTGGGGCCTTTCCAGCGGCCCTGGCCCTGGCCCTGGCCCTGCCTGTCTCTGCTCCCAGCACTCCCAGGGGAGTGCTGTCTGGATTGGCAAGGTGTCTTCCCTTGCCAATTCCCCTCACTGCCTGCTTTCTCCCTGTTGGTAAAAAGGGGGTGAATTTTCATACATGAGTGTATGAATATTGGTTTTGTCACTTAAGTTGTTTGCAGAAGCCTCAGACGTTTTGTCTCACTAACTCCAGCACACTAAGCCTGTGCCTAAGCCCCACTTTGACTTTAGGCTCTGATTTTAATGGAGCTGAATATGGTGCCATCTACAATTGGCAAATTAAGGGAAGAAAATCCTAACTTGGTTCTGCCACTTAGAGTTGCAGGAAAGAAGATGATTGATTTTCTTTTAAGAAGGCATTGCAAACCAGCTGCCTTTCAGCCTCCAGCTACCAGCTGACCCTAATCACCAGCAGTGACTGATTGTTCTGCTCAAGTCCACCTTTTAGCAGGCACCTGATTAGAAAAGACATTGACTGAAGTCTCTTGGAAGAGGTAGATGCTCTTTTGTTTTAACAGAGGAGAAACAACAGCTTGATAGGTTAAAACGGGAGCTTTAGCCCAGCAAATGCCAGGCCCTTTGTAGGACTTCCACTGAGTGACCTCTTGTTGGCATGGGCACTGCAGGATCCTGCTCTCCTGCCCCGTGTGCGGGGCCGGCCATCTTCTCCAGAAATCCCCCCACCAAGGCAGCCAAATCCCCCCCAAGGGCAGCTGTGTGTGCCCTGCCCTGCCTGCCGGGAAGGGAATGGAGCTGCCTGAAGCCGTCCTGCAGTGCTAGGCAGGAAGGTGTTAACAGCATCTCCCAGTGCCACATGTCTAAACGCCTTCCCCTCTGGGAAGCTGCTCTCCCTGACTGTGCTGCAAATTAAACAGCTCTTCAGGTCATTTTTCCCCTCTTCCCTTTTATTTTATTTTTTATACACCCGCTTTCTTCAGCTGTCATGGGAATGGCTGAGGCTCGCCCACACACAGCTCACAGCAGCCTCTTTGGAGGAGCACGCGTGCTCTCCCCCTCCAGCTCTGTCGTGAGGCAGCGTGCAGGGCCGGTGGGGGTGGCTTATGGGAGGACATGACCAGCTGCCCTTCCCAGACATGGTGCTGGCTCTCAGGTGTCCCGTCCACCCGCCCTGGCCTCCTGCTGCGGCCAAAGGATGCTGTCAGCTCCGGCCTTGTGCATGCCCATCACTGTCAGCTCCTCTCCGCAGAGGCTCCGTGCTGATGTGCTGCTCCACCGCACTGTGTGGGCCAGCACAGCCCCTGGGGTGGCTCACCAGAGAGCGGGGGAACTGGAGATGGGAGCTGCTCTTTGCTATTGCTGATGCTCCAGTTGGCCCAGCTGCCTCACCATCCTGGAAACAGCCAGCTGGGAGAAGAGGGCTCACCCCTAGCACCCAGCACGGGGTATGTACAGCATGTCCTGGCACTGCTGGAGCAAACCCACCAGAGTCAGAAGGCCTAGCAGACTTGGGAGTGACTTCTTGCTCTTAGCGGGGGAGGAAAGATGGAGGACAGGGCTTCAGTGCTGCTCCTTTGTAAGTGTTTCTGCTTCCCTCCCCAGGAGCAGCCTGAATGTATTGCCRGGAGCAGAGGACCCCCGGCCAGCCTGGGGAGGGAGGGGGCACCGTGCTGGGGGAAGGACGTCGCTGGCCTGAACCACGTCTGTAGCTCATGGCGGCACTGCCAGGCAGGAACAGTGTCCCCGATGGATTATTAACCTTTCCCCTGGTACCTCAGGCTCCTCTTGCAGCTCACGGCTTGTGGCAGAGATTTAGTGCCAGGACAACTTGCTATTTCGTGTCACTGTAGGCCTTGTGCTCCTTGAAGGGCTGTGGCAACTGAGGACATATGTACTTAGCTCTAGAAAGATGCTTAGCGTGTAGCTTTTAATCAGCTCTGCCACAAAGGCCTGAGTGTTACACCACACAGCCGTGGTACCTACAGGAGCTGCAGATTCCCCAGGCATGAACAGGGACAMCTGGAGGCACTTGTGCATGGACACAACACACACATTTTTTCCCTCCCTGCCTCCAGCAAAATGGTCTCCAACATCATAGGGTTTGGTTCAAGTAGTATGAATTTGGTTCAAGTAGTGTGAAAACAGGCGGACATCAGCCTTGGGGACTCAGGAATATCCATCCTCTGAGASCCCATGAGTCACAAGGGACTCAGCATCCATCTCTAGTTTTTCGTGATGCTGTTGTTTGCTTGCTGGGTTTTACTAGACCTCAGTGGCTCATAGCACGTCTCACACAGTGCCTAAAGCAACCCTGGTTGGAAAGTGCTGTCCCCACTCCAGCCTTCATCCCATTAAAACTCCACTGCTGCCCAGCCCCCCCATTTCCAGACCTGCCTGCAGACGAGCCAGCTGGCCTGCAAAACAAAGCCCAGGTGGGGCTGGGTGGCCAGAACCAGCCCACAGCCATGAGCAGCATGGGGTTGGGCACTCAGGCTGATGCTCTGCAGCTGGGAAGGGGCCTTCACCCTGGGGCTGGAGATGGGAAACACCTGGGGGAGGGTGAGGCACAGGGGCAGGCTCCAGCCCGGCTCCTCGCAGCCCCTGGCTCCTCTCAGCGAGCTGCAGGCTTCTTCAGGTCTGGCTGGGTAAGAGGGGTGGTGGGGATTTGGGGGTGGGTTCCTGTCTGAAGCCCATCTTTTGGGGGTRCTAGTGGCTCTCCTAATTCCTGGCTGCTGGGAGCAACGGTGGGGGAAAGCTGAGCCCTGGCTCTGTGTTCCCAGTCTGCACCGGGGACTCTGTCCCCCCCAGCCATGGCTGCCCTTCAGTTAGAGGTGGCTCTGGGGATATGGTTGGRGTGAAAGGGTCTGGAAGGTGCCATGTGCTGCAGCGTGTTGGTAGCTGGGCTGTGTGTCCTGTCCTTTAGGTTCCTTCAGCTCTAACAGCTTTGGGGCTAGGACTGGGCAGCAGTTCCCCCCCAGCCCAGTGTCTGGGGGTGCCTTGACCTTTTGGCTTCACTACCTTCCCTGCATACCCAGCCCCACTCCAGCAGCACYGGCTGCAGCAGCGTGTTTTTTCCTCTTCCAACCACTGCTGATAGCAATCCCACCTGGGGCTGAGGTGGCCTCACCTCAGTAACCCCCGTGTTACTGAACCCATCGCAGCGTTTGGCTGCAGGAGCTCATTGAAAAGGCAGCACTAGGGGCTAGGTGAAATGCTGCAGGCCAGGCATTAACTGCTTGGGGAGCCCAGGCAGGTTGGGCTGGGAAGAACCACCCTGGGTATCGGTGCTGGTGCCCAGAGCTGGGCAAGGGAGTCAATGGGCAAATGCTGTAGGGGTCAGGGAGGAAAAGCAGCCGAGGGAGCCCCCGTGAAGTACCTCCTCATGCAGCTGTGCCTCTAGCCTGGTCTCCGGGGCACGTGGATGTTGTGAGGGCTACACGCCTCTTCAGGAGAGGCTGGAGAAATGCCGTAACCTTTGGTTTGCTCCAGAGGAGCAGGAGCAGTCAGGCAGAGACAGAGGGAGATGAAAGGGAGAGGGCCCAGGCTGGGGAGGGCAAGATGTGGCCCAGCTGCTGGAGGGATCCTGCTCCCCGAGCTTAGCAGGGCCCAGAGGTGGCTCTTCCCGGGGCACAGCAGTGGCACCCCGCACAGGGTAACACAGGGGCAGCCCTCGGGGGTGAGAGGTGCTGGCAGAGGGTTTACGGATGGCACTGGGGAGTCATGTAGAGCCCCCAGGGAAGGTTTCCCTGGCAGCTGCTCACTGCCAATACCTCAGTGCCCTTCTCCAGTGACAGGGTTTTTTGTCACGAGGCTCCAAATCCTCACTGCAGGCAGTGAGGAGATCGATGGGAGCAGTGCGGGGCCGGGGCTGCGCCTCATAACACAGCACAGCACTGCGAGGAAACCCCTGTGTGGGAGGGAAGCCGCCCTGGCCTCGCCATTGTCAGCGCAGAGCTTGGCCAGATTAAGTGGATGCTGTTGCCATGGTGACAGTGCCCACGGAGGAGAAACGGGGTCTGGTGTTTTCCTCACGTACAGGGATGCTGGGATCAGGGAGGACGCTGGGCAGGACGGGGCTGTCGGGCATGCAGCCATCCCCGGTGGCCCCATTCCCCTGGGGAAACCCCTCCCCGGGCTCTCCCTGGCCAGGGCACAGAGCATGTGTCTGATCACAGCCGGGCTCTGCTGAGCCCAGGGACAAACCTCGGTATCCTGCAACCCCCCGGATGGTGCTGCCGCCCCAAAGCTGGATGTCCCCACCCTGGTCTCCCTGCCCTGCTCCAGGATGGGACCCGGGTGTCACTGCTTCAGCAGTGCCCTTGGGAGACGGAGCTCCGGCTGCAGTCTCATGCTCCCTGTGAAAGGGTCCTAAGGTGGGGCCTGAAGTCAGGTCAGGGCTTTCCAACGCACATATCTGAATGTCCCAGCTCTGTCTGCAGCGGCCCTGCCAGCCAGGGGCGGTGACTGAGATTGCAAATGGGGTTGCTCTTTCTTTTCCCCTCAGATTTGCAGCCCAGGACAGAAGACCTCACCCCCCTCTTTACAGAATGATGAAATTATGGGAGGTGGAGGCAGTGACATCTGGTCTAAAATGAAAGAAAGGAAAAAGGGACACGGTAAAACCTCGAGGTAGAGGAGCCTGCGGCAGTCCAGTGAGTGCTCYTCCCTTGCCTGGAGCGTGCTGAGGGTGAGTACTACGGATTTGGATTAAGTTAATGTGTGATAATTTTATTGCTACATATCTAGTGTGTCTCATTTAATTCTCCCGGCCTTTGCAGTGGTGGGGTTGCTGCAGGATATTGCAACCAGGGCTGTGCTGTGTCTGGTTCAGGTGGTGAGGATTTGCAGATGCTAGAGCAGCACTACATTATGTTTCCAAGGCTAGCAGTGGTGTTACTGGTGCATTTGTGTGTYGAACAAAAGGGCTGTGGTTAAACTGCCACCGAGACCAACCCTCGGTGGGCAGAGCACCCTGCAGCAYCCCCTTAGCCAGTGGCCACCTGGCAGCTGTCTGAGGGTGGGATGTCCTGAGACAGCCAGGCTGGGCAACAGAGAATTTCCTCCTAAGAAATTACCAAGGAAAATGAGCATTTGCTCTAAATTGCAGCCCTATGAGAGCCAGCAGTCTTGGCCATTGTCCCTACAGAGAGGAAGGTCTGGAGGAAAAGCAGTGTGTGCTGGAAGAAGGTGGAGAAACAGGAGCTGAAATTGGGAAGTAACTGGGTTGATTCTCATTTAATAAAGGACAGGGAATAGGTTATTGTCCTAGTGCAATTGCTACCAGCCCTGCCTGTGGAGGGGAAATGAGTCAGGCGCCTGTGCATGTAGGGAGTCCTGACCAGAGAGCCTCCCTCAGCTCTCTCTCACACTTTCCCCCACAGCGAGGTGACCCAGCAGCATTCAGAGTAGGCTGGGTCCTACTTTGGTCCCCCTCATTGGATTTTAATTTGTCTCCCTGGCACTCTACCACACTATCGCATTCAGGCTTTTCCTTTTCAAAAGGCAGGTGTACGGTTTGGATCTGTGGGTGTTTGCCACCCTTTCACTCTTACGCTCATGTTCTTGTTGCCACTTTTCCACATTGTGCCTGCCAAGGGTTGGCTTTCCTTTTCCGAAACCGCTGGTCCTGTCTGCTGCCTCTGCCGCTGTCAGCCCTGCACGTTTGCTTGCTAGGATGATTGTCCCGTTGACTTCCAGGGTGTCCATCACACTGGAGAGCTGGCAAGCTTTTTTGGAGGCAGGAATTTTGCTGTGTCTGCTTATGGAAGGCTGTAGAGAGTCACACTGCAGCTCAACATTTGGCTTTTAAGAGTCACACAGGCTGTATGTGTTCACACCCCCGTGTAGTAAGGGGAGACGTGTAACCTGGCTGAAGCCTGTGTTGGGTTAGGGGAGACCTGGCTGCGCAGGAAAGTTGTAATGTTTTAACGTTTTTGGCAAAGGCAGTTTAGTTAAATCACGTTGAGCCCCTGCAGGAATGCTTTTATTTGAGATGAACAGTGATTTGCTGTGAGTTAGTTTAAATCCAGTCTCAATTCATCTTAAGACAGGCGGCTGTTCTTAATGGGAAAAAGCCTGCAAGTGTTGCACCGATTTATCAAAGGTGTTTGAGGCAACCCCTTGCTTCTGTGTTGGAAGCCAAAGTGCTATCAAGGAAGGCCACAGCTAGGCGTGAAAAAAAAMCCTATAGTTTGCAGCTTGAGTTCTTTACTGAACTTCTACTAACACGAAAGCATCACTAATGCCAGTCGTCTTAACCTAGGCTGAAGAGAACCAATTTATTCTCTTCCAGGTGGATGCAGAAGTGGTGAGGCTGTGGGYTCCTTTGCAGCAGGTCGTGGCCGCCCTCTAGTGTCCCCGGCCCGCGCAGCGCAGGGGGCCCAAGTCCCGCAGGTCTGTCTTCTACCGTCTTAAAAGGGACTCCTTGATAAACAGTGTTTRTGTTAACACCGTCACCTTCTCAGCTGGCTTGAGCTGCAAAGCACATAGCACAGCAACYGCTCTGCACTGGCTAACCTAGCAAGAAATAGCCTTTTGCTTTTAAAGCTAGAGGTTCGTAGGTAGAGGGCAGGGGTTTTGCTGTATCCCCTCTGCCTGTCTGCATCTCAGATGTGCCTTGTGACGCTCCCAGCTTAATGATTAATGCCTTTCTTCCCCGTTTCTCCGTTCCTGTACACATACACATACTCCAATTTAGCATGGCTGAGAAGTGCCTGACCAGCTACAGGGTCATGGCATCCCTTCAGGAGAATTTTGGGGTCCAGTTCCCACCTAAGACCTCAGTGTGGYCACACAATTTAATGAGTGAGCAGAAGGCTCTGACTAGCAAAATAGGGAGAGGGGGGAGACARGGGGTGCAAAACAATGCAGTAGCTTGTGCTCCTGTTTGCAGAGGTCGGGATGAAGAATGGTCTAATGCTCCCAAGGACATGGGACACAAGTAACTGGGGAAAGTGGCTGGCTGGCAGAGAGGAGGCTGATGATCAGCGCGAGTCCCTAGTATTGAAAGAAAGTCTGGAGTTAGCACGAGGGTAACAGTAAGGATATCAATTACTGCACTTTAAAAGCTACAGACAGAAAGAGCTATATTTGAAGAATTATA
This sequence comes from Oceanodroma leucorhoa, assembly GCA_030449065.1. NCBI lineage: Eukaryota > Metazoa > Chordata > Aves > Procellariiformes > Oceanodroma > Oceanodroma leucorhoa. The sequence goes on from JASVER010000048.1 coordinate 6,542,493, forward strand.
GTAGTATTTTTCTGTGATTTACTGGTTTACTAAGGCTACTAAATGTACTTTCACTGATTTGAAACCCTTCCTTCCGATCCTTGCTTGTTAGAAGGTGATACTTTTGCTATTGAGCTTTGAAATGGAGGGGAGGTAGCCAGAAAGACGCTACATGTTCAGTGTCTGCACAAAGACAGGGTGGAAKAACAGTTCCTCTTCTTTCTCTGGAGGACACAACCTATCAAATCACAACAAAAAATGTGCGAGTAAAATTCCAAACCTGGTCACCRTACTGGCTAAGGCAAAAAGAAGGTATAGGAATTGTTAAAAAGAGAACAAACTCTCCAAGCAGACCAGAATTTGATTGGATTAAAAAAAGTGTATTGGATGTCCAATACAAAATAATAAACATGAAGTTATTAAAAAAAGCCATAGAGTATACAGCAAATACTACAGAAAAGCAAAAAAATTGTACAGAAAGGTAGACGTCTACAGCAGTCCTCAAAATTATTCTACATGAGAATCATAAAACAATATACAGGTTTGGTTTTTTTCCCCAAATGTCTCTGAGGGAAGCTGTCACTTAACAGCTTGACTATGACACTACAAGGATACACAATGTTCCAAATTTAAAATCACAGGATATGTAAGAAAACGTAGCATTAAAATGTGAAAAAGTGCAATACAGATTGTACACTGAATTGAATAAATGTTTTTTAGTTTAACCTTAAAAAACCAACTTTGAACAGTTGTTTTATCATTAAAAATATTCCCCCTTCCCAAATTCAATGACAATATTAATATTCATGGTGTTATACATAAGTAATATTCACAAAGACCCACCAGCTAAGAATACTGTGTACGTACGATGATATTTCTTTGGGTATAGGTAAAAAATAGGCAAAGGAAAACATACACCCCCTCCTTTCAGGACAGGGTGCGTATTTTATTATTTAAATACATATTCTGTAGCTTATTTTGCCCTGAATTGTATTTATTAAAAGTCCAAACATCAATTATCCAGGTGGCCGACGGTGCTCCAATTCATTTGATCCCCCCTGCCCCCCCAAATAATAAATAAACCCAGCAAATGTCCTAGAAATGACAACACAAAAGAGCCCAGGAAAAGAAAGGAAGTAAAACTATAACCCAAACCCCTGCTGCTCTCCAGGATGATTCATTGGCTCTCCCTTCTCTTAGTGACAGGACTATGAAAATGGGCCCAGAGCTTTAGCTTTAGTCAAATGGATAAAAGAAAATAAATGAAGCAAAGTTCTTGGTTTTTTAAAATTTAAATTTAAGCAGATTACAGTATTTCCTGTTAATGTTCCAACAGGTGCAGCCATCTCGCAGAGGCACTACGGACTACAGCAGCGCCTGTYGCCTGCGCGTTCTCCATCGTTATCGCTGAGCTTCTGAGATCACAAATCTGATCGCTAAGGAGGAACAGATTCTCCATCTGAATCACCAGTAAGTTTTGAGTTTCCTTTCATCTTAAAAGTGAAATTGTACATGAGTTCATTAGGCAGCTGGGTATAGTTTTTTTTTTCTTTTTTTTACTAAAATACAGTCCYTCCTTTTATGCCATTCCTCCTCATAGAGTATGGCAGAGCTAGACAAGCATAAAAGGAGAAAACAAAAACCCTTTTCCTTCCCCTCATACAGGAGTTCCCTTTTAACTTTCCTTCCTTTCTAGACAGATATGTGAACAGCACCTGAGTCGCTAATACTGTTTTTCTTTCCAAATGGTTTCAAAAGTGTAAAAAAATACATTTTTGCCTTGCTTATGTCTCTGAAGAATCCTTAAGAGAAGGATTCTTGTTTAAATGGCCTGGGATAGAGAAATTGCACTGGGGTTGGACTCACTGCTGAAGGATCCTGTGGCCATGTGGTGGTGTCAAAAGTATGATATGGCATGTCGCTGATGAGAAGAGGTCCACAGTTCTCTGCTTCGGGGAGGTCCAGGTAGCTCACACCTGAGCACTACCGCAGAGAAGTGTTGTGCACTGCGCGCTGCTGCCTGTGCTAAGTTCTCCGTGCTGAATGAGCGCTCAGTCTGCACTTCTGTAGTTCCATGGTATGATCTTTAAACTAACAACAACACAACAGAGCACTGTTGCCAAAATAAGCTGTAGTGTCATCTAAACTTAAGGAACCCTACTTTACAGGAGGAATTATTTTTTTTTTAACATTTCTAAATGAGACTCTCACTGCAATTCAGTAACCAGAGACACAGTATGCTGAAGTTACAAGGAAGGACGTTACAGAAGATGCTTTCATTTTCTTCAGTCTTTTGAGTCAATGTAGAAAGACAGGAAAACAACAATAATGAAACCTCCCACTGGATCCCCTCCCCTTCCCCATCTACTTTTCCCCAATCAAAATATTGAAACTGCACAAAAAGCGACAAACAAGCCTTTCAAATTACATTTCAATTCAAACAGACTGGTAATCTCACAGTGATGAGAGGAGAAAGTCAGGCTTTTAATAATTATAATATAAAAATAATAAAAAAAGCTTACAAATAGCAGTGCAGCATCCCAAAAGGCCATGGATTAACTGCCAGAAGGGGACGTAATCATACGCAGAATAAAAACAAAACAGAACAACCCACGCTGGCAATGAATTTTCATACACAATAGAACAAGCAGTCAAACATCAGTCTAGGCTGTGGAAAACAACAGTTTCTCCTTCTTTTTTTTTTTTTTCACGCTGGCAATGAATTTTCATACACAATAGAACAAGCAGTCAAACATCAGTCTAGGCTGTGGAAAACAACAGTTTCTCCTTCTTTTTTTTTTTTTTTTTGATTACAATATTTTTTCCTTTTTATAAAAAAAGATAAAATAAAAACACAAATAAAATTGTACATAAATGCGAATGTCCAACACTGAAAAGGCAGGGCAATCACACCACTGAGACAAAACCTGACCAGAAAAAAACCCATGAAGTCCACTTTTTCCTTTTGTCTGGATGCTAGATTTCAACCTGATGCGTCCCATCCTGCATGGTCTCAGCAGGTAAATGGAATTCAACTTGGCAATGACTTCATTGCAGGACGATGACAAGAAAGGTCATCTCTTTTTGACCAGCTGTAGCACAAATGCACTGGTTGGTTCGTTTGCTTTCTGTGTATGCTCTCATGTGTCGTCCCTCTTTCTGTTTTTTCTTTTTTTTTTTTTTCCCTCTGTACAATTCCTTGTGTTCCAAGGCTGAGTCCCAAGACTTGTGAAACTGTTCGGAGTCATGTCCTGGTGAAGGTGGTCATGCTGTAGTGATGGCATTAAGGTCCTTCATAAGTCCTTCCAGGTGGGCCATCTCTTTGGTCAGCTCATCCGGTTCATAATTCTGTGGGAGATGTAAGAAGTTATTGGCAAGGTGACTTGCTTTCTTTAAAGGACAGAATAAGAAATAAGAGGAAATGGTCAGTGATTCTGGTGTAGATTGTGACCCTGATACATGAATAAGCAGAAGCAGATTTATCAACAGTTACAGAAATTAATAACTTGAAACAACTCTCTATTTTAAGTGCAGATCTTTTTACAATAGAGATTCATAGTTTCACCGATTTTTAAGACTGTGATCATTTTATCTGTTTTCCTTGTATCAATTCCTGCTTCAAGATAACAGCTTGCTTTGAACCACAGTAGGTATTTTAGAAAAATCTTCCCAGCTTAATTGGAAAAAAAGGTCAAAGGAATCACTTGAATAAAGCTGTTTTGAGAATCATTATGCTTGCTAAAAATCATACTCCATTTTTAGCCTCAATTGTCTTGTTTCATCTGTACTGCATTGATCACAGAATTATGATAGCTGTTCATGTATGCAGATAGATACCGTGAACTAGTTCATCTCAAAACCTTTTCTAAGCTGACCAAGTCTTTCCCAGTACTGTGTAGTTTCCAACCTCGTATGTTCCTGGAGCATTTCTCCAAACCCTCTTCACTCTCTCTACACGCTTTTCACAGAAGGTGAGCCAGGCTGCACATGGTCTTCCAGTACCAGCTCTGCTAATGCCAAGTCAGAAGCAACAGAACTCCCGTGTGATAGTYTCTGCTCTATATATTTAAGGTCCATTATTAGACCTTCTGGCTAGAGTCTAATATTAAAGCTACTGCTCAGCTGATTACATACCATAAAACYGGAGTCCTTCCCAGAGGGGAGCCCTCAACCCTGACTGTGATCTCACTTCCTTTGCTTCTAGATACAAACTTTTTCTTTCATTTAAATAGAACTGAACGCAGCAGGCACTTTCCAGTTTACCAMGCAATCTGGATTGTACCAGAAAAGTTGTCTCTGGCCCGTGTCTAACGCGGTATCTGCCGACTACTGACAGTGCTAAGTAGTAGTGACCTGGAAGTACTCAGGCTCATTCCTACAYGCTCTCATAAAAAAAGCAGAATCAATTCAAATCGCTATCTAATCCTAATTTTTAAAACTCATAATTTAACTAGTATTTAGTRTGCTGTGGTGACTAGGTATTGTAATAAATTTCTTCATTAATAAATTAGTAATGGCTATATTTAAATATTACAAATTTGTTAATGAATAAACTAACGAGTCTATTTTTGGTACCAACCAAAAAAAAGAATAAAGTAGGAATGACAACTAGACAGAGGGCAAAAGTGCACCGAATCAAGCATGCATACAGTTTCTAGACCAGTGCATACAGAAATAAAATCAAGAGGGTGACAAAAGRAAAGGACAATAAGGAAASAAGGAAAAAAAGAAAAAATAATTCAAAATAAGCATTTCCTGTAGCAGTAGTACAATAGCTAATACAATAACTACTTGGCTTGCAATCTGAAAGGAAAACAGCTCTTCCAGTGCCTGACACCCAAAACATCCTCACTTCTTAAAAGCTATTTCCAAAGAAGCCCAACAGTTGCATTTTTCCCAGAAAGTCCGAACACTTTCATAYGAGTATCTAAAACCATATTTGGGATGACGGCTTTAAACATTTTGGCATTAATGCTAARTTTTCTATCTGTGATGACACTTTGGATGCTCTGCAGCAGCACAGGAAGCCGCAGCTGCATGACTTTAATCGGATCCAGGCACAGTACGCCTGCAAAACAGACAGAAATAAATGACATCTCAAAGCGAGCATGAACCCAACATCTTAAGCTGTACAGAAGAGCAAATGGCACTGTTGGACGCCTTCAGCTCTGTGAATAAAGATGCTCTGTACATCAAGATAAGCAGGCAAAAAACAGATGTGCAGGGCACTTCTGAGTACAGAAGCCTGCATATAGGAGCCCAAGTCATAAACCAAAGCTCCATTAGGCGCTACGTACTGTAAAGAATGAAAAGACTAGAGCTATAGATGGTGTCTGTCTTTACTCTCCTCTTCTCGTCATTGTGATAGGCTAGCAGAAACCAGAAGCATTGAGCATGAGTCAAGAAAGGAAATCTCAGAGAACATTATGTTCAGCTAATRGCCTCAGTTCAGCCAAAATGTTGCCGAAGGTTTTTCGGTTTTTGACTGAGTGGGCCTCGTGGACTGGAATAGATGGAAGCACTGCATCTGTTTAGTGTTGTGTAACTAGGAATGAAGGTATGCTCTTAAGCAACTTTCAGATTCAGAAAGCACTATTAGTACTTGCAATTTAAGTGCTTATTCTCTGAATTTACTGCCTTGTGTAGAAGGTATTTGCAATAGATTTTTTATATGGGTTAACAGGCAATGGCACTTGGTGGAAGTCAGAAGCCTCATTATCCTCTGCCTTYGAAAGTCTCAGTGCAGACATTACTAAAGTTTGCAAGTATCGTATAAAGAGAGATTCACCACAGTTTGATAAGCACTGCCAAAGAAAGCCACCGGCAGTGTAAGAGTACCTACGCTTTCCGAGTCCTCAAGCATCCTGGTGGTCTCCTGCACATCAGGGGCACTGGGAACTACCACTGGCATAGGAGGTCGAGTTCTTCCTAAAGTCCCAATTGACGCAGTCTTCACCGAGTGAACTGGATGGTTAGGAGCTTAAAATAAATTTGTTATATAGTTATGCCTCAGGTAATTAGTTCTTTTGCCTATTCAGAAAGCTCTTGAAAGTAGGAGAATAAAAAGGATTCTGTTAGAGGAAAATGAACACTTCAAATTAWGGAGTGCTGAATTTGAATTTTTGTCTAGTTTATCTATGTACATAAAAGAAAAGGGCCTTGAAAATTAAACCAACCAAATTCACTCCAGCCTCTGACATATTTCCTTTGATGCCCAACTCCACCCCCGGGCCCTTAAGGAGGGTACATTTTCTTCTTAAAGTCTCCTTTTTCTCTTTTTGGCAAGYGTGTCTTGCCAGTTTTCCCCCGCTCACCTTGCTGAGTCAGTAACGGCGTGCTTGGCAATGCAGGGTCATACGTGGAACCGGCTGGTGGAACCGCTGGCACCGCAAAACTCTTCAGCGGGTGGGAAGGACGGACGTGTGCCGTAGGGAGGTTCTGAGCCGAATCCTCTTCTTGTGCATTAGCCAGGTAAGACCCTGTGGTGCTTTCGGGATCCTGGTGGTCAGCACACGTCTGAGACGAGGAAGCCGGCATGGTGTCCGTGCTAGGTGTGTTTCGAACGGATTCTACAACAGGCAAGAAAAAAAAGTGGTCTATTTTCTTTAACAAAAGAAAATAAACACACACAGCAGTGTTTGCAAGCACCTTTTCCAAGATCACTGTTATAAGCTAAGAAGTGAATTCACAGATTAACTATCTGTGTAGCAAATAACACCAATTCTGTGTAACTGTCCTGTTTTAAGGTGAACGGCAATGGCTGTCTAATAACAAAATAAGCTTGAGAACYGAATGATTCCACAGGCATAATACCAAATCAACGGTTTTCTACTGAAACAGCTACATGTAATAAGACCTCAGATAAACAGCATGGAACACAAATCTTCATTCTCATTTTACCTTTGAGTATTTCACAGTATTGGCATTCTTAAATAGGTATACTAATGTATCACTGTAGTGCATGTATCACTGTAGTGCATACAGAAGAGCCAAACTTTTTTCTGAGATAGACTTGAAATCCCTTTACTTGCTGAAAGCTAAAATGAAATCACAAGCTTCATTTGTTTGCCTGCAGCAGGCTCCACCCTGATCTAAGAGAGCAATGAGATGGTACCTTGAATTTAGGGCATCGTGATCCTACTTGGACCACAAGCAGGAGAAGATCTGGATTGTGAGAGCTGTCACTTCAGCAGCATAAACAGAACAAGGGAAACCGCTGCCTCTAACATATCATCTGTCTGTGTATTTGCAGCCTCATGAATTGCTTTCGTAAGGGAACAGGAAACAATGCTGTTGGCCGTGGCACCTCAATTAAAATGTAGAGCTTAAACTAGAGCAGCTCAGAATTCACTTCATCTCAAGATGTTACCTACGTGCAATTTAGCTTCAGAGTTTTTCAGAGCACTGGAGACATTACAAAAACTATTGCAAATGATTGTGCTTCAAGCCTCAAAATGCTGCACAGAAATCACCACAATTTTCTGTGTGCTTCAGGAACATTAACTAATGTCAGCTCTCAGTAGCAAAGTCTGGACTTTTGTCCTCTCTCGGTTTTTAACACAACTAATTAGGAAAAAAGTTATCATATTACGCAGCCCAAATTAGATTTAACCTGACGTTTCAGACTCCGGGGCTGAAGGCTTTAGAATAAGGAATCTTCCTATTTGAAGTTGTATATAAAACATTAAGCCTCCTTTTCCAAGGACATAATCACGTATCTCAAGGATCAATMTCTGATCTACACATGAAACTGTTCACAGAAAACTCAACCTATCACRGATTTTGTCTGTACTTAAAGCCATCACTCTGCCTCCCATGGAAAACCACAACGGGGACYGACCAAGTTAAGTTTCAGGTTTTGATTTCCACGTTTCACTCATTGTTCCATTACAAGCAAAATCTACCTGATCATTTATATCTCACCTGTGGAATTGGCCCTGTCTGAATGGGACATGGATGTGCCAATCGGCCACGGGCTGACCTGGTGATGGAGATAGCTGCGAGTTGGAGAAGCGAGGCTGCCGGAGTGGAAATGATGGTGAGGGTTATCGAGTGAATGGATGGGATGAGCACTAATCACAGCTGTGAATGAATACAAGACAGAAAAATGCTTAACATACAGACAAGCATGCACGTGTACTGAAATGCACCATAWCCCCCCCTTCTCCCACAGAGCCACTGAACAGGGCAGCCAGTCGCTCAGCAGATTTACAGTGACACCAAGATGACATGTTTCAAYACCAATTTTCCAACTCTGCTCCAGCACTTTAGCTCCCACCATGCCAAGACACAAAACCCCCAAAAGAGGCTGAGCTCTTCATTTTCCTGTGCAGAAAGTGCATCTCTCTTGGCTGTATCTTTYAAGCGCTTCTGTTACACTTGAGAAAAATGAAGCTCAGCTCCCTTTAGAACTTCCATGTATTTCACACCGTGCTCTAAATGTCAGACCGAATACAGGAGACATATGAGCTCAAATTCCAAAATAATTTCTGTCTGTCATTGAATYTCTTAACATTGTAACCAAACATGGTATCTTTGGTTAACTAAATAATGCAAGACGAAGTAGGACAAGACACCAAAGGCTCTATTCATTCCCTCTGTGCAGACTTAGTAAAGCTCTCCTCCAGTACACTCAAACCAAAAGCCTCTTTTTCTTTTTTCCCCTCTTTTTTTTTAATCTTGCTGTTTTCTTTTTCCTGTTTGAGAGACATGAATTCTGTACTTACTGTAAATCATCCTTTGCCCTCACTCTTTTGTGCTAACAGCAAAACAAACTCTCACTACTCCCCAGCTGGGAGGAAAAGCATGCACAGAATTTAGTTCTGATGATAGACTAAAATACTGAGTTGCTTAAAATCATCCAAAAGAAAGAGTCTCAACACAGAGGACAGGAGGGAAATGCTACCACTAGCACCATAAAGAAAAAAAAAAGGCTGTGGTTCATTATTTTCTTTTGAACCATCTCCTGGAAATTCTCCAGATGTCCTGCCTTTGAAAGTTACTTTCTAGGAATGACATGATGCAGAAATCCATCATTRTAACGGTGAGTTCAGTTAAGACTTCTTGCACTGATGCATGCGGTTTGAACTCAAAGACTGACTAAACCAATCTGAACCCTCTGACTTCCTCATTTCCTGGAAAACAGCCTGTCAGCAGGACACGATATGTGAATTGATCAGAGGAGGCAATATACTTAGATATTTTCAGCTATTGGTAATAATTTCTCTCTCCCATTGAGTTACGCCAACAGAAAGCTAATGCCATTATCAACCTCCTGTAAATGAAGAGTAACTAAACTCTAGTACTGAGTAATCAGTAGGTTCTAGATTTAAGTCCTGTGAGATAGCTGTCAAGGGGATGTAAAAAGTCAGATACTCTCACTAAGAGCTTCAAGCAAGATTAAAATGCCACTTTGTCTTGCCGGGAACTGGCAAATGGAGGAATAACCCACAAAAKTCTGGTGATCAGAAATCCGGGCGGAGGGAACAGTCAGAGACACCAGGAGTTCTCTTACGTGTCAGCAAGGTAGGAGGCACAAAGATTTTAAGGCATAAAATTTTACAGGCATAAACATTTTAATTACTTCTATTTGTAGAAACCACTAGTCTACACCTGTGTTTCAGCAAGCATTTCAATCRCTATCAAATATAATGCATGTTACTACAAAAGGCTGCCTATATGTTTTTGCAACCACAATAAAAAAAATCATGCATGTACACTACACCTTTCAAGGCATTTCCTAAAAGCTTGGAGAGGGGGAGAAGAACACAAAATCGTAGTAGCTCTGAAACACTGTCCAAAGCAGAATATAGTGAGCAAGTGGGGAAAAGCTGATCCAGTGAAAAGCCACGTCCCCAGAAAGTTTACCCTGCCACCGAGCCATCCMGCTTAAACTGCTGGGTTTTGCTAATAGTTTGCTGGGTTATCAGACCTAAATCATGTATAGCTTTACAAGTCAAAAATTAGTATGTTGTACCACCAGTTCTTAATGAAGACCATGATGCACTGTTTAATTTCAAGGAAGAGAAAAGTTCAGATGAAGAAGTGGATAAAGAGAAATGCAGTGTGTTAAGAAGGAAATAGCCCTTTGCTTCCTAACATCCTTCTAGATCTTGGTTTTCCAGTTGTCAGAGAAGGAACTAACTAGGCAYACACCATTCCTGTTGCATTACTGTAAATTATACTAAAATTCAACATACTAAATTAGGATAATTTAGTATTTAAAAACTGAGTAACTAGATTTGAATGCTACAGTGGGGGGAAAAACACAATAGGAAGGAATCTGCAGGTACAGACTTAAACGCACTGAATGGTCCTGCCTTCTGTGCTGCTTGCCAAGGAAGGGCCTCGTGTACCAGTGTCAGTTTTCTGTGTAGYTTCTGCAAAAAGGTATCTAAAGACATTACATTAATATGTTTCCACTTAATATACAACAGAAACCTACAGCTGGAAGACCTCAGAGCTTTTGCAAATGGGATAAAAAGTCAAACAAAGTCTCAAAACCATTCTCAAGCCCTAAGGCACCAGAAGACCTTACCTATCCTTCCTGACACTTAGTGCATCGCGCTAACCTGTCACACTGAGCCAGCTGTGTCTGTTTTGTTCTTTCTGGGCAAGGCAATATCTGATAAAGAGAGGGGAAAACAGACAGGCTTTTCAAGTGAACACAGCAGGACTGGTACCAAAAAGGTATGTCACAGCTGGGTTTAGCGCTACAAGGGAAAATCATATCCACAACTACATCTGCCAGATTATCACATCAGCTTCAATACCATCAAAAAGTAGAACTGGAATATACCACCTCCCTGACATATGTATCACCACTGTATCACTTGTGCCAACTCTACATCTTTTCCGATGTGGGACTGATCATGTTGGCTGCTGAGTATCTTTCTCACTGAGTAACACAGTATGAGGGGTACTTTGCTATGCTGTTTCTGTGGAGCACTCAGCACACTTCAGCACCGGCTCCTATATGAGTTTATCTTACATTAGTTGTATCCAGCGCTGCACCCATTTAGAGAAAAAACACTTAGAAGTGCGCAAGGGAAGACTTACTGCAGCCTGAGTTTGTTAGGGGGTCACACAAGTCTGAATTATGTTCCAGCACCTGGCATGGGATAGGAAACCATCAGAATCCCACAGCTGCAATGTCCCTTGTTAGACACCCGTATCTGACAGCAGACAAAACTTTTAAGAAACTAACTGGAGTAAAGATGATTAGTGTAAAACTGTATCCTCTGCTCCTCCCTCATACGTGTAAAACAGRGAAAACAAGGAGCACCAGACTATTTTAAAAACAAGAAAAAAAGATACTACTCTTGTAAAAAGGTTGTGAAACAAGGAAACAGTTGAAAATTCACAAACCGAGCTAATCAGGTCAYCAGGACACTTGAAAAAGCACGTAGAGGCCAAGAAAACCAAGCACTCAACTTGAGGTAAATAAAGCAAAAAGTTAGAAAGTTGAAATATAATGGACTGGCCTGAAATAATTCCATAAAACACAAGAGCTTGTGGTAGCAATTACCTGGCTACAGAGTTGAACATGAACATAGTGCTCAGGGAAGTCTAAAGCTCAGGCCAGATAAGCACTATGTAATTTTGCCTCACGGTTCCGTCGCTGCAGGTTGACTTTTGTACTTTTTACTTGTGTTCTCAAGTCAGGGTTTCAGTCTAGTTGTTCAGAGGCTTAGCTAAGTCCCTTTCCATCTCAGAGTCAGCATTTGAAAGCTAGATATAGTAATTCTTAAAATATTTCATAACAATAATTAAAATATATTTCTACTGCCTCAACAAAATTTCAATTCAGCACTTTTGCTCAGATCATCATTAACTGATAGAGAAATACACAGACAAGAAATAACCAGACATCCTCCTCATTTAAGAGTCTGCTCTGCCAGACTCAAAACCTCAGCCGCTATCAGTGGTCTATCCACGTTCTAATAAATCAGTGTAAGAGACACATTGTGGAGCAAAGCTACYGTCCACATTGCAGGCTTTTGGTATCCTTTCCAAAAGACGAGCAGCGTTACTCCTTCAGAGCCAGTTCTTCTGCTCCGTAAATTAGGGGAGCAGCTCACCAGYGGGGATGTCTCGCACCGAGATGTGTGGTGATCTATTGCCCCAGTTCTCTAATTCGCTCCTACTGGATGAGCAGCTGAGTTGTTTCTGAAGCTGCTCCGGAGCCACTACTGCATTTCAGCATAAATMCATACTGATTTGGGTTTGCCGTATGCGGGCGGACTGTAAACTACAGCTGGTCAMGAACTGCCTCACAAATAGCAGTGGGGACAGCAGTAGTGTGTTTCATGTTTCGGTGTAAGAGTAAGATCACTGCAGGTAAGGGTAAACATGGTAATGTAGAAAAGAGTAAGCGTGACTCCTGTAAAAGTAAATCCTGCATCGCTAACCTCAGAGTTTCAAGACAGTGCCAGTAAATATGAAAATAAAGGGAACCAGTGAATACAATACAGCTACATTTTCAAAAAGGCTCTGACTCYACTCCAAAGTTAAAATATTAAGTTGCTGTTGGAGGGAAAGCTCTTTTATGGACTGAAAGCTGGTTACAGATARGAAGCAAAAGGAAGGGGTGGTCATCAATTTTCCAGACAGAGGAGAGTCAGCAGGAGATTCCCCAGGTATCAGTGCTGGGACTGGTTTTAATCAATTATCTTTCTCAGTGACCCAGACATGGAAGCAATCAGAGAAATCTTCAAGTCTGGAAATTATATTAAGGTCTTTCGGGTAGTCAAATGCTATTTTGATGGCAAGGAACTCCAGAAGGACCTCACAAGACTGAGCGAGCAAGCAAAAAGATGGCAGGTAAACTTTAGYGTAGCTAAATAAGCTATTAAAGTAGTAATACATTGAGGGGAAAAATAATCCAAAATCYAAAGAGTACTTGTATGATGCTGCACTCAGAGCTGGCAGTTACAGCTCAGCAAAGAGTTTCTGGAGATACGGTTGACAGATCTCCGATATCATTAGCTCAATATGCAATGGCAGCCAAAAAAGCCAACAGAATGTAGTACCTCATTCAGCAAGGAACGTACCGAGAACAAGGCAGAGGACACTGTTCCTGCTCTGTAAGACCTTGGTGGTACTGTGTGCAGCTCTGGCCTCTCGGCATCTCAAGAAGCATGTAGTAAAGTTAGAAAAGGTTCTGAGAATGGCAACTAAAGTGATAAAGGGGATGGAGTAGSTGCCTCATAAGGGGAGGCTAAAAAGGCTACGACTGTTTGGTCTGGGGAGGAGAAAACTTAACAGTGGAGAAGAACCTGACAGAGATTTACCAACTCTCTACAATTCCTATCTAACAGCTGGATACTGCAGAGTACAAGGGGAATGGACTATAAAAAGCAGCCAGGCTCATAGGCTCTCCGTAAAAAGCACCTGCAGTTGCCACTGCTGGAGCCTGGGACAGATAGACTGTTGGACACATTCCTGACTCTTCCCCACTTTTGCAGCATGCCTCCTGCTCGCTCAAATACAGCTATTCAGTTTTTCCTTTTAACTTGATCTAACTCTGCCTTCATGATAAGGGATTCAGGATGCCTTCTTTGAACTGTTTCCACTGCAGATACGACAGAATTACTTAGGAGAAGTAAGTAGGAAGGCAGTATGTGAGTGTGTGTGCCCGTGCATACAGTATCAACGTGGCTTGTTTGGGTGCTCCGAATTTCAAGCCAGCTGGTAGGTGGGCTGTTGACTTACGCTGAGGCGGTTGAGAATCAAAAGGCATCATCATCTTGGGCCTCATCCCCCTTCTTCCTGCCAGTGTGGACATGCTATCCTCTGACTCATGCCCTGAAGGAAAAATACTGAAGGTTATTTACCATTGCAGCAAGTTTTCTGTGATACCATACCAGATGATTTCAATCCTCCTCTCTCTATTTCTGGGCTGTCCTGTTTGTAAGCAGTTCTGTGACTCATAATTGATAAAAACAGCTCTTTCATCTTTCACTAGAAGGTGGAAAAGAGGACAGTTAGGGTAAAGATTACTGGAGAAACTCTCCGGGCCATAATGCAAACGCAAGCCTCTGGCAGTGCAGCTCTGGGCAAAGAGTGGCAGAAAGAGAGTCACACGTATCGGTAAGACACGATGGATTAACAAGTTAACCACTCACCACGTGAAAACTCACCCACACCTCAAGAGTTGAGCAATAGCTGGTTAAAGCACCAAAACCTGATTGCGTGTTTGACCGCTGAAAAAATGTCACACACGTCTCTCAACAGTTTAATATGAAACACTTGTTAAGATGATCTTCTGATTACCAATCGGTATTTACCAAGGGGAATTCATGATTTAACTCTTGGGCACTCAATTTTCTCACTAAAACGTGTGATCCATCCTTTTCAGAGAGTCTTATGAACTAGGCACAAACCCAATTCACTACTTGGAAAATAAGAACAAAAAAAGATAAGGGTAACAGAATAATATGTCAATAAAGTGATTTCACCAGATACAGTAAAATGTATTTAATTTTAAACATCGTGGTCAAAGTACTCCTTGATAGCTCACCTCTGTAGGAATTCCGCCTTTGATGGATATTGCTGTCCATGGAATTATCAACTGGGGTGATGTCTTGGGAGTTGCGAGGGATTGGGGTATCTGTCATGATTGGATTGGGATCTGGAGATTTATCAATGGGTTTTAGCTCCAGTCTTTCATGATGGATCCAGAGGTCAGGAGGCTTGACATCTTTGGAGTTTCCTTTGTACTTATGGGACCCATTCACCGATTTGCAGGCAGCTCGTTTCCTTGGGAAGGAAAACAAATGAAATGTTCTTAGATGTAGGCTTCCTTTCACTTGTTGAAAAAGGCAAATTTTCAYTGAGATCTCCTTCAGATCTTGTGTCCAGCTGAGCAAAAGCTACCCACTGGGCAGGAAGCTTTGAATTTTACATATAAGCACATCTGACATCTCAAAGCATATTCTGCAACTCTGATGCCATGAAATTTGTCTCAAATGCTACCACAAGCTGCAGAACTGTGCTCTACAGCCCAAGCTTTCAATAACAAAAATTAAGTTTCCAGTACTTATGGTTATTAAGAGAATATTCTAAACATGAAGTGCATGTGCATCATGCTGTGCCCGTACTCCAGGGCTTACAACCAACCTCAAACAATAGCTGGAGGAKGAGTGTGCAAATAGCCAATTATCACAATAGGATGGTTAACTCTAAAGACTAATGACAAGAATGTTCATTTTACCACTGCTCAGGTTAGACACATCTAACTAACATGYTTTTTCATCGCTGTTGAATAGCAGCAGCAGCAGCAACAAACTGACTGTGAGGCAGACATTTGACATGATGGAATTTTGGAAAAGTAAAATGTAGAGCTCCAGCACTGCCCTCCACACACRCTCCTCACTTTAGACCCTGGCAATGATGGAGGAAGGTGTCCCCCTTCTGGGTAGCACACTTGCTAGAAATGGCTACGATATGACTAAATAAAACTTTGAAAATATCAATGGACGGAGCCTCTCATGTAGGTGATGCGCAGCCGGACGTGCTGCCGGCACCCTGCTCTGAGCACTGCAGCTGAACGAGTAAAACAGACCAGAAGGTTATTCACTGGTTGTGGGTTGCTGCACGTAAGAGTTGGCATTTAGAAACAGGGAAAACAAAGGCAAGATTTCACAGGGTTACTTCTGCTCTTTGGAAATAAAACACATCTCTTGGGCACAGGCCCATGAATTTTGCCCTCTCCCAAGTGCACCCCCAGCTGCTAGACCATCACTCGTATATCCTTGCTCTCCTCTCCTGAAGAACTTGCATTTTTGCAGGATGGTTCAGCATCAGCAAAGCAAGTGGAGATTATCTTCTACACCTGGCTTTTAATCACTTTCTTAAAATTCTGTTTTCCATAACAGTGTCTTTTCAAACTTAAAAAGAAGCTTTCAGCTCTGTTCAGTTCTTTCAAAGAACGTGCAGAAACAACCTTCAGGAGCCTAAAATGGAAGCATTGCTGCTGTAGTCTTAATTCAGAGGCTCTAAATGAGCGCAGAATTCAGATACACACCTATATTTTGGATTTTGGAGCACTTTTCTAAGGAGTCCAGCACCAGATTCAGATTCCGCTCCAGTAACCTGTCTAAAAATTGGATATTACCATGCACAGCTTGTAAACCTACTCCACACAGTGATGTACATGCTAAGAACAGAAGTAAGAATCTGTCCGAGCTGTTGAGCTCTCACAGCTCTAAACAGATGTATTGGCTCCAGTCTGGAAACAGTATTTTAAACAGTAATTTCTTCTCAGAGAGGGGCAAGTGCAGGTATACATGAAGCATTGCCCCAGTTTGCCTGTAAACTCTTARTGGTTTGTAAACTCTCAAGCACTGATTAGGAAAAGCAGAACATCACCATCATCACACACATGATAACTTTGCTGTATTGATGCATGTTATCTTCTGAACACAAGAATTCAAACTGCATTACTGATCTGTTAGCAGAACAGGATTTCTAAAGCCCACAAGACATAAAAGTAATAAACTCTAAAGCATCATACAGAAAAGATTAAATCATAGAATTAAGTGAGAAAGGTAGGACAGGGCAAAGTGCCACCCGGACGTCTTACTTTTTYTGGTGAGAAGTTGTACGACGAGTGCAGAAGACAGCAACTATCACCACTATCACAATGGTGATCACTCCAACAGATACTATGATTACAAGGAGCATGTTGCTATCCAAGGGAGAAGTAGGACTTCCGTGGGGACTGTTACTGCCTGTAAGAGTTTCAGATGGGAGAAAGGGGTTATTTATTATCTAGAAAAAAAAAAAACATCAAAAGCAAGCAGTGCCCATCAAAGTCTTATAGAATCATATCGATTAGCTGAATGAGAAAGATGGTTTGTCTGCTAAGATTTCAAGTGAAGAGCTTGCTTATTTTTTTGTCATTTGCCAATTGTGTTTCTGTACAATTGTTAAATTTGTAAGATGCTTGATAGATCCATTTCCAACTAACAGTCTATAAAAATTTACGTTCACCCTACTCAAATAGTTATCATAAAAAAATTCAATAGTTTAGAGTCTAAGGAGAGTTAACCTGGGACCTTGCTAAAACTACAGCACTACAGGCATCCCCTTGGACCCAACAATCRCGTGAATTGCTATCAGTATTCTACAGTGGTCACCTTCCTCTGAAAGAAACACATTTTGTACCACTAATGAGCGTTACCTTAGGGCAAGGCTTCCGCAATGCACAGTGCTAATAAGGAGAAGAAGTTAAGATGATTTTTTTCCTTTCTAATCTGTTCTTACTGAATTAATTTTACACTTGTGCACTATAGCAGCCCTTTAAAACTAAACTGGGAACAAGATCTGCTTATCAAGACTGAAACGTAAATGCATGCGATGGTATTTTTTCCATATACCCCACACAGTAGGCAACAACACCATGACAGAAGCATGATACAATTTCTTGAGTGGGAAAAACTATCATCGTAAGGAGAAGTTACTGGAACAGATGCAATCAGTATTTTCAGTAGGATATGGCATCACTCGGTGAAACACGGAAAAACACTGCCTTTAAATTGAAAAGCTGTGTAACAACACTTACCACCAAGGGGTGGTTTGTAATCTGGTCCTATGTCCACCGGGCGGCTTCCTTTCCCTGCAGATCCTGAAGCTGAAAAGGTCATATATGTGGTGATTTTATATACACCTATATACACACACACGTACACATAAACACACACTTTAGCATTTCTAAGGTGGCTCTTTCAGAACTTCTCTGAACCACTGTGAGCRTTTTTTTTCCTCCTTTTCTCTCCCCTACAACATGATTTGGCTTTGAACAGCAACTGTGTTTCTCCAAGAGAACCACTTCTTCAAAAGAGCTATTTAATATTTCGTTTCCTGCATTACTGTTTTCCTAAGTGAGCTTAGGAGTCTCTACTAGTATTCATTTTTAAAAATACAATAAAAATTATTTGCAGTAATACATGGGTATATTTTGAGGCAAATGGCTTTGCCACATTTGTACAGACAGTTAATCATCTTGAAACAGTAATTATACAGGCTTCTTTTCCTAATACCTAATTACAGTAAGTGTGGAAGACTGGCAATAAGTGGAAGATCAAAAGCACAGWAAACATAGTATTAAGTCCCTGCCCATCCATAAAACTTGCTTTCAACTTCCCCCCATTCTTTTCTCTTTGTTTCACCTTCACCACAAGTGACAATGAAGTATCACAAAAATGTTTTTTGGTGAAACCTGGGAAAACAAATTAATAAGTTTCAAAGCTTTATGTTTATAGGCTGACAATGGAAGTAAACATATCTGTACCTCAATTATTACAAACTGAGGCAAATTACACAGTGCCTCCTGAACCTTAGCTACTGCTAGTGGGCTCCTCGGTGCTAAATGCAAGAGCTGACCTACCAAATGAAATGCTGTCCTCTTTTCACTCTAACAAGTACTTCCCCTTGCATAATTCAGGTCTAATTTAGATCACTGGCTGCCACAGCAAGACGCATGAAGTCACAAGTTCACCTCTAATGTTAAGACCTTCCCTGAGTTAGCAGAATGCTTCCTGCAGATGAAGATACACAAAACCCGGGTTCTTTCACTTCTGTGTTTTCATTAAAATGCACTAGTGCTAAATTACCATGAATGATAAAAATACTGTAGTAGGGGAMACATACAGCAAGATGCAAAGAACAACATTCCTCTTGTTATAGGAATCCATAACACTGCACATTTTTGCACAGTTATGTACAAAAAGCCAAAACCACAAAAAAAAAAGAAGTCTGAAAATTCGGCAGTTTCACAGTCAGGAGAAGGATTTTTTCAGTTAAAAATCCACTCTAATCAAGAAGTGCTAAGTGTTAAAGGATGTGTACAAATGGAAATTGTGAACCTGAAGTCAAAGCCTGTAAATTAGTCACTGTGCAATAAAGACGACTGGTACCAGCAAGAATACCGAGTCAGCCCTGAGAAGGATAGCAAGAAGGAATGTTACGTGTACACAGTGAGGAGTTAGATGCAGTCTAAAATAATGGAAAAGATGTATTGCAGGGCAAATCTGTAATGGAAAAGACATATTGCACCTGCCAGTCTAGAGAGGACACTGCAGTCAGTGAAAATGTGTTCTCTTCTTGAAGTACTGGACTAATAAWTTTGCAGCAGCAACGAAATAATTTAACAGAATTTTAAACACCTTGTATTTAATATATTTACRCCTGTATGACCAGACAGCTTGCACCGAAAAGACGTGAAATGATGAATTCTCTGAATCACTGAACCTGGCACTGAGGATATGTTGGAGCACCAGAGAAGCGGTGGGAGAAGGGGGGAATAAAAATAACTGACAGTATTTTAAAAGGACAAATAGACACCCTATACATTTTTAGTGCAGCAGCTGGAGCCTTAACATAGGCAAGATCATGGAAAACATGACAGATAGGAGATGGTGRCATACTTTATGCCCATCTTTCAGTTTTATTGAAACCGGTATTTTCAAACAAACTAAATGTCAGACTATAAATGTGGATGGTAACGGTAACTATGCAGATATACTATATTTAGACTTCCATAAAACATTTTACTGAGTACTGTACAATGCTTTGTTAAAAATAGCATAATAAAAAAGCAATATGGCACATATTAACAAGATTAACAACTAATTAACTGATAAGAATAAGAATTATAATTGCAGAATCATTATTCATGAGGGATATTTCTAATGAGTTCTGCAAAGACCTGTGCTTGGCCAAGTGTAATTCAATATCCTTAATAACACCGTGAAAGAAAATTAGAATAACTGCTACTGAAGTTAACAGATGACACAAAATACTGGAGTAGATGATAAGATATACAGTGTCACCTGCACAGCCCAGCAGGGATCTCGCGGTACGTGGGGGTGTAACACACCGAGTCGGTGCGGTTCATCGTGGGCTCTGCGCCGCCTGAGCAATGTACGTGCTCACACAGCCAACTCCCGTATGTGTGTGTGTATCTGACAAAGTATATACATCCTATTTAGATGATAAAAACGTTGGAAGGCAGCGATACGGAGAAAGCAGTATCCTCTCAAGCAGTCRTATTTCCAAAGGGCGTAGACGTCCTTGGGAATAACCACCCGCGCAGGGTCCTCGTAAAGCGTGGCAGCTCGGGGACGCCTGATACTGGCACCGACTGCGGGGTGTCGGTGTCTGCACACTTCCAAAAATGCAAAGGTAACTACAAGATACAAAGTCCAATTTTCAAAATACGATGAAATGTAGGTGCCTAACCAAGACGCTTCTCAATACCTAATTCCTGAAACCAGGGACCAACAGTTTAGCCTTTAAATTCTGGGGACTCATCCCTTATGCAGTGCAAGCTGAAAGCTGACCTGACTCTTCTCTGCGGTTTCTGCGGGCACAAGGACCGTAACTCGTCGCCTGTCTCGGAAGCAGCTAGTCACCACCACGACAGGGAGCGTAAGCCTTGCTTCTACATGATATGCTCCGAACCAGCACATGCACGTGCTGCATCTTCTGTACGGACACCAACCTTTTCTCCAGGATCTTACAAAGTTTGTTATTGAGGTTTTCCATTTCTTTCTATATTAAGGAACAGTTCAAGATAACATTTCCTTGAAATTGTTTGGTGGGTTTTTTTTTGTTTTTTTTTGGTTTTTTTTTTTTTTTTAGCTTGTCAATCTCCATGTTACCCATTAGGTATCTGTAAGCCAGTCAGTGTATTTTAATTTTGTGTTACTTTAGGGTAGTTTTACTAGGATTAGATACCTCAACCTTTGCTTTTGTATTAGGCCAGCGCAAGTCCTTGAAGCCTGACAGCAACAGCCACTAACTTCTAATACAAGCTCTGTGCTATAGACGTGTGTGGAGGAAGAATATAGTGTGCTTAATACAGAAGAAAAACATTCAAGTAGGGGAGAGAAAAAAAGACAGAACCATTAAGGCCAGGGAGTCAATCCCATTGTAGTTTTGTTCCGTCCCAGTCTCGAATAACTTGCCTGCTATTTCCTGAAAGACACAACTCTGCGATTCGGTGGTACTGTCACAGAGCAGGCTTTTCTGCTCTTCAGCTCGTCTTCTCCTTTTCTACATTTAACCTACTGCCACGATTTATAATCTCCGAGTGCTCTTATAGGAATTCTGAAACAAAACTCCCTTGGCTTTTATGTAGGGTTTTTATGATCTATAAATTATATAATTTGATAAAAGTTAATCAAATTGTTACTAGAAGAATATGTTACTTTAGGATGATAACGACAGATGAGAAGATTTAGTTATCTGCTGAAATGAGGTTAGAATAGCGCAGGACAGAAAACAGCAACTTTTACATGAAACTTTTTAATCTTCCYCTATTCCCTTCCACTTGCAATTGARCACTAATGATGACACGGTGAGCATCTGCTTTCCCACAGACAAGCCTGAATCTCTGTTACACAAGTCTGGATGTGAATTTACTCCGTAACTGTCTAGTATCAGCATTATTTGGCACACASAAGGTAAAAACACATTTAATAAATTAATTCTAAGTAGCAAGTTGAAAAGCAAGTAAAAAAAAAAAAAGCTCATTCTCAACCCCTTTAGGATCTATTTAATTGTATGTCTAAGCTGCTTGCCAATGTCCTTTCAAACTCATCCCTTTAGACTAATTCTTCCCCTTTTTATTGGGCTTGTAGGTTATTTGGAAGAAAGCAAAAATAGCCCTAGGACATTCACCTTATAATTCAATGTAGCAAACTCAAAGCTACCATTCTTCAAGCTAGCACTTTAAAACCTTAAGGCTTTTAGTAGCTAATGCTGTGCTCTTCAGGAGAGTCTGGAGTCTAAATGAGCTGACAAGCAGAATCTCTCTTGCAAAACAGCTTTCTAGAGCAGGCATACTTTCCTTTATTATGAAAATAATTATAGATTTAGAGCTCACAAAACAGCACTTGTGCTAATTAGRTAACTGATCTTCCACCTCTGTGTTCTGAGATCTTGCATCAATGGTCAGAAGCTGGCCGGAGTATCACTTAATCCAAATTCATTTTGACAGAATGATTCAGCTCTGGCACAACCTGCTTGTCCCTTCATGTGACATCTGACTACAGAGATCACTTTATATTTGTAACACCCAAACCACAAATAGGACTTCCAGTTCTTCCACTATTAAAAGCACAACAGGAACTTGCTCATTTACAGTTAGAGCAGCAGATATTTGTTTCATTTAGGAAATGCAACAGCATATGGACAGGAAAAACAAAATCTGTGAAGGATGGAATAAAAGAGAAAGCGTGGCTATTCATTTACCTTGATCATTAGGCATTTTATCTGAGGATTCAGCTAGTGGGACAAGCACAGGGAAGGAAAAAACAAGAGAAAGATCACAAGGCTTGAAGGAGTGAGAGACAGAATTTGAAGGTTCACATAGAATAAGCAGACTAGCTAGAGCTCTCATTTCTAACCACCAATACTCATATGGAAAAAGTACTGCTAAAAAATCTACTCATAACTTTTTATTTTTCACCTCTCCTTAGAGTACTTTTTTCCAAGCTATCATGCATCCGTAGTATTTCACTAGTTACCCGTCACCAAGCAGTTAGTTCTTAATTTCTGTTGTGTCACACTAGTTCCCATTATATCRTCCAAGTCACCAGCGAGCAGCTGTACCGCCGGCCACCAACTCCAGAGCCTGCTGCTTTACACCGTTTCATCATGAGCAGACGTGACACACAGGACCTAGAATCTTAAAGCAACTAAAAACTGGTTTTCTAAAAAGCACATTTAGGACATGGACCCTCAGTATTAATAACTAGATGACCTAAGTGCCCACCAGTAATTTTGAAACAACACAATTAATCAAACAGCYGAGCAACATTTGCATATGTATTAACTACACGCAAGAGCAATCCAATAGAAAATTCCATTCTAGTCAAACTCCATTGTCTTCCTGTCTTTTCCAGTTYAAATATAAAATTCATGCTACTGGAACCTTATAGAGGTTGCATTCAGAAAACGAGGAGGAAGATATTTAGATACACGTGATAGTTTACCTTTTGGGGTTCTGAACTGAACTGCCTCAGACATAGGGCCCATGCCCTTCGAGTTGCGGGCCTGAATTTTGAAATAATACGGCGTATCGAGGGTCAATTCTTGTATCTGGTGGGTCAGTCTGTTTCCCACAACGGGTTCAATAACCCAATCATGTATTTCAGCATTCACATCCGTACTGTAGTAAATGATGTATCCTATTCAAAGGAAAAAGCAAAAGAACTTCATACATACAAGAACAGGATAGTCATAAGATCTCACAGAAAATGTTCTATTGACTTCTAATGATAKTTGCACAGCTAAATGATTATGGGTTTTCTGAAAGTGCATTCTTACTTTTTCAAAGACTTAAGAATGCATTCAAATATAAGACAGCCTAAATTTTAAACTKATGAAAAGTATATGTTAAGAGGAAAAAAGCCATTTAAAATATCAAAATTATTTTTGACCACTGCTCACTGAATATGGAGAAATTCCTCAATTCCATCTCTTTACCTGTTCATAGACCAAATAATGTAAAATAACATAAAGCTGTTATTATCAAAACATCCTCAAAGTATTAATATTTATAGAACATTAAACAACAAAACATTCTCATGCACAACTAAAGAACATGTGTTCAGTAATTTTTAATTATTTTATTATTTTTCAGTTTATTAACAAAGATGACAATAATCTGAAGAGAACTGAAGTTACCTATGTCACAGAAGAAAAGGTATGGGAAGAGTTTATGTTCTKTTATTAAAATATACTGCAATTAAAAAGCAATATGAAGTAAAAGCTTTGTAACTTTTTTATATAAGAAACACAGAGCCCTAGCACAAAATAAATCCTTCCACCAATACAGGGCTGGTCATCAGCTCTTCATGCACAGATTGCAGCTTCCCTTGTCCCACAGACCACCAGTCTGGGGGTTACAGTAAGGAAGGGGAGACATTCTCCAGAGTGACTTCCACTTCTTTAAAGCAATTGAAAATGCTGCTGATACCTCAAATTCACATAATTCACAGTAACCAGTATGGCATCTGGCATCCTTAATTTCTTCTCTTGGTGGCACAGTTAACTACTGGGGAGTAGATTTAATAATTTGCTACTTGTACAGGTCACGGAGCAACATATCTGTAACTTGTCTAAGAAGGGGCAACATGTATATCTGTGTAGTGACAGTTAAAAGCACTATATATAGTATAGTGGCACAAGACTACTGTGCTAACTTCTGACTGTACTCATTAGTCAGCAACTACAATGATGCACAAGCATCTGGAATCCAGACCAGCACAGTTCGGCGTTTCACATCCATCCTATCCACATCAAAAGGAGATTAGAGTTGAAAAGACAAGTATTCYACAGACATGCTATCCAGTGCATGGAATTACATCATCGCAGTTTTTACGGCATTAGTTATGCACMGAATGAACTGAGTTAATGAGTAATTACGGGAGCAATAAGCTGCTTCTCCCGCTGGCGGTGACTCTCCCCAACAGAGGGCACCCGGCCCCCGCGGCCCTGAGCAGAGTCCTGCCTTGCTCCCCTGGCAAACCAGCCTAATGCTTGGGGACTCAGACGGCCCACAGAATGATTTATTTTATTTTTTAGATGTTAACTGCTGCTTATGCAAAAAGTAATGAATACCATATGTTTTCGTTCAACACATGAATAAATGTAAGGTTTTGAATTGAATGCGTATGATAATTTTGCTAATCACATTACGCAAGTAAATGCTGATCTCTTTGTAGGTTGTTYTCCCTTTCTCATGTCTGCACTTCACGTAAGATGACAGGGTTATCTTTTAAAGAGCATATATAACCTGGGGATATTTGTGTCCTCACATTTCACATCTGTCTGAATGACCCTGCTGCGACTGACTGCTAGCAATCAAGTCCTTTAACCCGCAGTTAAGATAAAGGCTCTTGTTTCTCCAGTCAAACCTTCTTTCTCATACAGAGGAAACATCTTGTTGATAATAAAGTAACACAGAATTGGCTTTATAGCCAATATAAATATATATATACACAACATATAAACAGCTACATGCATGCAGAGACATACAAATGGCTCAGACAGGCATTCTGGTGCAGAGTAAGCTGCCGCCTGTCAGAGTGCACCCTTCTTGCTCCACTTGTGAGACACGCTTGACACCCGACGGTACAGGAGAGCAGCGCRCTGGTGTGTCACACAACCCCACCAGCCCTATGTTTTTAGCACCGACAACAGAAGGACAGCGTACCTGCTGAGCCACGCTGTCTCACCTGCAGCCTTTGTGCTGCACCCACAGTGCCGCTTTGCCTTTTAGGGGTCTTTCTGACAGCTTACTTAAAAGTTTATTGTAATTACTAAAGATTAAGAGACTCTGGTATTCTGCCTTTTCAGAGGGAACTAATTAGTTTTAGTCTGCTGTCTAGAACCTGGGCCACAGTACTGCCTGATCAGATGCCAGTGGGTGACATGTTTCAAAGGCTTGATTCTGCACCGTAGTTAGTCCTGAGAACAACAGCAAAAACATACAGCGCAGACTGTATGCCAGTAGAATCTGCCTTAAGCTTAAAGCCTGGGGTAAAAAAGGAAAATTGAAGTCAATTATATCAAAAAGCCTTTAGAAATGTGAATCCAAACAGAAATTGCAGAAAGGAAACAGTAATTACTATTTTCTGTAAAATGATTTATCCTACGTTAAAGTGACGCAGTTACAAAGGCAAATAACAGTTTACGCCTAATGATTATGTCAGGGGACTAATAAACTGACTTCAAGTCTGTTCTGTGCCTCAAAAATGACACAAAGATGACAAAGAGCACTGGGATGGAGTCTTATAAATAAAATACTGATGGGCCAGAAGCATTATATATGTATTTCTGGAGGCATGCTATTAGAATAGCACAAGCTGATGAAGGCAAAGGTTATTGAGATATTTAAACCTTCAATTACATTTCTGGTTAGACTCCAATTTCACACTGCAGTTAGTTTATATTTTAATATCATTTTACTAGGTACAAAAGTAAATAATTAAACTGAGCTACTGAAAAGATTGACAAAGAAGATAGAGACCTCTTGGCTAGCTCTAGGCTAAATGAAATATAGAACACGTTCACATAGTTATGCAGATTATATTCTGCTGTTAACCAGGCATCTTATATCTGCCTTTATTGCTCATGCAAACTGCACCTGTAATTTTGCCATTGGCTTCGGATGGAGGCTGCCAGTTAACAATTATTGTCCGAGGTTTTCCCTCTTTGCTCACCACAGTCACGTCTTTGGGAGGAGAAGCAGGAGCTGCAAACAAAAACCAAACCATCAGAAACAGGTTGCCCAATTTCACTGGATATAAACAAGTAACCTCATCACCTTTGGTTTTCATTTGTTTTACCACTGAAAAAAGGCATGTACAATAATAAAAACTCTGACTGTTCAGTCTTATAGAATCATAGAATCATTAAGGTTGGAAGAGACCTCTAAGATCATCAAGTCCAACCGTCGACCCAACACCACCATGCCCACTAAACCATGTCCCGAAGCGCCACATCTACACGTCTTTTAAATGCCTCCAGGGATGGTGACTCCACCACTTCCCTGGGCAGCCCGTTCTAATGCCTGACCACTTTTTCAGTAAAGAAATTTTTCCTAATATCCAATCTAAACCTCCCCTGGCGCAACTTGAGGCCATTTCCTCTCATCCTATTGCTTGTTACTTGGGAGAAGAGACCAACACCCACCTCACTACAGTTGTAGAGAGCGATAAGGTCTCCCCTCAGCCTCCTCTTCTCCAGGCTAAACACCCCCAGCTCCCTCAGCCGCTCCCCATCAGACCTGTGCTCCAGACCCTTCACCAGCCTCGTCGCCCTTCTCTGGACACGCTCCAGCCCCTCAATGTCCTTCTTCAAATAACTCTACCACCTAGTGTAGTGGTCTTACCGATTTACTCCATTCAACTGGCAAATGCCATCTGGCATGCAGCATCTCCTTTCCATAAGGAGGTTTCCATTAAGGAGTTACCTGTTTCTAAAGCATTTCTGTCAACAGATGCTGTGATTCATGACTGAATGAGTCCATGTGTCTTCAAAAACATGGCATCTCTGTACAACCCTAACAGTTGGGGTCAACGACTTCTAACCTGGATTTCTTCGATCATCATAAAAAGTACATGAACTTGTGCAATAAACATTTTATATGTACAAGCATATGAAATATCTCCGTATTTTCAGGTTTATGGTGGGACCAAGACCCAGTAATGCCAATTTGCCACTTAAATCTGAATCAGCAAAAAAATTTCTAAGTCGCCAGAAATTTAGAATCATAATCCATAATTGTTGATTTACTTTACTGAAGAATCATTGCTAATTTGGAAGGAAATCTGCACCACAGAAGCATTTGAAATCCAGAAATACTTGCTGAACACTACTGTCCAACCTTTTTCCTTGGGTTGCCAGAGAGCAAGACTGAGAAAGAAAGAAAGGAGAGAGTACTTCCTTCTCCCATCTGCCTCCTCCTGCCTGAAGTTCAGGAAATGGCACAAGTTGCTCCAGCGAAAGACTGAAATCTGAGACCTTTCTCGCTGTGAACTAAAACATCCAGCTGGGGCTTAGATTAATGGCTCTCAAATGCCCAGAGCCCATGTCTCCAAAGGTGCACTAACCAGCCACAGTCTGCAAYGCCACATTATGAAAAACACGAGACTTCTAATTAGGTAACTTTTAGCAAAGTAAATCCGCCTTGGATATTTAATACTATAATAGTAACATTTAGTGCTTACACAGTGCTTTCTGCCTTTAAAGAGCTTTATGTATATTACCTATTAGAAGTTAATCTGTCCATTCTCCGAGACAGCTGCCTATTATCCCTGTGCAGAGTAGTAGTTGGAAACCAGGGATAGCAAAAGCTCAAAAGTTACTGTAGCTATTATCCCGAATATTTAAAAACATGCTCAACAGAAATGTACATGTGTAAAGCATGATTCAAGGCCCTGTAGTAAGCTTCAGAGAAAAAAAAAAAATCAGGACTCGCCTCTCAAGAGATTACTAATTCACAGGCCAACACTGAACCCAGTATCCCATATTTTTCTGTAGCATTAGCTGAGGAGCAAGTCCTGCTACTCATGAGTATTCAAAAATAGTGAGTCACACACTTAGGAATTTGGTGAGTAGTATCAAACACAAGATCTGCTATGAGAAAATATATTTAGCCTTTTCTGTTTTTTCATTTGCTTCTTAGTTCCCAAGCTTTTAGGATATTTGCAAATATCCTTTACAACAACTCCAACTAGAAATTTACTTTCTGTTTAAATGAAAAGAAGTGAGACCTCCTGTGTCTCGCCTTTGCTCCTGTACTTAATTTTGAGTTTCACATTCTGTTTTAAGAACTTTATTTGTGCAACTTTTACAGTCCCTGCTCTTAGTGTAGAGTTATGGATGAGAATTGTATGCGTGTCAGCAAAAATACCAAAAAGTGTTTTAACACGGGACAGGCATAGTAATGGGAATGGGAAAGGAGCCTCAGTCCAGACCTGTGGTGTCAGAAGGGCAGCTGGCATCATGGGATTCCCACCAAAAACTAAAGCAGCTGAAGCTCACAAACAGTTTATGGGACTTCAGAGTAAGTTAGGAGCTTTCTGACTTTATCTTGTTTTTTTCCTCTTTTTATTCCTTGTTTTAGAATATTTGGATGATGTCACCAATTCTTTGCCTGCTTAATTTTTTTGCTGTATTTTAACTTAGCATGAAACCTACAGGGTAATTTGGATAGGCTCTCTTTTGTCCTTACAGTTCAAATAGACAGAAACCTAAGCATAATAAGGACTAGATTTAATTGCACAAAGATCATTTAACACCGCAGGATAAAAAGAGCTAATGAGGGACAGGTCCTGGACCTCGCCGTTACTCAGTGGGCCCAAGTTCTTCCTGACGGCTACAAACCCTTTTCTGCTCTGTACTTTGAGAGTGCGTCATTTCAACAGCACTGAGACCTGCAGTGGCAATTCCTGCTGAAGAACAAGAATTTAGGGCTGATTTGGATGTCTTAATTTCTACTGTGGTTTTTCTTTTTTGGGTTTTTTTTTTTTGGTTTTGTTTTGTTTTGTTTTAAATTTCATTTGCCTCATGCACTTCCTCACTCTGTAGTAATTATCATAATTACAGCAAATTTTAATTATTATTTGCTAAGGTATTTTCTTTGTATTTGCTCTTAACATGCTATTTCTGAGATACGTTTCAAGCGTACGCTTCTTTATTCTCTCCTGTCCGTGAACTGTGGTACATTATTCATCACTTCTCTGTAATTTGATGTAAATTCTTTTGCATGCAATCATCCCTTTGAATTTTGAAGTGTGTTGCTGTTTTTTAATCAGAATTTCTGACTAAACTATAAAGAAAAGAAGCCCCCAGCACGTATTCATCAGCATAATAATTTTAAATACATGCTTTCCCTCCTCCAGAATTCTGGCAGACTCGACTTTATTCATCTCGTCAGGAACGTCGGCCCTTCCAGAAAGACACGAAGGAGTACCTAATTCAAAAGTGGTTCCATGTGCTGTCATACTCCAAGTACTCGATCTTCGACCTTTAGTCACCATCACGGAGAATTCATACAAGGTATTTGGTTTTAACCCAGTCACTAAATAGCTCAAAGTGGTCGCATTTGCAGTCTGAAAGAAAAACAAAGTGTCAGTAACTTCTGAACTGCAAACCATCAGTCACCAGCTCTCAAACACCCTTGTCCCAGGTAAGTGTTTAAAACATTTTAGCATCGCTACATTTTCATAGCCACGGTCATTGATTCTGTAACATTTTTGCTCTGTCATGCAAATTCATTAATCAAGTATTAATGTGCAGTTGTTTTATCCTAAACTAGAAATTCTTTCTGCAATCAGCAAGAGCATTTAGCAGTCAATTATAAATTAAAAAAAAATAAAAAGCAATACAAGGTCCAGGGCACTCTTGTTATGCAGCAGGCTAAATCACTGTCTGCTTGGGGGGTTTAATTTACAGCATTTCATTAACGGATCTGGCTGGGGAAAACAATGAAGCACAGCTAACAATAACAGTCCTTCTTGAAAGCTGTATCTGCCTTCCAAATTTCTATCAGAATTTTCAGTAACTTCTAACATACTTAAAAAAACCCATCAACTGAAAGTACAGGTACTGACAGACTTGAAGACAATGAAGCTTTATTAATGTGTAGATATTTTTCAGAAAAAAATGGTTATCTAGGATCTCACACTGAAACTACACATGGTTTATAGTGTAATTTATAACTCAGCCATTTAGGTAGAATTTTTGACCTTTAGGTTAAAATATCTGATATTTTTTATACATGACTTGAACATAAACACAAAGTACTTGAGGCCTATGGGGAAAAAAGAAAATCTACATATATGTATATTCCTTACCTTGACCTAAAGCAATCTGAACATAGAATTAAAGAGTTATTTGTTTCAGTCTTTGACAGGGCATACAACAACTGTATTAATAACTATTGCCTTCAGAAAACAACTGTTTTCAGCTAATTCTTTTTCAAGGAAAAGGCCATCTACGTTCCTTGAAAGCTATGAATAATATAGTCCAAATTCTGCAAAGAAAACCCCTATTTCTCAAATATCAATGACAGCTTTTTTGTTACATCCGGTGGAAGTTCAGAAAACTGAAGCCAAGCGATACTTAGATTTGTACAAAGTATTTTGCTTGTTCACAGACGTGCGTTTTGCCAGTTAGACATCACAGAGCTGGACAGAGAATAAAGACATCATAAACCTAATTAAAATCAAGTGCTCCATTACCTTTAAACCTTTACTTGATACAAAACAAGTGTAGTACCAAAGCAAACGTGATTGTGGCTGAATGGTTCAAATATTTAAGCGCAGGGCAGGACAGTTCTTAGATCAGTTCAGTGACAACGCTTGATTGAGCACAACCTCCCTAGTACGAGCATGAAGCCACGTGTCCAGAAGAGCCCTTCATCAGCTCTCCAAGTGCCAAGCAACATTTTCTCCTGGCTCTTTGCAACGCGGCTCAGGGACATTAGGAAACAGCCGATGCTTCAGTAGAAGCTGCAAAGACCTTTGGCTGGACAATTATGGAATGACAAGTCCAAAGGATAAATCTTTTCCTAGCATGTTGCATTACGAGCTGACTTACCCCCTGAAAAGCACACCATTTCTTCCTCTCCAGAATACCTATGGAAATTCCTAACACCATTTAAGCATTCGGTTCTGTTTATAGTACTTTTTAGCTCATAGCTGCAGTCRTATGTGGCAGCTGGAGTCCTTTTTACAGGTTAAAGTTGTATTTTTCATGTATGGCTTTGAAACTTGTTATTTTTTAGTTTCACTGCACATCATATTGAATGTAAATGACACACGAAAGACTAAACTGTGTTAGACTTCTCTGTTTTCTTCATTTTTTTAACACCACTTACTGTTTTTAAGATCACAACATATCCCATGGTACTAAACCCTGCTCACCTACTAGAAATAAACTTCATAAATATTACACTGTAAAATTTATTTTCTTTTGATACAGTCCTAAAAGAYCTAAGTTAAGATGTAATATTTTAGCTTATGCTTGAGAGCACACTGATAAATCACAGGTAGCCTGCGAGTAGGACAACTCTCTCCACCAACAAAGATTCTTTGAAAAACGCTCTCTGATCCACGTTAGTGAAACTACACGGTTCAAAGCACAGTGGAGTATTTTAGCTTCGGGAACTGTATCACATCTGTTCCTGTGTTTATACGCTCTAGATTGACACAACTCCTATACAAATTTAAGAAAATAAGGCTCCTTAAGATGGAACCTCTTAACTTGTATTTGAAGCGTGCAGCCTCTTTAATAATAGTTTGTGAACGTCAGCATAGAAGGGGGGAGCAAATGTAGAAAATATGAATGAACTGTATCAGCAACCATTTTCTGACAAGAGGGATGGATGAAACAACACCAGTTTGAACAGATGTAGCTCTGAATACTAGAGAACTGACACAAGGATAAGATTTCTGTGTGCAAGGCTGCGTAACGGAGAAGCTCCGATGCAACTGGGCAAACAGCCTCAAAACATGCAATAAATAACAAAGCTGCTAGCGACAGCTATGAGAAACAATACACTAGCTCATACTTAATAAAGTAASCAAAGACCTGACTGAAATGCAGCAGCTTATCGAAGAGCATCGCTGRAAAGAGGTTTTGCCTTTCTTAAATTAGCAATTGCTATTGTCCAACAGTAGCRCAGAATTCATGATTGAAAGAAAGAAAGAAAAGCAGGATGTGAGTTCTCCAAACATCATCGGTTAAAAATGATTAGAGCAAATGTTCTCAAACTTAYGTCCTTTCAGGCAAATGCTTTTTACAATGAGTAATTTTGAACTATATTCCATAATTACATATTATTTTTGGTCCACAATAAAACTTCTTGACCACTGGCCACCAGCACTGAGAACRGTGGGAGTATTTCGTTTACCACTGAGGGTGGGTTTTCTTAAGCATTTAACTAATGAAACTGCAGCATTATACAAATCACTCCYGAGACATCCTCTGCACATGCCTCAGGAATGTGGGTTCATAAATAGACTGCCTTTAGAGGAAGAACACACATATATACATCTTTTCATTTCAAGGGAAAAAAAAAAAATCTGGTTTGTAACAAGATTGCTCTGTAGGAGTGTAAAGGGAGCTCCACTAGCCGGGTATTTTAACAACCATTTCCTTTGAGTCTCATTTCAAATATGAAATTTGCAGTCAGCATTTTGGAGGCCTTCAGATAACTCTGAAAATTAAAAAAAAATCCAACCAACMAACTACAAAAATCCAAACCAATAAACAAAACCCCAAATCTAGTCTCCAAATCAAAACAGTAGATGAAAATCAAGGAAGRCAGGGATATCACAAAGTTATTGTTATATATTTTGCACCCATTCAGTTCCCAAAGGAAAGGTTCACTATCAACTTYGTATGAACAGAACAAGTTGTGAAAGGAAACTTAAAACCGTCAGGGTAAATACCTTCCCTGCATGACTTGCCCCACAAATTCAGATTCTTCTGCTAACCGGAGGGAAGCCATTAGTAACACATACCTTATTAATGCATTACTGGCTCCTCTAAAGGTAAGCCCACATCTGTCATACAAAGCAATCGTGTTAGGCTGAAGTAGAAAGGATAAAACTGTCACCGTGTCCGTGGTTCCACAGCAGACCATAACTCTGGAAGTGTTTGCCTGCCTTCCCTGAGCCAGCTCTTCCAGTCACTCACACACAATCTCTTTCACACACATACGCAAGAGAGACCGCAAAACCAACTTCCACTAAATCTAGAAGAATCTTTGAATCAATGATTTAACTGAGCAGTACTGATGTGAACTCCRTCCAGGCACCTCAAATAAAACTGGGCACACCTCTACACCATTTTCTAAGCACTTGTCTTTACTCTCAGCTTTCACTTAACCCTGACTTGGACACGAAACAACTTCTCACTGAAATAATGCAGCTGTGTTAGTGTTGTTGAAACTCCAATACCTTGTACTTCGTATTTGCAGGAATATTGGTTTTCCAGCGAACTGTGTAGTAGCGAGCATCTGTGATCTTCTGGTTCTTTGGCAGAGAGTTGTCTGCCCAAGTGATCCGTATGGTGTCATGGCTCAGAATGGAAGCCTGAACTCCCACCGGTGGCATCATGGGAGACGGATCTGGCACTGGAGTGTATGGAGCATTAATAACAAACAAATCAACTTCGGAAGTGTCTAGGGAATTGATGGGTAAAAAGTAGTGTATTATAATTAAAAAGGGAGAAGGTGGCATTTGAATGTAAACAAAAACAAAAAAGGGGAAATGCAGGGTAGTACAATGAAATGAAAGGTGAGAAATGGAGAAAAAGAGAGAAAAGCCAGAGTTAATAGGTGACATAAGACTGGCTAATAAAATTACTCTTGCATCGTGTTCCCTTCTTAAGACAGTAAGGCAACATRTATGTGCTCATATGTATACCTAATCGTATTAGTGCTCAGTGCATTCAACCATGGCCTAGGAACCCCAAACAAACAGTAATTTTAACTTTGACTTTATTTGCCTCAATGTCCACTGATTCCTCTTCCAGAAAACAATGAGGAGGAAAAAGAGCTGGACGACTTCTAGATGGGTAAATGCCACTTCATAAAAATTACAGGGAACTCCCATCATCTTTTAAAGAATGTTAATGGCAATCCAGTTCCAAGTATCATACAAATTTGCAATAACTGAAGAAACTRCAATTCCAATGTCCTCTATAAAATCTGTAAGAATTCCTGCTCTTCAGAAGACTAAAACAAACAGAAGTGTTAACATCTACACAAAATAACTAAGTCAACAGTCTAGTAGGGAGTACAGTGAGCCACAGCATAGTAATAGCTCACTTGCAAACAAATTTCTCTGCTTAAAATCTTATATTAATGTGTTACAAGATGAAAAAAAAAAAATATGCCAAGAACTTGGTTAGTGCAAATGACTGCAGACTGAGACTCAGACAAAGAAAATGCAGGCAYCATATTAAAAATCTCCGTGTAAAAGACCAAAAAAACCTATACTTGTCCATAAAAAACAAAATAAGGGCAATGCCTTTAGAACTGCAGTCACACAATTTGGGCTAACGTAATGGTGACTTTTTGGATAAGAACATCTATAAGTAGTCAAAAGGTAAGTTTTGCAATTTAAACATGAAACCAATTTTAGGTGGTTCGTTAAACGGATGAAACATGCRAGGCAATCACTGAAACAGTAAGGCCAATCAGTTAAGGAAATGGAGGGTACTTGATGACACTGAAAAACAACACTCTTATCATCACATTTTCAGCTGCTGTGCAGAGGTGTGTTAACAACTTTCAGCTGTGCAGAACTTAAAAGCAGCCCCGTGCCTTTACCTGAGTGAGGCCTGGTCACGGCGCTCTCGTAGAGAGGGATTCCTTCACCAACGTTGTTAAATGCTTTCAGAGTTATGACATAGTGGGAGCTTGGGTCTAAAGGGGAAAAATTAAATATATTTTTAGTGCAAACGGTTAGTGAATCCTATCTTCTGCTTCTCCGTTTTCTCTTTGTTCAGTATTTTATTTTTCAACTGAAATACATGAAATAACTAGACTGAATTTGAATTGAGAAAGTCTCCATACAGACCTTCTTTTAGTGTTCAATAGTTCTCATAAAGCAGAAGTCTAKAGTCACAGCAAATCTACCCAAAGTACAGTCAAAATAGTAGTGAGGAAAAACATTTTAAAATGAACATTTTAAGTTGACCTACTATAATACTATCCAAAACTCCAATTTCATGGAACTTCCCAATAGTTTGCAATACTGGTATTTATTTTGCTTTCAGGATATCTTACCTACCACAGAAAGTTCTGTGGAGGAACAATTCTATATTTTGCTTTTAAAGTAGATGCCACTGTATCTTGGTGACATTTTAGTTTCCTTTTTGCCTGAAGCCATCTGTTCCACAGCTCCAGAAGGAGAAGAAGGGAATGCTGCTCAGCATGAAAGTTTTTGTAGTAACTGTTGAAGGGAAAGCTTCAAATCAAAATGCACTATGCTTCAAACTCRGTGAATTTAGGATTCTGGGTTTGGGGTTTTTTTTATTCCTCTCCCTCTTTCTCTATCAGCAGAAAATTGAGGTTATTTGAAATATATCAACACTTTGGCATCCGGTATAATATCTGAATAAGGAAAAAGATCCTCTTGCAAACATGCTTGTAGTTTTATTTATTTATAATACAGTAATTAGAAAACAGCAACATAAACRAGAGGTAAAACTTGCGCACTGATGTTAATTCACTTTTCCCTACCTAAGTTTTCAATGGTGTAGTATCTCTGTTTATAGTCCACCTTGATGGTCTGCGCGTGAGGACTGCCAATGCCGTACCCTATAGCATAGCCTCTCACCACGATGTTCTGGTTTTCAGGTGGAGTCCAGCTTACTACGATACTGGTAACAAGSGGACGGACATGTAAGGAACTTGGAACTTCAGGAACACGAGTTTCTGTTAAAGAAAAACGATGGATTTAAAGGACTTCTCTTAAATAAAGGTAATTACATGAAGAGCTACGAGCTAGTAAGGTCACATGTAGAACTTCTACTCTGTGTCTGTATTTAAATGAGTACACTTCAAAAGAGAGAGCTTTATTGTACAAGAGAGAGCAAAGAACTCTAAGCTGAAGAAAATTAACATCGTTTTGTACACTAATATATTTTAATAGATCCTCTTTTTAGAAGAAAGGACAGTCGTACTGAAGAAAAGTATCAGATCTGCTTCAAGGCACACTATTTTGATGTTTGTGCATGTTCCTTCCAATTTCTAATTTTTCAAAATATGCACTAAATTTATCATGTCCTCCCCCTCCACAAAGCAATCTACTTTTAGTTCCATCATATCACTTACTTGCGGGCATTAAAATAATTATATTGAAAACACAATGATGATGAAAGAAAGGYTCCTGAGCTCATCGTAGGATTAAGTAAAATATTCCAAAGCTCTAAGAATSGTGAGTAAACTGGATATTGCATGTGTTGCCAAGGTTTCTTGTGATTTGTCCTACACTTGTTGCTGTTTAAAACCTTGAGCCTCTTTAACATAATTCACAAAATATATGCAAAAACTACACAACCATACCACAAGATCAAAAAATACTCAGAGAGTCCACAACAAATGCTTGAATCCTACCCCCACCAAGCAATACAAATCTAGTCATAACCCAACAGAGAGATGGAATGTGGCTCCTTAATAACAGAAGGACTTCCACAACATGTCACTGTAATCTCCTAATATTTTTACTAAAAGGGTTTTTCCCCAATGTTGATTGCAACTTAAAGGCAATCTAAAAGCACAACTATACATACTAATGYCCGTACCTTTGTTTTAACTTCTCAAAAATTAAATAAGTACTTTTGTCAGGCCACTGGAGCCTGCCGTATGTTGACAGATTATAAATAATTCTGTGCTTACAATTGTAAGCTGAGTTCTCCACTCTAAAATAAAATCAGTTCAGAGTGTTCTGCTTCCTGCAGGGATTTCATTTTAATGAAACATGCTGCATTTATCTAAAAACATTTAATAAAGCACCACAACAAGATTATTTGGATCATAATATGCCATTGGCCTGCTAGCCCAGGGAGTTCATGGTCTCCAGCTGACACAGCTGATCAATTAAAGTTCACCACTATTAAATACAGAAAAGCTACAGAATTGCAATGTGAGAGATGACATTTTTAACTGCACAGAAGTTARTGCATTGGGGATAAACTCTGTACAACTGTTTAACACCTCTTGCATATGCAGTCCTGGTGGGACTTGCACCGATTCTGCAAAATTACACAGCCCTACTAACACTAAATTATAACAGTCTGGCTCCCATTCACATTGATGACACTATGAAGTAAATTATTTTCTATTTAAATTCAAAAAGGAGCCACGGAATAAAAAGGAATTATGCCTTACATGTCTACTGAACCTGGGAAATTAAAGATTAACTGTAAATACATTTGCATAATATTAAAATTATCCACATGTGCTTACTAAATAAAGAAAAAAAAAAAGCATTCTTTCCAGTATGCACATACACTAATTTCTCATACATGTATATAGAATTATATATGAATACCACATTACATTGTCTTAACTGTGAATTTGCATTATCTTCTTCATTGTAAAGAATATGCATAAAGWAAGTTAGATGCCCTGCAAGGACCGCAACATTCCAATTCAAAAAAAAAAATTAAAATGACAAAATCAACACAGAATCAAAAGGTTCTTTTCTTCTCCCTCCTTCTGGGAGGGAATKTAAATTTAATCCTGATGCTATCCTCTGGCAAAGTTTTGTTAGCTCCAATTCAAAAGCAGAGTACATTTTCATTACCTTGTGTAAGCGCTGCCCATTTACAGAGCTCTACCTCAGTCTGGGGAACTAGTGGTTTCCCAAAGCTGCAAGGTTGTGTCATACCCAGTTAGAGGAAGACAGACACGCAGATGCAAGTAATTTCAACTCTAAAAAGTAAACTTTAAATAACTACAAAACTGAACGCTACTGTTAACATTTGTTTTTTGCATTGCTCTTGATTAAGCAATGGAGTAAGAAATAGGAGGACAAGTATTAAGTAGAGCATCAGACTGAAGCGTGGGCTCTCAAGGGCTTTAATCAGCTGACTGTTGAAGCAATCTTCCAACGCTGTAGAGCAAATATTGAAGCTCTTTTATTATTCTGTCTTCCAGCTGCCAGYATAACTGAATCTCAAGCCACACAGATGTGAAAGACATTACTGGATCCTGCGGCATTAAGCTAGAATGACCCTCCAGCTACTTTAACAAAGCCAAGAGGGAGACTGGCCTGCAAAAAGTGTAAGGTAACTTGTGTGCAACAGCACTAACTAARTGCTTTTCTGAAATAGGAACAGTCTACCCAGAATCAGCAGCTCCRTGTAGGCAGTTCCAAAGAGATCCGCCCCAGCCATCCTTTTAAAAACAGCACTTCTCTTCTTCAATTTCAATTGCTTTTATYCAGATTCTGGGTGATGCTCACAAAYTTGCTCATTTGAATTCTGCAAGAATCAGGTTCCCACTTGCAAATTATTCTCGTGTAATAAACACCAAACATCTGGACCAACTATCAAAGGTCAGAATTTTTCACAGAACATTTTCTACTTGTATTGTTAAACTCTATGCTGGAAAAACAGGRCGTTAACATGGTTCTGTATACCACACAATATGAAGATATGGCTTTGRTGGAAAAGACTTCATTTCTGGTGGAAGGTATGGTCTATACTAGTCTTATCAGTACTGAAAATATAATCGATCTCCCTTTTCTTCTAAAGTGGCAAAATAATTACTGGGGGTCAAACGTTCTCTTTAGAAAAAGAGTGTAAGCAAAAAAAAAAAAATTTCAGGAAAAAATATTTCAAGAGAGCATGGTACCAATGAAACATAGTGGTAAGACTCCAAAGGTCTATGGGTGACAACAATGTTTTCCACTGTTTCTCTCCTACTGTGGCATCTCTCTCACATTCAACAAAGTTTACAACTCCAAGTCTGCAACCACAGTGCAGGCACTGAACCTACAGACTGCAGCCGACAGGACTACGTCCAGTCCGTCAGCGCACGGTATCTCTGAACACCCGGCCACCACTCGCAACTCCTTGAGGTATACTTCAATGGTTTCATTAGCRTAACTTAGGTGCTACATAAATACATAATCACTATTTTACTTCCCTCATGGAAAACAGTTCTCCTACCTCTGTTTCATAGCATGTAARCCCCTGCATAATTAGTAAGATGAATTTTATTACAACATAAAAATTGAGCCATTATAATTATTATATAAATCTTATTATTTAAATATTGAAACACTGACATTGTAATTCATAATTGGGTATTTCTTAACAGAAAAAACAYAGTGCCAACACACAGTACTAGAAAGTGTAGAAGCAGTGTTTAATTTCAAGCCATTTAACTGTCTTGGCAAGAATTTTGTGTTAAAATAGAAATTAAGTTCACTTAATCATAAATAAAGCACATCGTATAATTAGAATACAGTAAAAACAATTGAACAAAATCAGGTTTGCCTTTAAAAAAGGCAATCAAACTTTACTGTGCCCTGTCCACAAATTCTGATGGTTTTGATGTCACCAATATGTTCACACTTATGATCTTACCATCCAGATCACTCTCAAACGTTTCTGCTGATATCCAGTCAGTAGCTGGTCCAGTTCCATTAACAGTCAAGGCAGCTACTCGGAAGCTGTATTCTGTACCTCGTTCAAGACCTAAGAGACAAAGAGCATCCAAGATATCAACATAGGAATTCCAGCTGTGAGCACAGGAATCACAGTTCCTAATTAAAATACAAGTGTAACCTGACGGTAAAAAGGCTTTCACCCCACCRCTGCCACTTCAGCATAACATGAGGTCAGGAATGGAAACAGCACTACCCACAGTGCAGCTCCGGTCCAGCTAGAGTGTAAGAGCTAAACTGTGACCGGAGACACCCAGGGCTGTGACACTCTGCAGACTGTCCCTGTGGGCTACTGGAAGAGTCTGCGAGGTACTGTTTGCAGCCAGCTTTAATTTCTGGCTATGAATTAGTTTGAAGTACAGAACCACCCACATCCATAACTAAACCTAGGTATAGACAGTAAGTGACCAAACTGCGCAAACAGTTTGTTTGCTGTATATAAGAGTGCATAATCAATCATCAAAGCACTCAAAATCTGATATATGGAACTTCTTAAAGAGACTTTGTTGCTGGCAAAACCATACTCTAGCTACAGAAAAATATCAACTCCTACTCTGTGAGAAAACTGAAACTTACTGAATCACAGCTGGAGTTTCTGAGAACAAATCAAAACACCTTGTTAAAAAGTGCATATTCATTTTCTAGAGAGGCACAATTTCTTCTCTTTTGACCAACTGTTCATTTACAGAGATTTAAAAAATGAACAAAATGTAGTCTTGCTCCTGTTCTCACGTACTGTTTATTTCTGCTAAACAAAATTCTAGTTCTGGTAACAATATATAATTTATACTAAGTAACACACTAGGTTGGATTTTTCAAGTGTACAAAATAAAGGAAGGAAATACTACATTCATGCCAGAAAGAAGGAGAAAGGTTGATGTCAGTGAAACTAGGTGGGATGATCTGCCTGAGGTAAGAAGTTCATAGGACTCTGAGCTGGGCTTGCTGGTGAGCATTGGGAGACAAAGTACACCTACCTTATATCCGCATGCAARCAGGTGAGTCTGCCAACCACCCAGCCAGACTGCATTTCTTTGGCACCCTCCTCCATACATTTATTTCTGGCATTTGGGCAGACGCAATGAGCTCAGGACCATCTTCTCCATGCAACCCCTGTGCCTTTTATAAAGGTTTTAAAAGGACTTGTCCAGCCCACTCAGCAAATCAATGGCAAAATTAGGGCTAGAAAACAGGTCACTAGACTTCGGTTACTACTAGCCAGCCCACGCTGCCTCATAACCTACAAACACTCATTTTAAGTGTTTTCATTTTTCCTTCCAAGGCAAGAACCCTACATGACATGTCTCTGAGCCTCAGTCCGCTAAAAGCACCTTCAGATAACAAATGCTTGCAAATAATAGCTCACCTTCAATKAGCTGAAAAAGCTGGGTCCCACCAATGCTCTCTGTTACATCACTCTTGCGGGACACTTTACGGTAGCGAATTTTGTAGCCAGTGATTTGTCCACTGTGTGTCCCTGCCGGAGGAGGCTGCCAGTGCAGCATGATGCTCTGTGGAAGGTAGAAGGTCATTACAAAGTCATCGCCCCCCACGCAGCCAGAGAAACTACCCTAGTGCTAATACTTCATGAAACACAAGATAAAAAACACACATACAGAAAATACTGCATTTGCATATAGTAAAAAACCTATGATCCAGCAGCAGCCCAGGGCATACACGTGCCTATAGAAGYTCACCTCAAAGCGCTTCAATCCTATTAGAGCTTCTGATTCCAATTTCACAAATGGCCCCTTGGGTTTCCCTTTCATTTTCTTTGGGTTATCTTAAGATACGGTTTASTTGAGGATCTAGCTTTAAGAACTGGTATTTTGTCTAAAGGGTACAAGTTATCTGAACTGTAGTTTATGTGCGGGAAGTTATTTATTTTTAATCATACAGGGAGTAGAAAGAGGTATTTGGAAAAAAGTCTAGAAAAGGCTTTTTAAAATATCTCMAATCATAACCACTAAAGTCATAATCACTAAGTATATAATTTTCTCTTTTAAAGTGCCCAGGACACTACAAACGTGCATGTGTACACACACACACTGCAAACAATAGGTGATCAACAGGAACACATTCAAGCTCTGGTGCTTCAGGCTTTTGTGCCTGATTAAGCCTCTTTCATAATTAGCYTCCATGCTTTGGTACGTTGCCACTGTTTTACGGCATTCCGTTACGTACAACCCACAACTGGATTGGAGTTTCTAATGCTTCAAGCCCCATGTTCAGATATTCTCCTGTTGGGCAATTCATATACAAGTAGCTGAACAGCAGCATGGTAGAAAAGAAACCCAAAGCAGCTCTAAATTTTGRTT
This sequence comes from Oceanodroma leucorhoa, assembly GCA_030449065.1. Lineage (NCBI taxonomy): Eukaryota > Metazoa > Chordata > Aves > Procellariiformes > Oceanodroma > Oceanodroma leucorhoa. The sequence goes on from JASVER010000048.1 coordinate 6,584,506, forward strand.
GATCTAAGACCCACCAACCTTTTGTTTACCCACTACCAACCGGAAATTCTCCACATCTTACCTTGGAATTCCGTACTTCCAGCGTTAGATTCTGCGGTGGAGCACTGGGGACTAGAAACATTAAAGGAATTACAACTCCAAAATTTCCATATACTGTATTTCCATACACAACTACTTTCTGCTGGTATTCATTATGAAAGTACAAACCATTCTGGTTACAGACACTGTATAAAATAACTACAAAATTCTACCAGAGGTACTTTATGACACAGAGTGACTAGCTTAGGAGGTTTATGTMTTTTCAACACAAAGAACAAACTCACTTTTTATTCAGGTCTTTACTTATCACAGGTATCTAAATAACAAATATCTTACATATTTAAAGGTACTTCCCATAAACTCTAAGAAAAGAGATCACATTCAGTACTTTTCAAAATCAAATCTTTAATTTACACGCTGGATTCTGGGAACCCACATTTAAAATCCTAGCCATGGTTTTTGTTATCATGATTTTCTGTAACAGGAAAACCTCAGAGTCAACACGTCCCTGTGTTACTGAAGAGGTGAAGTGCATCGCAAATACAGTTCCTGCTTTTAAACCTCCATTCTTTGTTAGTTCTTTACTCGCTGTAGCAACTTGCTGTCACGACAATGAAAGTCCATTAGACAAAAAGGCAATRTAAGAGAGAACCTGAGACCTTGTGGCAGCACTTCAGACTCACAARCGTTATCTCAAAGGCACAGATAAGGGTTCCCTGGCAGGAAGGTGAGGCTCCAGCAAAGCACAAGGACAGAGAAGTAGCACAACAGAGCTAAAGATTGTTCCGGCCTGGTGTTTTCCAAATAACTGACACCAGCCACAACAATACCTAAGAAAACACTCCTGAGTGCATAAAGTGAAAGTCGCCCTGCGATAAGTGAAAGGCACACTGGGGTGTGCTTAAATAAATAMCCCTCTCCCACTATCCCACAGCAGAAATGGAGACAACGAGGATTTGTTTTTCCTTCTCTCTTGCCAACTGAACTGACTCTGAAATCACCAGACCTAGGGATTAAATGCTATGTCCGTCAAAAAGCAAGAACACAAGTTAAGAGGAGGAAATGAAATAAAGCTAAGCTTTTTTTTTTACTGTTTGTTTGTTTTATGCAGTTGGTGCCTACTTTCAGAACAACCTAAAAATAAGTCATGGGTTTCACAAGGAGCAATTAATAATTAATGCATATATTGCAAACTTGGCAAGAGAAAGACAATCAGTAGGACACAGGAAAGGATACATGCATGTAAATATATTCATATGCACGTACCTCACCATGTGCACAGTTTGTTTTATGTCAAAGTAAGCTTAGACTCAGATCAGATTAAGAATTTAACCAGGCCAACAAATAAAATGAATTTCCTGTGGGACGATATTCCACGCTTCGATAGGAAAGGCATAGCCTAGTTCGGTACGTTGTATCGTAACCATCCAGGCAGGAGGACCACGACAGGCTAACGGTTCAGAGAGGCTGCAAGGACGAAGGGGTAAGGGAAATGCCCTCTATCAGGGTGTGATGCAGAGATTACATTTCTAGTTGTGATACATGATTGATGCCTATAGATCAGGAAGACCATGAGAAGAGAAGCAGTCCTTATGAGCAGCACGTAAACCTYGGTTCAACTTCTAATACCTGAAGAGCTATCCTGCAACAAACCACCGTAACATACTTCGATTAGGAGCAAAGACCTACATAAAAAAGTGGCAGCTTGTTAAAAAGAAGCTAAAGAAAGYTTAGAATGAAATCCCTGCAGGAAACACGGAGATTGCTTACAGACCAYAATAAGAAAACACAAGAAGAATAGGTACATCTTTCATCTGGAAAGATTTGAGATTGAACTGGAGAACAGCACGGTTAAGCAGCAGGGTTGTAAGATTCTAAGCAGCAAGATGACGTCCTTCAGAAAGCTGTAGAAAATAAATTTCAATAGGTTAAATGTCAAAACGTAAGTTGGGCCAGAAAGAACTTCAGGAAAACTTGAAAATTACACTACAACTAATAATAACTTCTTCTTCAAACAAATAAGGAGCTGGAAGCCCTTTAGAGGAATTGTAGAGTTAGCAGATGGTCAGRGTATGACAGAAAGAGAAAAAGATAAGGCCACACGACTCACTTCTTTGCATTTGTACTGAGTGGAAGGAAGAGGAGAGGCTTCCATGACATCCTCTAYGAGGGACTTACAGGATCTCTCAAACTGAAATGTCAGTATAAGGGATTATGGAAGAGTCAGACATAATGAACAGCAGCGTGTTGCCAGGGTTAGATGCTATTCACCCAGGATTTCTCAAGGAACTTGGGAATGAAATGGTTGCATGACTTACAGTAGGGCTGTAACCTCTCACAAGTTACCTCGATACTGGGAGATGGGAAATTTGATGCCAGTATTTAAAAGGGGTTCTGTTTGAGAAACTACTGGAAACTTCAAGTAATAAGTCAGAAATCTGTATTAGGCAAATAAACTGAAGCTATAATAAAGCATGAAATTCAGAGATCCATGGAGGAATAATAAGTATTCTTCACTTTTTAAGGAGAAATCCTGCGTTGCAAACCTGCTGGAGAGCTCTTAAGAAACAAAGCAACGAGGGGAAGCCTTGCCTGAGTAAGCAACTGGTTAAAAGAAAGGAAAGAGAAAGTAGGAACGTACGTGGTGGGACATGACCTACGGAGCTCCACCATGGTGGGAGATGACCTGTGGAGCTCCACCGTGGTATGTACTGAGACCCCTGTTGCTCAACACATTCGTAAGTGATGAAAGGGGGATGAGCAGCGAGGTGACAAATGTTAGCACAGCCAAGATCTGATGGTAAAGAACTACAGAAACACCTCAGGACATTTTGTGCCTGGATGTTAAAGTGACAGATGAAATTCATGGTAGATAAAGTTACACACATGGGAAAAATAATCCTGCCTCTATATGCAAAATGATGTCTCTAAGCAGAATAATTCCAGCAAGATCAGTCTACCCCAAAAATGTCACCTCAGTGCTCAGAAAGAACCAAAAAAGTCAGTCAAATGCTAGTAATTACACACTTGCACCTTTGATACAATTTTGGTSCCCTCTACCTCCACTTTTAAAAGCACATAGGAAAAAAGAAACCTAGAAAAAAGCTCAGAAAAGGGCACTGAAGGTTGAAACAGCTTCCACAAAAGAAATGGAGAACCATTTCTGTGACTTTTGAATCTGGAAAAGAGATGAATCAGGACGAATACAGCAAAGGTCTATAAAATGAGGAGTGAGACAGAGAGGGCTGATGGACACTCATTATTCACTCTTTCAGGCAGTACAGCTATAGGCAACAAATGATGCTAACATACAGCAGGTTCAAAACCGACAACACGGGGTGATTYTTCATAGAAAATTTATTTGTAGAATCTTTGTCCATTTGATATTGTGGATGATAAAGGCTGACATGGGTGAAAGAGGATGCTGACAGGGTTTCATGGATGAGAAACTGAATTAGTAAAATCACAGAAACCACTGCAGAGTCAAGACATCCCAGAGAAACAAACTTCTGGACACAGAGAGAATTTGCTACAATACTCCTCTCTGCTTGTCTATTCTGCTTTTGGTCACTCCTGAAGAGAGAATTCCAGGCTAGGCTCACTTTTGGTCTGACTGTTCTTATATATAAACAAACTCCTCTATAAAAAAAGTTAACATTACCTCTGATCATTCTAAAATTGTTCATGTACCTRTATTTGCTCACATTACCTCTTTATTTGCCTTATAGAAAATACTGTTACCACTTCCTGCTTTTATTATTATATGCAATTGATTTAATAGTATCTGTGCTGGAGTCCAAAGAAAGACATGCAACATTTTCCCATATGACCACAATTAAAAAAAACACTCCAAAAGCAAAAGTCTGCTCATATGTAAAAATATTATAGAAGCTAAAAAAATAATTTGGAGTTGTTGCCTTCAATATAATTCTGTTTCTGTCCACTCTTAATACTTTATGGACTCAATAACCCATGAAACAATCTACTGATGTTGAAATGAAGGACACCGTTGTTTCGTAATCAGAATCAGGTATAGTAATTTTCCTTCACCTAATTTTGAAAGCCTCCGGGGGGAYTTTCAGCACGCTTGGCCATACGCAGCAACTACATTATTAATAAAACAAGGCAACAATGAACAAAAACCATAGAAGTCTTTCTGGTTAAAAATTCACTTAAAGGAAATTGCCACATAATTCCTGAAAAAAAAACCAAAACCAACCCTGGAATAAAGCATCTTACCATCTGACAGTGTTCGTACAACAACATCTTGGGTCGAGACTCCAGGACCGTGTTTATTGTAAGCTACCACTCGGAAACTATACTCCGTGTATTTCTTTAATCCGTTAATGGTGTAGGAGAGTCCTCCTACATCAACATCCTGTTCATAAACAAACATACAYACAAGTCAAGGTCAGAATCAGGTCTGCAACTATCATAAATGTCTAAGACTTTCAGTGAAGTAACAAAGTCAAAAGCAGGAATGACACCYTTCTGTAGCACCTGCAGATCAAACCCACAGTTTATATACAGCCAGGACTTGTCAAGATGCTAACAGTGAGCTTGCAAGAGAAAATTCTACCTATCTGATTTAAATCATAACATGGACACTGGTTCTGTAAATTAAAAGGGATCTGACAAACTTGCCTATTAGTAAAAATTATTACTATATTTTGAACAGTGGGGTGCAAAAGTAGAAAAAGTAATTTTATCTGAGGAATACAACATTCCTATTTAAAAACTTCTGTCAAAAATTACTGTAAATGCTAATAAAAATGTTCTTCCCTTAGCTTTTTTTAAAGCTAGGGTCAGATTCATATGCAATTGGATGGAAAATTAAATGACTGGGATTAATCCTCCCCAAGTTGTGACTATTCTCAGGTGCAACCTATACTTGCACAGAACATACTGGATTCTTCCAGTAGAATCGGAAGAAAATTTGATCAACTGGACACTCATCACTATCAAAATGTCAATCACTGGATCAGAGAATTCAAGAAACAAGAATAGTTCAGATTAAGGATGATGCTAAAATCAGTAATTAGCCTACTTTACTAAAATAAAACCGGCCAACCTATAAAAACTATGCAAGCATCCTTTACACTACCCGAACCAGTTAAATGATGATATAGCTATTATTTGAGTTTTCCTCTTGTGATATGATGGACATCCCCAAATGCTTCTTGATGCTGATGAATATCTAGATAAGCCATCACATAATATCGCTTTAATTCCAAGACATATACATTTCATGCTGGMTTTTTAATTTTAAATATTTCTGTATTTTAGGCTAAAGGATTCAGTCTACCAGAAAAATGAACACTTCACAAGGTATTYCTAGAAATCTAAGGTAAAACCATAATAAAAGACAAAAGGCTGTAATGGCWTTGTATATCACGCAGGAAGAGCCAGGCTCTGTACCTGTTCAGTGTCCTGTCCCTTCTCCATGTAATAGAGCTTGTAGTTCTGGATTTCTCCATTGCCAGACAACGGCGTTTCCCAGGTGACAGTAACGGAGGTGGGTGAACTGGCGGACGCTCGGATATTGGGTGCTGGACCAGGAAGCTGAACTGGAATGTAGGCATGAAACTCCGCTAGTCACCAAGCCGAACCATTAACATTTCCAGTAGCTCATTATTTTACCATCAACTTCACTATTAATYGACTCCAGTTAAAAGATGGGTATTTTTTCATTTCAGCATTTCACATGGATTTATTAGGGGGTGTAAAGCTGGGATCAAATTTCTGAAGGAGATCCTGCTCCCTGGGGCAAATTCCTTTTGTCCTGAGTGATCCTAACAAATCACACACTTTGCATTTTCTTGAAGTTTGCTTTTTTTCCTCTTTCAGTTAATGACTTCAAAAATTTAAAAGTATTTCTTTTATAACAGAAAATTTAGACAATTTAACAAGGAATGTCTTATCAGTTTTTCTTAAGGGTGAGAATAAATCATATAAGCATACCAACATGGCAACTTGGAAAATCATTTTGAAACTATGGTCTGCAAGTGCAACTTTTAACAGTATCAACTTATTCTGGGAAAGATCATGAATGGGGAGAAAAAAAAAAAATTGATCCCAAATTCAAGAAGACTCAAAATATTTACAGCTTACCCTCAGGCTGAGTTGCCACCTTCAGCGGTACTGAGCTCTCTCCGGGGCCATGCTTGTTCTGAGCCACAACTCGAAAGACATAAACTGTTTCTGGCATCAGGTTTTGGATCGTCACTTGTGTCTCTCCAGGACGACTTGTATTTTCAACGCGTTCCCTTCAGGAAACAAAAGGTTTGGGCACAGAAACAATCGTTGGTTAGTAAGAGGGTTTTTGAGGGGTAAGTAAAGGAATAGTTGCTACTAAGATGTATGCCGTCTGAATATATCTAATGTGTTAATGATGTGGTTATTTATACTGCGCTGACTACACCATAAAACAATAATATGCCAAAATTGCTGGTGACAAACAGCTTCTAATTTTGTAACTTCTCTYTGAAAAAAAATATGCACTGAAGTAAAAGAATAAATTCTACTTGACATCACAAAATTCTAAGTAGTTTCTTTGTTATTCTCATAACAGCATGTGATAATTCATAGTGACAGTTTATCCTACTACTCTGAAGCCAGAAGAAAAAATATTTAAGCAGCATACACAGAGTCTGGCGAGATTTAAGGCATTTTTGTTAATAWTGTGGGGCTGCTTTTTGTGTATTTTTCAAAGAAGCTGTTTTAATGTATTCTTCTACCTCCAAACTTTACCTAGTTCCTCCCTAATATTTAGACTTTTTAAAAACATCCCGGGGCTCTGACTCGCACACAGCAGGCAGACAGCTGTGGCATTTATGCTCTCCACAMGTAGTAGAGTCACCAAAAGGCAGCGTCCGCCCGCCTCTCCGCTGCTCTCATTCGGTCTGAGGTGAGCAGGAACCAGCCTTCAGCACGGTTGACGCTCGGCTGGCGCGCAGGGCATCGGGCAGGTGAGGGGCTTCTCTCAGAGCGGCTTCTCTCTTCATACATACACTACATTCATCGGGCAGGTGAGGGGCTTCTCTCAGAGCGGCTTCTCTCTTCATACATACACTACATTCATCGGGCAGGTGAGGGGCTTCTCTCAGAGCGGCGCGAAGATGCTCGCCGCCGGCAACGCCGAGGAGACAGCCCCGGGCTCTGCACCCCCCAGTTCGTCTGACAGAGCCCAAAGAAAGAGCGCGCTGTGTGGGAACCAGCACTTAGGTTAGGCTCGGCAAAAAGGCCGACATTTTGCAAGCTGAAAKCCGAAATCCAGCTGGGAGAATACACCCTGTGTGCTGAGGCAACTGGAAGGATTATTGCCCGGCGTTCAGTGAGCCTGCCTCGCACCTCCCGGTCACGGGGAACCTGCCGCTTCCCCCTGTGGAAGCGCAGTCTGGCCCGGAGGTTAGCTCAGGAAACTCGGTCGGTTCTTAGCAAGCTCGGGATCGAGGGGAAGATTAAAAGATTAATCATCAACTAACTACAGCCTTTATTTCCAACACGTTGCTGTTGTCAGCTGAACTTTCACAGAGCTAYGTTTGGGTAACCACATCTACGTATCGTCCTTCCTTGAAAAGAAGCTACCTACTCTCTGTAAAYACAAATAAAGGCAGTATTACAAAAGAAGAAATCAAAAACTTCCCCACTGAGAAAATAAAGGGAAAATGTGACTGCTTTGAATACAATTCTTTCCCTTTTGTCTGCTAGACTTTGTTTAGTTCTACAGTAGAGGGCAGACRATTCTCATCCCGATGATTAGCTGCTATTAAATCATTTTTAATGCAGAAACCTAGGCAAAATTATTCCACAGTCTCCCCTTTACTACCTTCCAGCCATTACGCTTTAGTTTATATCATGGAAATATGATGCCAAAATCCCCATTTTTAATTTATTTCTTTTTAAATCAACTGGTACGGTTGATTTAGCATAACTTGGTTGAAAACATTCTGAAATCCCTGTTGATTCCTGCACTATTATACTGTATCTAGAGAGAGAAACAATACTCTTACTGTAACTAAAGATCTATTTAAACACATTTTCTAGAATATTCTCCTTCATAAAAGTTGAGCTAAAATGGCATTGCATAAGCAGCTTAATTTATTTCAGTTTTTTTTTAATTTCCATTGTTAAATGAGCAGCATCATTATAGCATATTTGAATTAAAAATGTTTACAAAAGATTTTTCTTCTTCAAATGTTTATGAAGTATTTTTTGCAAGAAAGAAGCTGATAGAGAGACACACTAAAGAAATATCACACCCACCACTGAATGAAACTGGGGGGACAGGGAAAAAGGTAAATATTTTCCCTCACTAACTTTTCCAGTTATAGCTAGTGCAAAATGTTTGCTGGAAAATGCATTTTCAAATGGATAGTTTTCTTTAAGATGTGWCTTGGATACAATGATGGTATTTGAAAACCCGGAATAAGTGCCAACTGATTCACAGCTGTGGAATAACATTCGCCTCCCATTGACATGCAAAATATATTGCATTTTCTGCCTCAAGTGTAAATGCACTCATTGATTTTATCTAGGGGAAAAAAAAATCAGCAATCCAAGGTTATTATTTAAAATTACAAAAAAATCAAATTATTTTAATGGAAAGACAACATTTATCAAAAAATAAATAGACACATCAAAGTATTGCAATTTGCAGTAATAACTAGGAACTGTGCCTTCCCTCACAACGGTATGTTAAAAATATGTTGAGATTAATCTAATTAAGTGCTACATGAATCTCTCATTTATGCCCTTTCTTAGGGAGCCTTGAGCACCTTYTATGAGCTCTGATGTGTTTAGGTAGGCATAACAGGTAACAAAACAGATGGTCTATATGAATAACTATATTACCCTACAGAACATCATGACTATTCTAACTCATTCCAGTTTAATCCCCAATTAAAGAGCTTTGTAAACTAGAGTTAAGGTTTAAAATAGCTATCAAGTACCTAAGGGAAAAAGCCTAYAGTTCAAAACCAGAAACAACTGTTAATCTGGAAATGTAAAGTTTAAAGTTACACTTTTAACAAAAAACAACCTTCAGGGAATTATTAAAAAGTGAGTATCRGCTGTGCCAGCCATGTCAGCTGTGGAGCCTGGCAGTGAGCTCACAGAGACATTTTGACAGTGTGATTACACACAATTAAACTCCATTTTCTGTGTTTGAAGCACACTACRTTGAACCGTGGGTTTAATATTATTTGAATACCTCACACGTGTGATTTACCATCTTGTACCAGCAATGTGCTRGCTACTCCTTTTATTTTTGTCCAAATCTTGAAAGTTTGGAGATCTTCTGCCTGAGTGCTTGTCTACAGTTTCACAGAACTAAACCTCCCTTTGCCCCCCCAACCCATGTGAATTTTCATATGAATTTTCATACCCTTTCCAGGGGAACTGTCTTCAATTTGGAATACCTAACCCAGGGGTGAAATAACGCCTACTTATACAATCTATAAGGAAGACAGTCATTTCTATCTGATCAGATTACTTCAGTTGTTCTAGAGGTGTGACAATAAATCCATGAGACACCCACTTCATTCATACAGAATTGCCTCAATAAAAGCCCCTTTGACATCATCAAGCCAATGTGAAGACATGCCACCAGCTGGTGACATTCTCTAGCCAGTGAAACAAGCAGAAACAAGCTGCCTTCACAGTTGATTTCCATGCTTTGAAATGCTCCTCTTCCATGGACAGTTTCCATTTCTCTGTTAAAAAGTAACCTCCAAGTCCTACTGATCTTTGTTCTCACTCACTCCTCCTCAGCAGACACTACATACTATCAGAACCAGCTTTAATCATGTCAGAAGTGATAAAAGCAACCACAACAACTTAGGCAGCGTTTGCATTTTTGCTGTAATTCCTTGTTTTCTGCTGCTTACAAATCTTCTGTAACGTTCAACTTAGGGGCCGATTTTTCTGCAAGCAATGAGTTTAAAAGGTGAAATGTACAGAATCATAGAATAGTTTGGGTTGGAAGGGACCTTTAAAGGCCATCCGGTCCAACYCCCCTGCCRTGGGCASGGACATCTTCAACTAGACCAGGGTGCYCAGAGCCCCGTYCAACCTGACCTTGRATGTTCCCAGGGATGGGGCATCTMCCACCTCTCTGGGCAACCTGTGCCAGTGTTTCACCACCCTCATTGTAAAACATTTCTTCTTTATATCTAGTCTAAATCTACCCTCTTTGAGTTTAAAACCATTCCCCCTTGYCCTGTCGCAACAGGCCTTGCTAAAAAGTCTGCYGACATTTTTCTTATAAGTCCCCTTAAAATACTGAAAGGCCGCAATAAGGTGTCCCCGCAGCCTTCTCATGGACTGCTCCAACAGGTCCATGTSTTTCCTGTGCTGAGGACCCCAGAGCTGGACGCAGCACTGCAGGGGGGGTCTCACCAGGGCAGAGCAGAGGGGCAGAATCCCCTCCCTCGACCTGCTGGCCACGCTGCTTTGGATGCAGCCCAGGGTACGGTTGGCCTTCTGGGCTGTGAGCGCACATTGCCGGCTCATGTCCAGCTTTTCATCCACCAGTACCCCCAAATCCTTCTCGGCAGGGCTGCTCTCCATCCCTTCATCCCCCAGCCTGTATTGATACTGGCGGTTGCCCTTGCCCCGACCCCAGTGCAGGACCCTGCACTTGGCCTTGTTGGACCTCATGAGGTTCACATGGGCCCACTTCTCGAGCTTGCCCAGGTCCCTCTGGATGGCATCCCATCCCTCAGGCGTGTCAACCACACCACTCAGCTTGGTGTCATCTGCAACCTTACTGAGGGTGCCCTCGATCCCACTGTCTATGTCATTGATGAAGATATTAAACAGTACCGGTCCCAGTACGGACCCCTGTGGGACACCACTTGTCACTGATCTCCATCTGGACGTTGAGCCGTTGACCACTACCCTCTGGATGYGACCATCCAACCAATTCCTCACCCACCGGACAGTCCACCCATCTAGTCTGTACCTCTCCAGTTTAGAGAGAAGGATGTTGGGGGGGACTGTGTCAAAGGCCTTACAGAGGTCCAGACAGACGCCATCGGTAGCCCTTCCCATGTCCACTGATGCAGTCACTCCATCAYAGAAGGCCACTAGGTTGGTCAGGSAGGACTTGYCCTTGGKGAAGCCATGCTGGCTGCYTCGAATCATCTCCCTGTCCTCCAYGTGCCTTAGCATAGCTTCCAGGAGGATCTGTTCCATGATCTTSCCAGGCACAGAGGTGAGACTGACTGGCCTGTAGTTCCCCGGGTCTTCCTTTTTTCCCTTTTTAAAAATGGGGGTTGTGTTTCCCCTTTGCCAGTCAGCGGGAACTTCACCGGACTGCCATGACTTCTCAAATACRATGGCTAGTGGCTCAGCAACTGTATCTGCCGGTTCCCTCAATACCCGTGGATRGATCTCATTGGGTCCTATGGAYTTGTGCACCTTCAGGTTCCTCAGATGGTCTCAAACCTGATCTTCTCGTATCATTTCTCTGGGGGTGGGGGCAGAGGGCAGAAGGCAACCCCTTGGCAGCTGAAGCTGCTGGTGGCATAAAGGGAAGGCATGGGGCACAGGAAGAGCCTTTCACAGGAGTGCCCCATGATTACGTGTGGGAAAGTCATGTTCCACTCACCTTGCAGCCCTCTAAATAAGTTCAATGTGCAAAGTTAAGGAACACCTTACCACATTTCTGTGTGTATCTCCTTTCACCGAACAGATAAAAATAAAAGGAACGTACATCAGCAGTGGTTGAGGCAGCTGATATCTCAGGAACCACACACCTTGTATACTGCAGAGAAATTTAASTGCACCTACACTTCACAATATGAAGATGACTCTCCACCATCCTTTAAAGGTGGTTTAGAGATGTTAGAATATCTAGCTAAGCCATTCCATGCTATACGGTTTTTTTTGTTTGTGTGGTTTTTTTTGTTGTTGTTGTTGTTGGGTTTTTTTTTTAATTTTTCACAAGCCCAATTTAAAAGGTAAATAAATCAAATACCTAGTTTGATGACTGCTCAAATACAAGCGATGAAGAGACAACGCTTAGGTTACTAAAAGGATCCAGTAATGCATGCAATGAAAATGGTACGTGTAGGCAAAAATATWATAGTACGAAGAGATGGTACATATGCACTTAAAACCACAGCAAAGATACATGATCATGTATAATTCAAGGATTACAAAGCAATCATTTAAGCAGTGTTTTATAACGCTGAGGAAGAAAGGAGGGTTGTACATCTAAGCTTGACTTCAAAATTTTCTGATTTCTGACTGCTTAGTTGTGTGTGACACGCTCATCTATTTTTTTATTCAATAACGCACCAACGTTTCCACAAGGCCCAACCAATTGGTCAAAAAGTACCACGTAACATCAAAAAAAAAAAAAAAAGAAAAGTTCTGTTTACCATTTTAAGTTTTATTGTTCTCATTCTCTAAATCCAGGTTCAATGGCAAGATTTCACAGTATTTTCATACCAATCTGTGAAATGTGTGATACCAACTGTCTTTATGAGGCGTAACAAAAAAACTTCAAAAATGCAAAGGAGCGGTGAGGTTGAGAAAACAGTGTGCTAATACRTGCTAATAAAAGGCTTTTAGAGCCTGCTTTGAACCCTGATCCAGAAGGGCACTTAAGCAAACGAAGATCTCATTGAAGTCAATGAAACCACCTGCTTACATATAAGCACCAGCTTAAGTACTTTGCTGTGTAAACTTTCTGGGGGCTACATTAACCCAAGCCCGGAGCATTGGCTCTGCAAGAACCGGAAACAGAAGTTTCTGCACATTGTCCTGTAATTTCCTAATTTATTCACCAGAAATTATGAGATGCCTCTTTCCCCTTGTTCTGCACATGCTTTTGGCCCAAGAGGAATATTTTCTAGATTTCTGTAGTCTTGTATGCAGTGGAGGGGGATGCATTTTGTTTCCTCAAAAGCAGTACAGGGAGAGGCATGAAGCCATCTTCAGCAAATTACTTTCTAAAAACCCAGTGGGTAGAGCAGTTACAACCAGAAACGTGAAGGAGGAGAGGCAAGAAGCAAGAATGTCTGGCAAGATCCCACCTTTTTTTCCTGTCTCACTTAAAATATCTCCAATAAGAATGAATATTACCAAAGTAAGGAAGTCTGACTTAACTTAGAGTCTCACGCTCTAGTCAGTAAGTAGACAGATCATTTTCTCTTGAGTAATAAACCTGATAATCAAGCTAATTTGCAATTAATTAAACATTGCTCAAAATGATTGTTAGCTCCAACTTCTTCAAACTTATCACAACAATTTGAAACTGTAATTCTGAGCAGTAGATCCCATCAGGAAGAAAAAGGGGTAGATTGAAGTAAACCATTGGAATAATAAGTCAAAAACTCATGAATGCTTCATATTCATTAGATTTCTGTTTACAGGGATTACTAGGAGAGGATCAACATTTAACCAACACCTACCACACAGCCCTCTCTAGAATCAGACTACATTTACAGGGTTTTAAAGCCTGAAGTGACTGCTCGCTTTCAACAGCACATGGATTATCTGGAGGATGTTTCTGTGCCCGTGGTGGACGGCATTTATAGCAGTGTCAGTGTTCCTGAAGAGGTGTTACTGCCTATGYTTGCTCTTAGTTTCCAAGCAGACTGCTAAAAGCAGGTAGCAACTGTTTGCAGTCAATCAAAAACGTGCACAAGCATTGCCAATAAGAGTACGTATATGCAGCAATGAAGCAAATAAATCCTCTCATCAGGGTGCAGGAGGGAAGGGAAYGCAATCCCTCAGACTCTGCAGCCTGTTAAGACTTTGAGCATTAAAGACTTACGGTTTAAAGCGCTTCTAAGCAAAGCTAGCATGAAGAAGAGTCACGAAAGAGCACAACCCATTTTACACGTCAAGATCTTTACCTGTTTATACCTTCCTTGGTGTAGAAGATTGAATAGGTGAGGTTGTCTCCTTGGGGGTCCGATACAGGCGTCCTCCACGTCAGTCTGATGAAGCGAGTGGAGACGAGGGTGGCCACGACGTCCCGCGGGGCTGAAGGCAATGGTCCTGTTGCAGCGGGTGCTAGATGGTCATTAGTGGCACTGGTCAGTGAAGTGGGAGGTAATGTTGGGATGGCAACATCTTGTCATGTGCAAACATTGGGGAATATGAAGGGCAAACATCACCACGGTTTAAAAAAAGAAAACAGAAAAAAAAACAAAAACACAAAAGAAATAAACAAAACCACGATGGGAAACAAAAGATAATGAACACACACAAAAAAGGCCATTAAACTGAAGGCTGACATGCAGGCAAAGGTAACTACTGAAAACTAATGGGAAATACTAAAGGACACATCACTGTCGAGCAAGCAGACCAAATCTCCATTGTAATGGAAGTGGTAAGGGAAAGGGAAGGGTGAAAACTGAGGATAAAATATGACCTCAGTCATAAAACTGAGGATAAAATATGACCTCGTAAGAGGACATACCAGCGGCAAACAATACTTTCATTTCTTTGTAAACCAGATGTAATACCAAACATTTACCAATAAAAAACCCAACTTGTATTATTTATTAAAAAAGACATCCAGACCCAATTTTCTAGTTTACTTCATTAACATGCAGAGTTCATTTATACTGTTCTCAATCATAAAAAAATGACAGACAGAATACACAAAGTTCATTTAAGAAGTGCAAACTCATCCAGGCTGTGCAATTAAAGTCAGTTCACATGGTAACTGCTTTCTGAGCTGGCTGCGTTCTACTAATGCCAGTGCTAAGATGTGGTGACAAAYTTGGTATGGCAGTGGAAATAGTGAAAGTTAGGAAAAAGTCTCTAAGATCATTGTTTTCTTTCCATCAGTGCTCTTCCTCCCTCTCATAACATATATCACATCATTTTACAAAGATACTAACAAGCATAAACAACTCCTGCTTCATATTATATGAAGATTTAACAAACTTTTTGTGGTAAGTCATGTACGTCTTCCTGTATTACTACTTTAAAGCTAGGATAAATCTCCAGGATTATTGCATTAAAATGTTGGCAAATTAACAGCACAAGCTGTAACGTACAAATAGCTGTTCTCCAAATCCTATTAAAGCAATCCAGCCAGTAAATCTAACAGTAATATTCTGAGCAGCTGGACCCCAATTACCACAGAGTATTACAGGAAGCACAATTAGTAACAAAAACCTAAAGCTCAGGATACCCTGAATTTTTCTGGATTCTTAACTATTTACCAAGCTTAAGCCACCCAATGACATTTTCCACATGGGAATCTATGTGGCTAAATACCTTTATTCAGTTATTAATTACGGAAACTAACTAAAATGGCTCAGGTTTTCCCCAGAAAGAGTTCAGGACTAGTACAGTTTTTGTCGAGAGCTCCAGCATCTYCACCTGACTTGCTATCAGAATGTGGATTTGTGTCTCAATAGACAAGGAGAAAGCTGCACACAAAAACCCTGACTAAACCAGAAAATGTTATCTGAACAACCAAACCTTCAGGCAGACGCACTGAGAATGTCTCAGCTGCATTGAGAAGTCTATCATCAACAACAACCTGATTTTAAATTCTAAAAAACCTTGTCAACCAAAGCATCATCTCACACGTAGGTCTTGAACTGGCACAACTCATTATTTAATTTCTATTTCCCAGGCAACTACTGACAATGCTGGAAGAACAAACCATTTGCTTTTATCAGACTTGCACAATGTAATAAAAGTATGTGGGCAGAACTATGAAACACTTCATTGTTTCGTATGAAATACTACTGTCCACAATACCACAAAGACAAAGGTGTATTTCTTGGGACCAACRCCCACCACAAATGAGGCCCAGCTCCGCGGGGACGTTGGCAATGTCCTCCCTCCCCTCCTGCGTGCCCGTGCGGCTGCTACCGCGCCACTGCGTTTTCCAGCCTTCCTGAAGCTCCCACTCATGTTTCATCTCCTCTCTCAGATAGTGCCCATCCTGTCAACTGGGAAAGTTTCACTTTCCCAACACGTAMTGGTGTAAAGACAATCACCAATTTAATTCCTTTTCCATTATACGTTTCTTCTTCCTTTAACACTAGAATGAAGACTTTTTACTTCAATACCTCTATCTTTACAGGACTCTGCAGGACTCCCAGAGCCACGAATATACGTATTTTGGCATTGAAAATACAGATCGCAGAAAGACAAGTACTTGAGAGTATCTTCTTAATTATCTTTTCCACACTGTAATAGACACAGATCACAATTAAGTATCCTCCAGCACACACACACACACACCCCCCCCCGATCAATAGACTACACCATTAATTCCACATTCATTGCAAAATCTAAGCTGTTGTTACGTTCCCATAATCAGGTTTCCTACAGAAATGCACCATGTTTTAGCTCTTCTTCTGGACTCAGACAGGGCCCCTATGCCCCCAAGGATAACCCTGTTATTGCAGACTGCTCAGTACAGGTTATTTCATTACACAGCTTCACCCCTTGCACAGTACAATATACCAAGGAGCAACAGCAGCATCTCAGGGCAGAAAAGGTTCYAGCTACAGTTACCAGCACTTACAGTTACCGCTATAACCTTACTCCAACCTACAACATCACCATTTCTCAAAGCAGCGAACACCGAAGTGTCTTGTGGACAACTTCTTGACACCAGTGCTGGATGACCCAGCAGGAGAGATGCCCTCCTACATTCGCTATTTGTAAATAAGGAAAACCTGTTCAGAGATTTGATAGTCAATGGCAGCCTTAGCTGAAACGACCCTCAGATGTAGAATTTAAGATTCTGAGGAAACTGAGGAAGGCATTTGGTATAAACATGACAGTGAACTACAGGAGAAGCAGCTTGAGCATGGTCACAGGACATGCGCAATCCCGTGGACAGCTGCCCTTAAGGGCAACTGAGATCAGGAGAGCTCGCTGGTCAGGGACAAACTGCTCACAACCCCAGAATGATCTATTTTCCTACATGCTAGAAAACAAATCGGCTGAACAGGGAACTCCTGGCCCAGCTTAAGCACAGAAAGCATAAAGGAAGCAAAAACAGAGACCAAAATGGCTAACCAAACGAAATACAGAAGCACCATCCAGCCATGCAGAGGTGGAATCAGGAAAGACAAATCTGGATGGGACGGGTGGGTGGTGGGGCGCGTGGAGAGCTGACTGGCCCAGCAGGCTCCCAGGCGTCAGGGTGAATGGGGTGAAGGCTAGCCAGCAGCCCGGGTAGTGAGTGGTATTACCCAGGGCTCGATTCTGGGACAGAGAGGGTTTCGTATCTTCATCAAGTGACCCGGATGATGGGACAGAGACCATCKGTAGCAGGTTTGGGGGTTATACCAGATTGGGAGGAGCAGTAGATACACTGGCAGAGAGAGACCCAACAGAGTGGAACCGTGGGCTGGTGGGAACCTCAGAGTTCAACACTGACACATGCGGAGTCCTGGGTCAGGGGATCTGCCCGACTATCACCTCTCTGCTCCTAAATGACAATTAGAGTGCCAATTCAGTGTCACATTTATGGTCCCGGTCACATCAGCCAGGCTTCTCCCATGTTTAAATTTGAGCCCATGTYAATAGCTCCCTTGGACTGGAGACTTAGTCTCTGCACCTATCCTTAGTCCTTCCACATCACGTCACCACTGAGGAACAAGGTTCAGCACTCTGCAAAAACCTCCTTGGTGCCCACAGTTTTCAGCATCTTTCCCAGAATGCCTGCTTGATTGACTCCCATTTCATTGCAAATTTCACTTTACACTTCAACTGAGTATTTTCCCCTTGCAGAGAGCTTTCATTTCCTACCCTTCTATTAGCTAATTACATTAATAATATTATTTAAAACCATGAAACAGTTTGAGGAATAATCTGTAGGGAAGCTGTTATAAAAATAAACTTGTGTTTTACAGCTGCATCAGCCAAATGCCTTCTGAAGTAGCATCTTCCAAACCATTCTGGTGAACTTTGATTGATTGCTTCACACGTTTATTTAAACTACTTAACATATGAAGCGCCTCCATTTTTTAAAAAGAAAGTTAAGACATTTCATATCCAGCACAACAGGCAGTTGCTACTTCAATACACAAATTCCTTACAAACACCATTTCAGTTATTCATTTTAACTCTAGGAAAACTAAGAGAGACAAATTTCTACTATATGGACTTACAAAGAACAAAACTCCGAAGAACGGCATCAGACTGCCATTCTCCAGTACAGCAGTTGTCTTTTTAGAGCTGAAAATGCAAACCACCTATCTTCCATCACCTTACGTTAATACTTTGGTTTCTCTTATGTGTCTGGGTAATATGCTCAGGTGATCTGCTTCAAATTACATGCTCTTGACACAAAGGCTGCATCTTACCTATCTTTAAAAATCATTCTATTTAGTTAAAATGTAATACAAATATTTTTAAAATAATTACATTGAAACAAAATGCTGAAATTTCTCTAATGAAAATATTCCCGATAAATTTTTTAAATTTATCTGCTTAATCTAAAACACATCCCACATACTCATGTATTTGCCTTCCTATATAATGAAAAAGATCCATCTTTTACTTAAGTGATCTGCACACAGTGCTTGAAGAACCTGCAGGCATCAAGATGAAGAGTCTGGGAGAGCTGCCAATATTCCCCAGATTAACAGAAACCCAGTTTAATCCTCAYGCAAGACTCAAAACCAGAAATATTCCTTCTGACAGCATTATAGGTAGATCGGTCAAACACAGCAAAAAACTAGTGGCATCTGAAAAATAAACTGTGAACCAAATAAAAGCACAAAGGACTTGTAAATCGTACAAGTAAGGTAAGCAATGAATAGGCAAGAAAAATCACCCACTGAAAGCTGCAATTAAATACCAGCTTGGTAGCTATTTGGTACTGTTGATAGCTGTGGAACGTATTTAGAAGACTAGGTTATTTCCTTTCCTTTTTTCCCCATTTTTCCTCCAAATGCCTTGAGTGCCATTACAAACCGAATTGCACACAGCCGTGTGAGCAGAATGCTCAGCAGTGCAGAGCTGTGTTAATGAGTAATTACACTAAAATTAGTTTTAATGCCAATAAGGGAGCAGCTTTATTACTTCAAGCTTTTAAACATGGTGTAACAAGTAACATGCAAAACAAGTCTCTTCTTTCTAACGTGTATTTCATCACTTTTTAAAAAGTAACTATACTCTGGAATATTCTTTGCAGGCCTATTCCTACACAGTTTCACATTAACCTCATTTAAAAAAAATATATAAAATATGCATATTCAGCAAGTGACATGCTAAGAACATGGAAAAAGAATGACGTTGTTGCATGCCAGACATATATACAACAGATTTATCTTTTCAACCACTGCTGATATACCAGTTTTTCTGAGCTTGTGTTTTTCTAAGGGATCAAGAAAAAGTCCTTGCTCAATTTGGCATCACACAAAGGCTGTACAGTCGAGATAYAGCACATGGTCTTGAATAGCATTTCAAAGAAATCATTCAGCARAACAGCTGACATAAAATGAATGTCTCCTTAAACAGTGGCTCCACGGCAGTCGGGCTGAGAGGGGGAGACTGAGGTTAAGTAAGGTTGCTAAGAGGATACATTAGAACTGTCGCAAAACAATTTCAATTCTGGATCAATAGACAAGGAAAGTCACTTGATTTATCTGTCTGCATCTAACGAAGTTAAAAGCTAATGAAAATAAGTTAAAAACAAAGCAAAATATTTCAAGCAGTCCTTTTTCTGCATSGCACAGTAATTTTTCTAATGCTTATGTAGTAACCTGGGCAACAGAACGATGTCTAAACTACTGAACAAATACAGGTAATGTTCAACTACTGAAGCCCAATCATTGCAGGACATCCAGCAATCCACCAACAGGGTGAAGTAGAGAGAAAAATGAGAAAGTAGGATTTTCTTAACTTTCCACTAGAAATTATTTTTACCCACAGTACATATACTTTATACAGGATGCCAACACGGAGCATTGTGCATTTATGCTGCCCAGGTGCAACACCAAGACTTCCAGCTAAGGCAACCCTAGCACAAATCCCACCGATCCAGTGTAAGAGAAGACTCCTCCTCTCTCTCCCTCCAGACCTGTGTTTTGCAAGCCGTAAGGTTCGCAGCTCGCTTTGCTGTGCAGAGCAAAGATGCGGGGACACACGTCTGGATTGCTAATTTCTCAAGTCCCTTCTGTCAAGCTGCTCCTTCCAAGGGTTTCTTCTGAGCAGACATCACCTATTGCAACKATTTTATCAAAATGTTTTGCAGAGTGCACAAATACCCACAAGGAGTTGGACTCAAACAAACGAATAACCATCAATGACTTCTATAACTTGAATCCTTCACTGGCAAAAGAACAATGTTTTAATTTTACCAGCATTAGGCTGGTAAAGTCTAAGAGGCAAAGGCTACGGGTGCCTACCAGTTTGATACACTAATGTGGCACCCAGCTTTTAATCATGTAGGAAGAATGACCCCCACTGCTATCAGCGTAACTCACTGCGGSGAGATAACAATCAACCTGAACGTGTGTCTGGGATGCTATTCTATCATCATCATTTCAGAATGCTGATGTGATCTTTYAAAAACAACTCTGTCAAACATGCCACACCTGAAAACTAGTAATTGAAATGCTSTACTTGTTAGCTAATTATTAGAAATATTTTCCATGTTGTCCAGCCCCTCCGGTTTAGATTTCCTTTTTCCTCCTTTTTTCCTCCTGTGGCACATTATTGGCATATTCATGGCTTCCGCTTGCTTTGGGCAATAACATTCCAATTATACCATCGGATATACTACACAAAGGAAAGTCGGAATAGGAATGTTATCTGCTTCAGCTTTGCCGCTGTTATCTGAATCACCTGGGATGAGTCCAATTCCCTCGGCTACCCCATCTGTATAATGAGTATGCCACTGCTACAACCTACCTCAGGAAGGTCGTATTGAAATGTATGAAATTAAGATGCATAAACACTTTAAGAATTAGTGAGTGGCCGTATTTAGACTATTCTTGGCCATATTCAACTGCTCACAAAGTCACAGAGTGCCTGTCAAGTGAGAGCATCAGGGATTTCTGAACTGTGGTTGAGGCCACGTCTACATCGGAAGGCAGYAGGAGAGGCACTGGAGCGTGAACTAGCTGCTTCTGAGAGCCCAGCACCCGCACCGTATGGACTCTATAGGTTTCACTTTGGACTAGCTCTTACCCTGAACACCCAACAGGGGCTGGAGTGCATCTTCCAGTTCGGTTTCATTCCAAAGACATCGAGATCTGAGACTACTCTGAGATGCAATTCAATGGATGAGGAGCAGACATGGGTGGGAAATTTTGTGAGTGCTCTCCTGATGGAAATGAAAACTTTCACGTAGATGCACCCTCAGAGGACATAGGTAATGCAGCAAGTGGAGAACAAGATAGACCTGGCCAACAGGAATCAGTTATGGGGACACCTGAGAAATCTGCGGCATCAGAGAGTGGTTAATATATACTATTGCAGAAGAAAAGAAAGTCCTCTTTATAAGGACTTCGGAGTGCATTTTATAGCTTTTAAATGTAAATAAATCTTTGATTTCAGCAACAGAGACCTACTACAACTAAAAATAGCAAATTACTATTTTGCCAAAAAAAACATTGGAAAAAACATGACCTAGGACATTCAGATCTCTAAACACCTTTAATATTTTAACTGTATGCCATAAGAAAAAAATACCTCAGAGGTACCGTTATGTTTAACTTTGACTTGGGGTATYTGGATAAAACTGTTCCCTCGATAAATAATAATTTTCATATAAATCGCTATTTAACTGATTCCAGAAGGGTAATCAAGACTTTCAAACATTTTTCTTACTTTTACCTAATGCACTGTTTTCCTAAATTTGAACTTTAGTATATGATATCATTCCTCTTGCTTCAGAACAGAAGGATTCAACTTTGATCAGGATTAAGAAGCTGTGATACTTCAAAGAGTCATAGTCAAAAAGCATTCATTTTCTTTTGTRTGCTTTCCCCCATAGTATTAAAAAAATGCAGCAGTAACTGGTTGCAATGTAATAAGTATGAAATAATAAAATGAGCAAGTCTATGCTATACAACTATCCTTTAAAATYCTGCTTTCTCTCCTATTTTTYCCCCTGTGTTTTCACTTGTATCCAATTGTCATCCTTCTTCAAATGCTTGATTCATAAATTTATGACAGAAGGTACATCATCTTGTTATTCCTAGTAGTTCGCGGCATGATACCATAATCAAAGAAAAATACGTTAACTGGCCCTAATAAGTTCTTATAGGACAAATGGCCACAATGCTGAAGTTGGTACTTTGTCTCAACAGATCAGTTTTAGTAACTGAATTACTTTCTTCCTTTGGAAAAACTAATTAAAAGAAATCTATCAGGCTCCTATTCTTCTACTAAGAGGTGCTTTCATGCAAAACTGAAAAAGCGAATAAGCAGACATATAAAGAAGAGTGTATTAAACTAACTTCTGCTGTATATAATGAACATACATTTCCTGATCTCCTGTTCATTTCACAACAACCACCAGCACCTCCGTTTACCTGGTGTAAGACACCGATCTGTCTGCTTGATGTGACCGTAAAAAGACAACAAAATTTAGTATTTCAGAGAAAATTCAAAATTATATCAATAGTCAAATACAAAATTGCTCTTCATGAGATAATTTAAACTGCAGAACTTTGTGTGTGATTTTGCTATATAAGGAAATCTGTCAGAAAAAAAACCCACATGAGAACATTCAGACCAACACCTATAAGAAAGCACAATTGTGGCCAGCTGGACATAAAGCCTACTACCCTTGAAATTGCTTCTAAAATTAAAATTGCACGAACCATTCAGAAATGCAAAGCACATCTGCTGAGGAACTGACCCCACAAAGGCTGCCTCATGCCTGCACGAATGTGTAACAGTGGTGGATTRCAGATCAGGGACAACGGGCTCAGAAATTAAAACACACAGAGGTTTTAGGGTTTATATCGTAGTGTTTTATGTATTACTTGCTGTGATTAACTGAAAATCCACTAGTAATGCTTACCATTGTATATACAAGACATTTGGTACCAAAATGGACAGAAAAATAGTAGAATCTTTGATAATGGTGTTTTTCCAGTGACTTTTTTTTTTTTTTTTAACCGACATGTTCACACGGCAACAGAATCTTAGTGTCTCTTTGTTTCACCACTCTACCTGGCCAAAGAAACCTCCAAGTTGCCAGCAATTTTCAACCCCGGGCATTTTTTCTATGCACTTATATACTGGTCTTATTAAAGCCAATGCTTTTAACCTCTGTAGTATTTTAACCACAACACACAATCAATGACTGATGGGAAAACGAGGTGACGTTGTCTGGGAGTTTATGTTTGCTGAATAGGAGAGATTCCCCTCTCATGTTGTAGAGTTGGCTGTACTTACTCATATATATACATAAAGCCCTGTATTGGCTTTACGGCCCAGACCCCAAAGCCAATTTGCCTTGTTAGTCCAGAAAAAAGAGCACACAACTTTCCGTGCAGCTACGAGTGAGCTGAAGGTATCGACAGGGTATGACWGACACCAGGACTGGTTCAAAGGAGGTGGCAGAACTACAGACTTTCCCTTTGGGATGTAAAGAGCCATTAGATGGTCTCAGCTGCACTGAAACTYTAAGTGAGCTGCCCAAGGGGACACAGACAACGTCAACCACTGTGGGTGCGGTTGGAGGACCCAGCCAGGCTAGGAGCACCCAGCTCCTACCGGAGCATCTCCCGCTCCTACCTTGGGAGGTGGGCATTCATCTGARCCTATGGGGAAGCCATTTCAAGGAGGTAAACCTGGACATAATGATCCTCCTCTTCTCAGTACTATAAAACTTCTTGCTGTTTTATCATCCTGAATCAACAAACTACTTTTTCACAAGAGCATTTCCCCAGATCATCTCAAAGGAGGAAGAGGATTGAGGACAAGAACAGGATACAGCGCTCTCAATCAACTTTGTCTCTAGCAGACTTAAAAAACCAAATGCAATCCCCTGTCCTGACGAACAGACCCTCCCCCAAACAAAAGCAACCCTCATTTTCTTCATGAAATGAAATGGAGATGCTTGCTTACTCATTTCTGTATGCTGACAGTTTTTGCCTAAAGCAGGTAGGCAAAATGCCCTTTTTTTTTTTTTAATTGCCTTAGATTAATTTACATTACCACTGGGAATGAGAACTGTTATTTACTCTTCACTCMATGCATACTACTTGCAAAAAGCTCACCAAAAATACGTAACAAGCAAATTCCTAAATAATACCCACTGATTATGATTTTTAAGCATTCATTTGGTTCTATATTCTAATGTAAAAGGGAMACTGATGGTCACTGAATAAATTCTGACTATATAAATATACTGATAAATATGTTCTGACCATGAGCCTGTTTTTTAAAGGAAGTCATAAAATCCATTCTGATAAAGAACACTCCTCCCATTTTCATTTCACGATTAAATGCTTTGGTGTAGAGGAAACAATTTGATTTTTTCCTGTCTCATAAAACAACAATTAAAAAGGCGTGACAGACCTTATTGACGCATTACACACAGGGGTGAGTCCGCAGAGGAAGGCAGCCTCTCCTACAGACCTAAGCAGGAACCCCACAGTTTAGATCAGATACCAGCGTTTCAGGGAAGGATGTAAAGAAAAAAAGCCCTGCATGCATTTTGATCATGAGACTCACATTATAAAAAAGAAGGAAAAAAGTCAAACATACCTCCACCTATCCCTGAGGAGTTTAAAACTAACTATATTTAGACAGATTTTGTTATTGGAATGAAATTCAAGCCATAACWACATATTGCAAAATGATGGACATAATGATCTTAAAATCCAGTAGTAAATATTTCATTTCTTCAAAGATTTAAGTCTTTTTTAATGACCACTCCTTGAGAAAAGAGAGTCAAAAATCCTAAACAAAACACACATATATAGAACCCAAGGCAGAAAAAACGCATGTAAATGCCCCAAAAGAGCCCTGTACAGGTTATCCTCCTAATGTAAATATTCATAAATTGAACTCTTATGCAGAATAAAAATCTCTCAAGAACAGTAGAGCCTGCAACAATATGTTGTAATTTGACTTTAATAATAACAGGGAAGCAATAATTTTATTTCAAAAGCGAATGTGCCACATTTGAGCAAAGCTCTTTATGGAATAGTTACCAATAAAAATACCATGTATTTTYGAAAGTGTTTGTTTTTACAGCAGCCATATGCATATTTGAAGAGTTAGGCAAGATTGCTCCCTCAGTCTAAAGTTTCACTGGGACTCTGCCAATAACTCATTTTATCACTTTGAGCAAATCACTTCCCCACGCCTTCATTTCCATCTCACCTTTCGTGTTTTTTGCAGTGGGGTTCAGTGCTCACTGTTTGCATAGACAAGGTTACAGGGCCACAGATGCTGTCAATTCTGTAAACACTACAAATAATTAAAAATAACAATTTCAACCAGCCAGGTTTAGGACTAAATCACTGCTTTGATGGCAGAGCAGTACCAATACACCGGTACCGCAATCAAACCACACTACTTGACTACTTCAGGATGTATTTTCAAAGAAACACCACAGGGTAATCGCTCCCTTTCTCTCTTTTCTCAGTAACAGCCTAAACTGAAATAAATTAACCCATCCTCAAGCTGYGGCTGCTAATCCACAAGGTGCAATTCCTGCTACTGTCCAGCGCTCCTTCTTGTAGATAACTTTGATAACCCTTGATTTTAAACTGAAGCATTTTATTTAAATGACCGTAATGTTCCTCAAAGTCTCCTCTGAATAAAATGTCCATCTCCTTATTTAGGGTATCTGCAGCTGCTGTGTGCCAATCCAGAGGTGGCTACGGTACACACAGGATTTATCTGAATGTTAGCCTACRTGCTTTTCTCCGAGAAATAACTTGGAAGTGAAAGATAATTTCCCTCAGTTTGGGATCTGTTGACACTTTAAACAACTCCACAGCAACAACTCCGGCAAGTTGAAGCTGCAACAGATGAGACTGAATGAGGTGTTTGTACATCAAAATGTTACTCATTTCTGCTAACCTCTTCATSAAACATTGACTTATTTAACTACTTGTTTCTTACACATACCTAGTGCACTCTATTTTTCTTTCACGTAGGCTAGTACAAACTGCCTTTTTTTTTTTTTTTTTTAAGGGACAGAAGACACCAAGCAAACCCCACCTCTCCTCTTTTAGGGCCTTCTCTTCTAGGCTATAACCRTATATAGAGCAATACTACTAGATGCGTTATTGGGTTTTTTTATATTCATTTCCACTGCATTTCTCTGTTAAAGACCGTATGTATCTGCTGCTGACTTACCATTTACAGGCTACCTCAGACCACTGTTTTTATAGAAACTAGATRAGGTATCAGGATGTTTGCGAATTCACATAAAGGACACACAAGCCAATCTTACAAACTCTTAATTAAGATTTTTTACTTCCTATTTTTAAGGAGTCAGGTAATTTTCTTTTGCTTCTTCATATTTCTAATTCTAACAGAAATAGTAAACCCCATCAGCATTTTAAAAATGTAACTTCTTTGTCTAGCACAGAGGCTTGGGAATTTGGTATGCACACCACAGCACACAGGAATGCAAGGTTATTCCCCAAAGGTACATGAGCGAAGTCTACAGCAACAAATGCAACATCTTAAATGTGGATTACTCTGGTCATTGACCACTGTTAAAAACTCTTGACCAATGAGATTAARAAGCAGTTATATGTAAAATGGTGGTGAAGAAACGAATGAGACAGGACACGGACTCTAGCCCCAAGGTGGCATGTCCATTGCTGAGACACAGTCGCCCCTGTTAGCTCTGTGACGTGGACTCAGAAAAGCAGACCCAGGTATGACTTTCCTTTCTCCTTATTTTCCTTCAGCAATAATGGGTTAACAGGAAAACCATACAGAATCCATTTGTCTTTTAAAGACTTCGGCTCCACAATGATTAGCCTCCTTTTTTTTGAAGGGGAGAAAAGTGATAGGAGAGGGGAAACAATCAAAAAAACCAAGAAAATACCACACCAGGATATTTCTAATGCAGTGAGAACAGTGACAATTTGCAGTTAGTTTCAATRCTGAAATTAGGCAAATTTGAGTGCACGTTACTAAAAATTAGTGTTAGATTTATTTGATTTCCTTATGGTATAAAACCCCTAAGCCTATTCAGGTTATCTTGTCAAGACTGCTGGAAAAATACGTGACATCAGAAGTAAGAGAGTCTTCTCCCAGATTCAGATATTCAACTGTACAAATCCTATTACATATTCAACCAAACTGTAAACCAATCCTTTTTCCTTTTTCTCCAAATGGCATTCAGCTGTCTCTGATATTACTGTATAATTTAGCAACTTTGAAATATAAGCAACCAATTAAGACCATCTCCACATGTTTGTTCCCCCCTCTGGTGCGAGACTGACAAAATCTGATATTTTCCTTTACAACATGAAGCTARGATCAATTACAAATTAAGGCTACTTCTGTCAATCTTCACAACCCTGTTTATGAATAATAAAGGCAGAGGAAATGCCTTTGGTAGTCAGGATAGATATCAAGCTAAAGCTAATCCTGCCATTATACTCTTCATCTAAACAAGAAAAAAAAACCCAAAACACACTAAAATAAACACCCATCGTGATACAATGAATGCACCCTATACCTACAGTTGATGTTCTTCACCCTGATTATTTTTATTTTCACCTATAACTAGAAGTCGTATATAAGCAGAGGAACAACCAACCATCACTCAACAACTGCGGCCGGTCACACTGAATACACTCCCATTTGCTTAATACCATTTCAGAGCGGCACAGCTTCGGTTCCTGGTAAYAACCATTGCTGACAATATATGATCTGGTAAGGTAGTAGTCAAGCTGACAGAAACAACAATTATGTAAAATATAAGAGGACAAATGGAAAATTAAATTGGTGGATTTGGTAAGTGATATTACAGTAAGCGTACTTGCTTTTATTAGCCTTTCTGGCGGCAAAGAGACTTTTATTGGAAAGAGAAACTCTATTGGGAATTCAGGATAACCCAGAAGAAATGATATAAAACAGGGACTCAAAGCC
This sequence comes from Oceanodroma leucorhoa, assembly GCA_030449065.1. NCBI lineage: Eukaryota > Metazoa > Chordata > Aves > Procellariiformes > Oceanodroma > Oceanodroma leucorhoa. The sequence continues at coordinate 6,612,580 of JASVER010000048.1, forward strand.
TTTGAGCCTGTTTCACAATTGTCATACAGTGTAGACACATCCTAGTTCATTCCACTTTTGCTGTCGTACAATAAATATAGAATAAATAYAGATGAAGGATAGAAAACATGTATTAATGTGTGTTGAATGTTTCTCAAAATACATCGAAGCTTTTTGCTCCTACAGGTTTTTTCCTCTGCCTCCACCTAACATTCCTTACATATTATTCTTCTTTACAATATGACATATAATTTCTTTAATTGTTTAAGATCTTTAAACGCAAGTACCTTTTAACCATTAATTTCACTCATGAAAACCAAAATTAAACAGGTGATACAGTCCAAGTGTTTCAAAGTAAAACTCCGTAAGTAGCAGTCACCGTAACCCATATTTGTGCTGAGCAAACTTAAATTTAAGTCATGGTGCACACAATCAGATAGAAATACCTTCACAAGGTTTCAAATTTCTTTGCCAAGTCAACTGTAAATACAATCATAAAACAAGAAATGAAAGCTAATAAGCGCAATCAAAGCATCCTATCAATTTTGTTATGCCTTCCTGCAATTCACCGCACACTGGCAAACATTAATCTATTACTAATTTAATCTAAATTAGAGCAATTTATTTAAAGTGCATGCCAACTTTAAACATGAATAGTCTATTGAACGCAGAATATGAGCTGTTTAGGTCCCAATTTCATGAAGTTAAAATTCAAGAAGTTTGTGATCTAGTGTAGTTTAGTTTAATCGGTTGSACTTCTCAAGAAGACTATATATAAGCAGGGGCCTTAAAGAGGGAATAAATAAAGGCCATTTTTTAAACAGGGTTGGAGTGAAGAAATGAAACTAACTGAATTAAAACAGCTTTCTGGCAATTTTGAACATACGTGCAGCCATGAGAACCATAAATGCTGACTTTCACTGAGGAAGACTAGCTAAGTAATGTAAATTAAAATCAAAATTAAAATGAAAAAAGTCTTTCAGCATTAAAGAGGAGAACATACTGTTATGTTTACAGAAAATTAGCAATGAGGTGTACACAACCAGAAACAAAATAGAGTTTGGCTTTGGTTTTACAAAACACTGTTTAAAGTCAGTTTGCGATTTCAGATGCTGTTTATGTTCCTAAAACACAACTTTCAAAATGAGACTTACAAGCTGTTCATCTATCTTTCATATGAAGCCATTTCGATATTATAAGATAGTGATTGAGGCAGCAAGTTTGGAAAACCTTTCGCCTACTTATAACACAAGCATTGCCATTATTTTTTAAAAACTTCATTATGGCATCAGTATTGAGGTAGTTTTTGTTACATTCATTGCTTTTAGAGTTTTTCGCAGAATTGTAGTATCTACAGCATGCTAGAACTCTTTTATTTACAAAGATGAGTATTTATGCATGCAAATCTTTTTATACATGTGAATATGTGTGCACACAGAAGAGCAGAGAGCTTATGTGCATGTACTGTGGTGAATGAGGAAGCGACTTGGATTTTATAATACAGTAACTGCCACGAATAGCCAAACTATTTTAAATGGCATATATCATATAGAAGAGATTTGGCTCAAATATCACAGTCCCATAACCTTCTGTATTATTTTCTAAATTTGAGAGACAATTTTTGACATAAACTGTGATAAATACTGTATGAATATCATGTTTTAATATGGCAACTGGTTGCTTACATTTAAAAAAAGCCTTAAGTCTGCTGAGTAAAAGACCCACATGGATACACGTTGACATATGATAGACAAAAGTGGGGAGATTTCTCGAGGGGAGAGGAAATTCCCCTGCTAGTCTTGTCTCTGAAGACACTCATCGTAGCGGATTTTCCATCCTCCTACGTTTGGATCTTCTCCCCATATGAGACCAGATGGGATSTCCCAAATCTCACCAGGGTTTCAGTCCTAGCGGAGCTGGGTGCCCTTTGCACTGACCTGCTGTCAGGTTCATTACAGTTTCCTGCTCCCCTGAGAGCCACAATTCATTTCTTTCAAGTACTTCTTCCTCTTTACAGAAAATTTGAATTCTTGGCTGCAAGGGTTTGCAGCCTTACTATTCAGCTTTAATCTACAAATCATTTCTTCTCTGGTGGACACYAAGCCTTTGGAAAGTCACTCATGTAAACCACAGGGACCTCTTCCGATTTTCCTTGCATTAAAACATGTAAAATTGTACAAGTCAGAAAGAACGTGAAGACATTTCTGTTTGAGTGAAGAAACAGAACAGTCTTCAGGAAGAATACCCAACAGAGTCCTTCTCTTTTATTCAATGGACTTTTTTTTCATCTTGCTCTGACATTTCATCCACAATATCCTGCATATTTTTCAAGTACTTCTATAGYCTCCAAGAACTCCACAGAATTCCATGAACTGAGAAAATATTTACTGTATTATGTTGACAACAACACTAAACGTTCTTGATTCACAGTATGAGACTGCATATAAAATACTCTAAAAAATTACCTCTATAAGATGTGAGAGAGCCCGAGAAATTATATTTGATATCTGTGAAATCATCCAAAATAGGTCCTGAAGTAACAATGCCAGTTGTCTGCCTCTGGGCTTGAACCAGACAAGGGTAGAAGTTAAATTTATGTAAATTTTTACATATGGAAAATACCCCAAAGTGCAACTCAAATTTTTCAAATCAGAGCACAAGCCTGTTAGTGCCAACTTTTGCATTTCTTTCAGCAGAAGCCAAAATTTGACAAAAAGAAATTATATTTGCCTCCTACAACAGAATAATGGAACTTACAGATACGGAAAACACAGAGTATTTCATATAACTTGAATTAAATACTGCTTTTGACATTGCCTCACATGAAATTTTCAAAAGCAAGCAAATATGTTCCAGATGAGGCTACTACAAAAGTGGATTCATAACCTGCTGGAAAATCACACGCACAACAGTTCTCAGTGCTTCGGTGTCAGAAGGAAAGGTGATATTGAACTGGAGTGTACAGGAGGGAATGCCGAGTTCCATATGATTCAATGTATTTTTTTRACAACCCAGATGATGGAGCAGAGAAAATGCTTGTAAGGTTTAAACAAATGCAAAGTCAGGAGGGCTGCAAGCCCACCAAAAGGCGTACTTATAATTTCAAAGCGTGTTGTCAAAGTGGAGAAACAGCCTGAAAAAAGCCAAGGTTCAACACTCCAAGTTAAGCAAAAAGGGTCCAAGGTTTGACCAACAAGAAGTTGGAAATCCAATTATAGCTGGAAATTTTTTTGATTGGCATCAGTCTCGGGGAGCTGAAATAGCTTCTAAGAGTGGAATCTGATCCACTGAAATCTCCGCGTCTGTGTCAGCCTGAAGTAACTCAAACAATGAAATATCACTTGTGGTATAGAAATGCCAGATTTTCTGCACAATCTTAGCTGAAATGTGCCGACTCCAGAAAACTTTGACCAGACTTCTGATGCTCTCCACCCTGCTGCAGGTCAGGGAAGCTCCCCCACCCTACCCTACCCTACCCGGGGTCCTGTCCACCTCATTTCACTGCTATGAGRCCTGAGATAGCTCATGGCCAAACTCTGGCAGAGAAGTTTCAACATAAGATGAAATTATTAATGCAGCAATGGTCCTGGTCAGAATTCAATTACACAAAGAGAACACAAATTTAGGTCAATAAATGATGTCCTTAAAACTCTCTCAGAATTAGGATTCCCATAAGGCAATTCACTGGAGGGATTAATATCATATAGTGCAACTGAAGTGGTGTTATACTTTAATCAAATTTGGTTTGTAATGTCAAACTGTGCCACCAATACCAGACRTTTACGTTTCTCATAAGGAGATCAGCAGGGAAATATATACCACAAAATTATCATAATTTGACTATTAYGTTAAGACTATATACAAAGAGATAAATAGGGTGCATTCACACCTCTCAGACCGACAGTTTTTCTGAATCATAGAATACTGCTAGTTAGGAGGGATCTCAGGAGTTCATTTACACAATGCCTTATTCAAGCAGAACCACCTTTGACCAGGTTGCTCAGGCCTTGTCTAGGTGTGTCTTGAATATCTCCAAGAAGAGAGATTTCACAACCCCCCTGGGCAACCTGTTCCGACTGCAGCTACCCTCACTGTGAAACTCTCTTCTCTTATCTGATCGGAAATTCCCTTTTTGCAGTCTTTTCTTGTTACCTCCATCTACTCTATGCCCTCCATTAGCTGGTTGGGAAGTAAGATGTTGTTAGGCTTCCATTCTTGAGGAATAATCAAACTCATTTCTCTCASAGTCACAGTACATCTCAGTACATCACATGCTCCAGCTCCCTAATTATATTGGCAGGTCTCCACTGGGGCTCCACTGTGCCAATGTCTTTCTTGTGTTGGGAAGCATAAAACTGTCCTAATGTGGTCTCACCAGTGCCAAATAGGGGGAAACAATCACATCCCTTGACCTCCTGCCTATCTCACAAAGTTCTTTTCTGCGAAGCTGCTTGCTTASCTAGCTGGTGGCCAGCCTCTACCAGTGCATGGAGTCACTCTGGCTAYGATGCAGGACTCCACATGGAGTCCACATGGAACAAGTCTTATGAGGAGCGGCTGAGGGAGCTGGGGTTGTTTAGCCTGGAGAAGAGGAGGCTGAGGGGAGACCTTATCGCTCTCTACAACTACCTGAAAGGAGGCTGTAGAGAGGCGGGTGTTGGTCTCTTCTCCCAAGTAACAAGTGATAGGAYGAGAGGARATGGCHTCAAGTTGCGCCAGGGGAGGTTTAGATTGGATATTAGGAAAAATTTCTTCACTGAAAGGGTTGTCAAGCATTGGAACAGGCTGCCCAGGGAAGTGGTGGAGTCACCATCACTGGAGACATTCAAAAAAACGTGTAGATGTGGTACTTCAGGACATGGTTTAGTGGGCATGGGTGCTGGGTTGACGGTTGGACTCGATGATCTTAAAGGTCTTTTCCAACCTTAATGATTCTATGATTCACATGTGTCAGTGTTGAACTCTGAGGTTCCCACCAGCCCACGGTTCCACTCTGTTGGGTCTCTCTCTGCCAGTGTATCTACTGCTCCTCCCAATCTGGTATAACCCCCAAACCTGCTACMGATGGTCTCTGTCCCATCATCCGGGTCACTTGATGAAGATACGAAACCCTCTCTGTCCCAGAATCGAGCCCTGGGTAATACCACTCACTACCCGGGCTGCTGGCTAGCCTTCACCCCATTCACCCTGACGCCTGGGAGCCTGCTGGGCCAGTCAGCTCTCCACRCGCCCCACCACCCACCCGTCTAGTCTGTACTTCCCCAGTTTAGCTGCAGGGATACCACTGGAGATGGTGTCAAAGGTCTTGCTAAAGGCAAAGTAAACGATATCCACTCCTCTCCTCTCGACCACAGGGCCAACCATTTAACCTTAGAAGGCTACTGGGATAGTTGGACACAATTTTTGTTTGGTAAATCCATGCTGGATTTTCCCAGTCATCATCATGTCCTTTATGTACCCAGACATGGCTTCCAGGGGGATTTGCTCCATAACCTTCCCTGAAATGGTTCTAGCTCCAGGTGAGCTTTGTCTTTCCTAGTGCTATCCCTGCATATGCAGGCAATATCCAGCAGTTTTCTGCCTTCTCTTCCAACTTCTGTGTACTTTCTTTTTGTGTTTGAGCTCAGTCAAGAGCTCCTTCTTTATCCCTACTGGTCTCCTGGCCACGCACACTCGAATTCCTGCACTTTGGCACAGACCATTCTTGTGCTTCGAGAAGACTATCCTTCAAGATCAAATGGTTCACCTCTTGCCCATCAACACAATCTCCCATGGGAATCTGCCAAAAAGATCCCTGAACAAGTCAAAAAATCCTGTCTTGAAGTCCAAGGCTGTAATTTTGCTATTTGCTTTGATCAGTTCTCTACGAAGCCTAAATTAAAGCATCTCATGATAGCTGCTGCCAAAGCTGCTATGACCTTTGTATCTCTGACCAGTTCTTTTTTCTTCCTGAATAGCAGGTCCAACACACCACCTCCACCACTCATCCAGTCTGACATGGAAAACCTGTGTCAAGAAAATCTCTTCAGCCTACTCCAGAAACCTCCTGCCACACCAAGTTGCCATTCCAGCACGCACCAGGTGGTTAAAAAACCCACATAAATACCAGGGCCTGCAACCTCCAGTTGTGTAAAGGCTTCATCTACTTCTTCCCCTTGATTAATTGGTCTCTAGCAGACACACATGACAATGTTGTCCTTCCATCCTCTGATCCTTGCGCATAAGTTCTCAGCTGGCTCATCACCCCCTCCAAGGCAAAGCTACATGCATTCGAGTCAGACCTCTGCATACAGCATGACCCCCTTCCTTGCTTCCCCACCCCATCCTTCCGAAAGAGCCTGTATCCATCCCTTGCAGCTATCCTAAGACATCTTTGCAATGCCAAAAGCCTCACAGCTCTGCACCTATATGCAGACTTCTAATTCCTCCTCCTTGTTTCCCATGCTGGTAATATTAAGTCACATGCAGAATACCCTTGCTTGGATGTAAACTATTTTTCACGAAATATTTAAGTTTAAAGAAATGGATAGTTCCACTACAAAAAATCTTGACGTGGTGTACTACTGGATACCAGCAGYATATTCAATTCATTCACTTAAAGATCTCACTCCTATACAACTCACAAATACGGCACAGAATGGCAAACACTAACTTCTGCAGTATAAAAGTACAACGATCACGCAGGACACTACACTTACTTTGGAATTTTGAAGGTGATACAGTGCATCCCAAATAATGTTTTGAAATTGTTCTCTAAATAACATGGCATATTTGTTTACAGTCTATGATTTTTCTTTATACAGCATTTAAGAATCGCTCCTTTTTTTTTGGTGCCTGAGTACTTGTCAAATGCTTATCACACAGGGGTGACAGGGAACCATCTGCCTCTCTCCCCCAAAGGCACCTCCTTTTACTTATTACCACCTGTTCTTTTTTCAGTTCCCAAATGGCAATTCTGAGCAATGCCAGATACACTGGAAAAGGCCAGGTTACAGGTCCTGGCTGAATTTTTCAGTCTTGTCACTAGCATTTAACCTCCACAAAGAAAACCCAAATGTATCCATTACTGAGGTTTTCACAGATCACACAAAATAACGCTGTAAAAACAATGACAAGAAATAGCTTTGTTATAATCGAGCRTATTAGTACATCTGATCCGTAACTGAGATGGTCAGAGGCTGACCCATCAGGATCTAATTGTAAGTTAAAAAGGAGGGGGGAGAGATCTTGAGGTTGCTGAGAAAGTCACTCCCAAGGCACGACTAAGGTTCTTCCTTCTCACTGGAATATGCAGGAATCCTCCATGGTGGCATTTGCAAGATATAAGAGAGGACGACCTATCTTATAATCAATAAGGCAAAGAGAGGAGCATCAAGGCTGCCAAACGCTGGCAGAGGGTGAGTGCAGAGGAATGCGGTAACTGAGGTACTTCCCTTTCTTTGGTAGTCCTTAAAGTCTCCCTAAAAGGCAGACCAGGCAGCAGAGGCACAACTCCAGTGAAATTCCCAAAGGTACTTAGCCTCCAGGGGAAGGACATTATCTGAGAAACACAACTTCARATCTCAAAGTATTTTGAAAGCAGATGCGATGCTTTCCAACTCTCTTGAAGAATTCTACACCTGAAGTKAAGTACAGGGGATATTGGTAGGAGAAGAGCATTTAACTCAGACYATTTACCTGAATCCTGCTCCCTCTCCTCCCCCTTTTAACCTTCTCAATTATAAACAGTTGTCCTAAAGTCTCTTCTCTCAATGCCACAATTCTTTTATACATGCCAGAAAAGGCAAAAGTTGTGGACTCTGTACAGCCAATCCATTTCCAAGTACAGTCTTCTTTTCTAAACTTATCAACAGAGAATTACAGAATTTTAAATTAAAACAGCCACTCCAATAAGCCTTCAAATTACCCTAACTTTTTTAGCCAGTCAATTCTTTGTTTTAATGTTTTCCACAAATAACTTCCATATACACYGCAAGCTTTTCAGAATTCACCCCAAATACAAAACATACCAATCCAAAAGAAACTTATGTYTGATCAAGAATTATATTAAGCTTATTCTAGCAGATGAGAGTCTGCACGTACACCGGTCTGTGTGGCTGTGCACAACATACACTCACGTACATTCATGCACCAAAGCTGTCTCTGTGCAGAAGACAAGGTGAATCACCAAAATACTGCTACCTGCCAAGTCAGAAATCGATGTCCAAATACAGAAAACCTTTTGTTGTAGCAGATAATCACATTATATACTTTACGCTTATTGCATTTAAAAATTATGCTACCATCTAAGACTGAAGAAAATACAGATGTGATATTTTACTTTCATACCACTCAAAAACCCTTACAGTACATCTCAATAAAGCTATGGAGGAAACAGTATCCTTCTAGCCAGCCAAAACCAACACGCTGGAAAATTTCCGTATCAAGGGTTTAGACTGAAACAAGTTAATGTACAGAAGAGACAACAAAGTTCTGATCTAATATGTAAAGTGCAAACAGTTTTATTGGTTTATTTCTATTTAATCTCTCTCAGCATATCTCCCTCAAACTCTGAGTAACTCTGCCTTTTCCAACTGCTCAAACTCATCTCTGATGGCAGCCAACTACGCCCTTCCTCACTGTCAATTATRCCACAATCAATGCTGTAGTCCATTTAGAGACGCCCACACAATAGTCTCGGTCCATTTCTTCAACACTGGCCCATAAAGAATGCATGCGGCCTCTCTGAGAAACTCCTGCTTTCTAACATAAATTTAATTTATTAAAGATGATTGTGATATGATAAGCAAAAGGGCCAACTGGAAGTAGTTTGTAAATAGCCAGATGTTTGCCAATTCCATTAAGGAAGGAGAAAACAGAGAACAGCAATGGAAGGGACATACTGCTAATTGGGATGAAGAACTTTGATGAACACTTAACATTTTTTCACTGAAATTAGTTTTCAAATTGGCAAAGTGGGTATTTCTCATCATCAGGTATGAATTTTTWAAAAAAAACTTTCTGTATTAATGACTGAAGTGTTCAGAATAGTTTTTCCTCAAATTAGTGTTTTTAATTTTCATATCAAGATACCTGTCATGAAAGAACTACCATATATGATTCCTTCACCTTTTTTCCCTGAATATTGTTTCCTTCTTTGCCATCCATATATTGTGATAAGGTATTAAAATAAGAGATCAAATATCTGTATTTTCTTCGACTGTGTATATTATACCAGTTTTCATATATCACAACTAAGACACAGCACATTCATTCCTAGTTGCACTACTTGTTATGCCACTACTCAACAACAAAAAAGAGAAATAAAACRCACTTTCAGTGATGTACCATGTGGTTATCTCTACTGTTGGAAAACAACAACTAAAATGCATCAGTGTTACACAGGGAGTGCATTGTTAAAAACACTGCAGGCCATCTAACAGAACGATACGACTTCGGGGGTGTATCTTTACACCCGAAATGAGACTCCATCAATTTTGCATCCATAATCCTTTGGCAGCATGCAAAAGAAAAAGGACAGCATTATAAGGCAAAGTCCTCTAGTAAAACAGGACAGGTTGCCAGAGTAGAACAGGAAGGAGAAACCACTGGGCAAACAACAGGGGAGGGAAAGGAAGAAGAGTGAGACCACAGGAACTAAAATAATAACAGTAATAGTAATTTATAAACCACTGCTGGGAACTGGGTGAAAGTAAAAACTTGGGCAGGGCTTCAAAACCCAAGTACATTAATTATTCAGTATTTTTCAAACGTGGAAAATATGGAATAATGCTTCCTCTTGAAAGATTTGGAAACTACTCAGGTGATTCATGCATATAGCAGAAATAAAATTACTTTTAATAATTTTTCTGGCAACCCGATGACAGTTTGCTACTGGATCCAGATGCCTAACACTACTCTGAGGTTGAAAKCCCACGGCTCTAGAGCATTAAAGCTACTGAATCCAGTAGAGGGCACCTTTCATTCCCCAAATAATTGTGGAAAGTACATGCATCTCTTCAGCCAGCAACGAAACATACCCACATCCAAACGAGAATTCAGAAGAAGTTATAAGTGCACAACTACTCTACAAAACAATCAGAAAAGAAACGGAAAATCTCCCTGTATGGCATTCCCATAACAATTTACTCTCTGTACGCTGAACGCCAAAACCAGGTCTAGCAGATTCACATCTGTCAAAACTGCAAGTGTGAAGTTACATCATGCCTCTGACCATACACAAGACTGTTTCTCCTAAATCCTTTCCATCCAAATAAAAAAGAAATTAGAATTTTGAAACAATACCCCAAAAAGACAGGCAACACAAAAGCCCCCAAAAGTATAGAATTAATATTTTCTTGTCTGACCTGTCTCTCCCCTCATCCCCCTTACTATTGGTTTTCTTCCTTGTGCTTTTAGAAATTATTTTTAAGAACTGTGTGACCTGAAAGAGCAAAACAAGCTGATGCCTTAGCAATGATATTTGTACTACCTTTCTTTCTGGAAGAAAAAAAAATCTTTCTGGAAGTTCTTTAATCGCAACAGCAATTGTTCTCTTTTAACATCCAAAATACRCAATGCAGGACATTGCAAGAAGGTGAGCATTGCATGCAACTCCACTGACTGGAGCACAATAACAAATACTTATCTTAAACCGCAGCTGTAATTCAAAAATAATTTTGCAGTTGCAGTTTGCAGAAACGACAAAGCTTACTACTTTTTAAACTAATAGCAGAAAAAAAGCTTCTGACGCTGGAATGAATTTAGTGTAAAATACTTCATTTGCRGTGTGCTCCATAATTGCTTATTTTTCACTTTTGTAACTTCAGCAATTGTTTTCGTTTTGGCTATCCTGTTATTTCTTTAAAATCTCAGCATGCAACAMTATTTCAGATTTCTGGCTACGATTTACTACTGCACTTAATATTTTCCACGTATTTTCCAAAATACAAGGTGAAACCTATAGAATGCCTTAATTTCTCCTAAGTAACTTTAAGTGTACAGAGGACAACACCGAACCACTCATATCATTTTAAAAAAACATCCTACTCTAGCTGAGTTATAGATATAACACATCATCTGGAAATGGTCCCTTGAAACTGTTCCTCCCCATCTTTTGGCACTGTATTGTCACGGTTTATCTTACCAAGGTCAAGTATTATCAGCTGGGCTCCAGCCTGTGCATTTCCAACATCATTTTCTGCAATGCACTGGTAGAATCCTTCATCTGATTTCACCAGACCCAAAACTTGCAGATTATGTTCCTTCTGAGGAGTAAAGGAAAATCACAACACTTAAAAATGGGTTGCAATTGCTAAAACAATGGCGTTATTATGGCACATTACTATGACAGGAGAAACTTCTGAACAGTAACGTGGAAAAGTGTATTTTGAGTTCCCATCTGATTTCATCTCTTGCACTGAATCCTCAAATTATACGGTATCAAAAAGCAGCAGCAGCTCTTACTAATGGCTATCATTTTCTAGCATCACATATCACTGGTAAGTCATAACATTTCCACAGCCATTTTTATGATATTTTAAGCACTGAATATAACTGCATAGCTCACTGTTACAATCCTACAACCTCAGATATACCCAATTATACAACCATTAAGTTCTCAACCATGTCTCAGTAATGACTTTCACTACATCTAAAATTTCCCGCTAGAAGTACCTGTGTGCCAAAACCCATGATCCACAAACTCAGTTATATTTATGTTTAAACTCCTGTTTGAAATTGTGATTTTCATCCATCACGGACGACCGCAGAAAACATAGTCAGTCAGYGTTCACAGCAAGCTTGCACTGTAACAGGTCCAACCAACAAACTGTGTTTTGTCATTGTGTGTGCGTCTGTCTCTCATGGAAAATCTAAGCTATAAAGAAATCARCTCATGCAATATAAGCAACCTGTCTTAGCCTTTCAGCAAAACGATTCAATTACGCAGCATTAAAGGTTTCAAGAAGCCATTTCTCTTTCAGGCCCCRAACATCAATAGTACAAAAATAGGAAGCTGGTCCTATAAAAGAACCTAGCTTTCATGCGTAYGTGTTAGAGAACTAACAGACAGGTCAACAGCTTCATAATCTGAAAAACAGACAATATACTTACAACGATTTTGAAATAGTCACTTGGGATCACCATGTCTCCATTCTTGACCCATTTCACAGTTGGAGTAGGTTTTCCAGTCACCTCACACTCAAACACAATGTCCATAGATTCATGAGCATAAATATTTGCAGGCCGCTTCAGAAATTCAGGAGGAACTTCAAATAAAATGGAAGAAAGACAAAAGATGGTGTTAGCATCTAAAAAAMCACATCAGTTGTGCTCCTACTCTAACATACAGTAACCTCAACACATAAAAAGATGGCTTCAGGGACTCTGGCACAAACAGTAGCAATGTTGGCAGAAATTTTCAGWTCAGGGTTTGATAGAGGCTGATCCAAGCTCTGTATTATTTCAAAGTTTGGGCCAGTTAAACAGCCAGCCATTTTTATTTGAAATGACCTCTTGAGAATACATGAAAGAAGAAATTGAGCCAAGATGTATAAAGTGTAAAGTTAAAGTACTTTAAAACCAAGAGACATAGATGCCATTTGAAAAAAAATATTTCCGTGGCTGAAGAACACATTGCACTCTTATCTGCTGTAGGCATGTTGCTGCATGCTAAAACGACCACAGCAGGCAGTGGATTTCAGACATCGTTCACACTCTTCCTTCACCAACTCAGAGTTCATCTGAGCAAATAATTTAGTGCTTATAATTGCGCAACAGTTTTATGCTCCTTTCACAAATAAAGAATCTTGTGGGATAAGCTCCCAGCAAGACAATGAAAGTTACACAAAAGCCTTCAACCCCTCCTGCAGCAAAGTTTATTAACTTGTAAAATGGAAAGATTGTTAAGTTAGATTTTAAATAAAAAAATCAGGTCTTATTGAAAATGGCTGTCTACAACTTTTTCAGTAATCTACACTTTGATGCACGGTAAGTCCAGCTGGAGCTCCGTAAGACGCAGAACACTGGCAGTGCAGTCAGGCTACATGATGTAAGGGTATATCATGATCAGCAACAATTTACTTATTCAGATAAAATCCTTCAGTTGCTACACCAGAGATTTTTCAGGGAGTTCTTTGCACTCAATACTTAAGTCAGTAGGTAACCAAAAGCTAAAATTATATTAAAAAAAAAATCTTTTAAAAATGAACTGACACAAAACTAAGATGAAACTTTCCTAGGGTACCATTGCCTTGTGTTTCTGTGGAGAAACTCAGCTTATCCAATAGACAGTGCTGTATTTACCCAAAGATTTTCTTCTCTGGTTTGTGTAAGCCCAAGAAACACTATGTACAGGACTACACACATACCTTTGCATCATACTGATCATGTATTACAGATATGTATGACCAAAGATGTGTATTTCATAACACAATAAAATAGAAAGGTTCTTCATTTAAGACACGTACCAAAGTTGTTATTTTGGGTCTTGGCTGCCTTCTTAAACATCCTTATGTATTCAGAGTAAGATTAATTAAATTAAAGGTATTTAAAATCCATAAAAACTCAGAGATACAGATTTTTTTGGTAATACAAGTCCTACAGTGTCCAGTGCACAGACACGTTAAAAATCTTCAGTGAACGAACGTGCCACCAAGAAGCATCCAGCTGCATACAAGGACTCTCAGCTTCTTTAGCTTAGAGGGAGAAAGAAGAGCTGTTTGCAGGCACATAAAATTTGAATATAATCTATTATGAAGAACATTCATCTATTTATTTGTTTTTACTACATCGCAGAGATAAGGCCAATTTGCTTACTTAAGTTGGGAGGTCTGATTATTCAAGTTCCAGGAAAGTCAAAAGCGGCCTTTTGCCCTTCAATATTTATCAAAGAAAGTCAATATGGAAGGGCGGCAGAGTTTAGGCAAACATTCTACACGCTTCACCTATCAATGGGATTTATTTCATGCTAAGGAATAAGGAATACTAAATCATGTTTTACTTTTTCCTATGAAATGATTGTAAAGGTTTATAGGTGGGCTTAATATTTTTAAAAACTGATAGCTGGAGACAAGCAGCTCTCCAGAAAACCCCCAGGTTTTGTATTATAAATTAAATAAGGGGACATTAACATAGGGAAATATTTATTTATAGAGTAAGAAGATAGCCTAACTGTCAGATAAGCATGTAAACCTATACCAGAAAGTACGTAAAGATGAACATATATGTTTGCTGCTTGAAATCTCTCACATAGGAGCAAAAATCCGGATGGGGTTGAGTCCAGTTGCCTATGACTTCAGACATCTATTTCATATAATCATTTCTATAAATTTACCAAAAGCACCACAAACTCCACCTTAGAATGATTTAGCTATTCATATAGCATATCGGCTTGCTCTTCTGCATAAACACAACATATCGTTGTACTTACTATCTGTATCAGATGGCTGTTATAACCTTATATAACCCTGACATTTGAAAACTGCCTTTGGAATTTATTGGTGGCCAAATTGCAATTACTTATTCTTTATGAAAACAGTGCCTTTTCATTTAAATTTTTATTCCTCCCTGGTATTTATCCTTGGCATTTTTATTTATTGTGAGCTGCACTTTTTCTCCACTCCCTTCCCATATCCCAGGCTTTACTTTGGCAGGCTCAACAAGTCATGTTTGCTTAGTTCTGGTATGACAAGTCACCCACACCCTCCTCACAGACCCTCTCTATCTGTTCTAGTTTGAATTAATCTTTGTAGCCTGTAGAGTTTCAATTATTTGCATGCAATTTCAGATGTGCCTCACCAGAGACTTGAAAAATGGCATAAATACAGTGTTATCACTACAGCAAATATCTTGCCCAATTCATTCTACTACTGTATTTGCCCTTTCCTAGATGCATCATACTGATGTCAGCCTGTGATAGATCATTGCTCTCTCATCGTCAGCCATTTTTAACTAACGAGTAATTTTGTTCCAGTCTGCTTGATCAATAGTTTATGTTCTCATTTCCTTTCAATCTTTCTCCATATGTATACAGACTCACACGCATCGATTCCTGAAGTGCTTACATAGTTGAAAAAAGGAGACATAAAAATTGGAAACATGAAAAATTAGTTTTTCCATGAATGTACAATGATCCTATTTTCATAACGCTTGTTACAGGCTAACATTTAATCCCTTAGCCATATATTAAACTTATTACAGGAATCCTAATAAACACAAGCCAGTAACATTCACTGTCAAAAACACAAAACTTGTGTAAAAGAAAAATTAATCTCATGACCTCAGAATACATGTAAATTGCTGTATGAGTAGCTACACTGTAAAACTCAAGGATGAGAAAAAGGAGATATAAGAGTTCAATAAAATCACAGTGGCTCAACACAAAAAATAGCTGCTCTGGGTTCAAGACTGCCTTTGCCAAAGTTAGTCACTTTATCAAAAGAAGGAGGAGGGAGGAGTGCTGTAAGGGAACTGACGGACTACCACATCTGAAATAAAATCAGTGCAAAGTAAAGTTCTGGGATTATTTCTGTTTTCTCCACTAACGTTTAACTTGCAATGAAGACATTTGGAAAGTACTCAAATATCTTTAGCAACTGATATCGCTTTAACTTGGGGCATCATCCACAAGCAGGCATTAATYATGAGTCGGTATCTTTTTGCCACAAAAATGAAGCTTCAACTAGATATCTTATTATCTGCTCTCAAATATTTTTAATTTAGGAGATTAAGAATTTGAAACACATTGTTTTTTCAAAATGACTTTGCTTTTCTGGCTTATGGAGCAAATGCCAAGTTGCTTACAAAGGGATCATCATTTACTTTCCAGTTAATGAATTAAAAAATGTTTTTTAAGATACACTTTTATAGTTTAACTTTGTCAATGTTTAGCATTCCCACAGATTAACACAATGTAAGTACAGATGTTTGTGGTAGAGAAGTTAAATTGATAACCAGAGAGCAAATGAGCCAATTACCATATAAAATAAGATTTGTAATGGAAGATTATGTGCTCCGTTACCAAACAGACAATTAAACTTCAAAGAAGACTTGGCAGCTCAGCCCATTCTTCCATCCCTCTTAATGTTAGCACGCAAATAACTATTTAAATGGCAAGATGCTTGGACAGAATTTCACATGCACTGTAGTACTCTTAGACAGTCCCTATCTAAGAGTATCTTCCACCCTTTTGTAGATTTAAAAGACAAAATATTTTGATCACAACCATGATCAAAAAAAAGAAAAGAAAAAAAACCAATCTACATCACCAGTTGATTCCAACTTCTAAGCTAAATCCCAGTAAAGGTGAAATATTCAAAAAAATAAGAGGCTTTTTTAAGCCAACAGCTGATCAACGAACGATAGGAAGAGCTGAGGAACTACACTTATGCAAAAGGAATTGCACCCAAGTTGAAGTGGAAACGGGAATGGATGCTGCCCGTAAATCCCATTCCATGAATACAGGTGATCAGAAGGAAATGGAAGCAAATTGCCCCAACTCTCTACCCCTCCATCTCTTCAGGGATAAGACTGGCAAAAGGCAACACGCTGCCCTACAGGACTGAAACTACCCCATTCATCCTTGTGCACGACAAGCATGACCCAACACAGTGAATTCGCAAATTAAAACATTGGCTTAGGATCCACATTGTCTGTGTATTGTTTTTTAAATGCTCAAGGATTAGAAACTTTTAAATAACTATGCAGAGAATCTTACAGCAGCAGCATTTATTCTGAACTTTACAGAACGACTGTTTCTTCAAATGTCTTTTCAGTGGTCAGTAGCTCTTGCCTGTTCTCTCTCATTAAGACAGAAATTTTGTGGCCTTCAGGGGCATAGTCAAAAGAATCTATTTTCAATTCAGCCATCTGTACTGCTTCAAATGAGAGAGAAATTAATCACATTCAATCCTCCCCTCCATCTCTTGAATAGCTTTCCTTTCAGTCTTACAATCACTGACATAAGAACAAAGGGTTCTGGTTTCGCAATCCCATTTCAAACCTGAAACATCAAGCTGAGCCGTAACTACACAAGAAAAGGAAAAATTCAAGGTCTGCGCAATTAACTAATAGGAACTTTCAACTTTCTTAGTCACAAGTACAATGAGCCTTCTCCTACAATAACCAAATCAAAATGCTGCTATTCTAGATAAGATCTCATTTTTATGCATGTTAACCTTTCCCAAAAGTCAAACCCCCTCCACGTTGCTCCCCAGGAGGAGGAAAACCCTAATGGTAGCAGTGATTCCCGATACTCAGACTTGAGCAACAAAGAAAACCTTACAGAGACAGAGGAGTGATCTCAAGCAGGCAGGCCAGTTATATCACCATAGTGAGAAAAAAATACAAAAGTCTAAAATATTTTTTTAAAAAGTATCCAAAAATAAACTAAGCATTATACGTCTAGTACTCCTCAAAGAACAGGCAGCTGCACCATTATGTCACTTCCTAGTACATTTAAAACACTGTCTGTCATACATGAAGCACATAAGAATAGTCTCATTTTGACACAACAGCAACACAGATTGCAAACTATACTTTGAAAAAACTTATTCTTTTTAAAAAGTATTAATAAATATGCTGTTGGTCCAAGCATAGCATAAAAGACAACAGACACATGATCAACTGTAAAAGGTAGATATCATCTCTATTACAGCATTTTGCTGTTTCCCCACGTCCTCTATCACCTTCCTCGTTCTGTGCAGATGAATTACTCTCCTTCCTCCCATCAATTCACCAAACTCCTGCAGACATGACTCTGCTGTTAACTCCAAGTCCCTCAAGAGCTATGTGACTACATAAGCATCCTGCATGTATAACGTGCTGGCTCACAGCGCAGGCGCAACACCCACTTCGTGGCTCTCCCTAACTGCAAGTTAAAATTCATTAGTACCAAAGGAGCTTTTGACTAGTCTGAACAGGTCTCTGGTAAGTGTGAAGTGGTGAAAAGCATCATCTCTAAGTCAGGAGAACTTCTTCCACCTGTGATTGCTGTCTTATCAACCAGCAACTTGAAGCAAAACCCAAGATCTTGCTCAGCATCGCAGTATCACAAACTGACAAGACAACTCATATCAGGATGAAATTTCCTGATTAAGTATGATGCATATGCTTTGCCACCTGCTGTTTGCTATAGCATGAACAAAGAATATGCATTAACCCCGCCACAGGACCGTTCCCTTTGCACACTGACGCAGCATAACAACTGCTCCAACAGCCTAAGGCAGCCAAAGGACTGAATTGCAACAACTGAATTTACAAATAGAAATTGTCAAGGACAAGACTGAAGTTGCCATTTCTGCTTCCTCAGCCACCTACAAATGCCCTCAATCCCCCAAAATTAGGAGTGTGTCTTCCGAAGTCACACAATTAAATCATAGTTCTTGTCAACATCTCTTTATCCTCTTCCTTCCATACTTTTGTCCATGACAAATATATCTCGATGAATCAATGCTTACCATTCAAATACAAAAGCAATTTCTAAATCCAGAAGTTCTCACATACTCCAAACAGTAGATATAAAAACTAAGTAGACTGGATAATTTTTCATAACGTGTCTCTGACCGACCACAGCTTAAGTATTCATGGCCAAATTACTTCCATTTTATAACTACATTTCTGGTGTATGCTCTGGGTAGAACCCCAACCTTGTATTTCAGTTAACAATCAGAATTACTAATAGTATTTAAACTGGGCATTTTATTATAAAAAACGTTTCATATCAACCTAAAATGGTAAGCCCTGAGGAATTTTATCTTCTCCTCCAGGGAGAACAAGTTATCCCATTAGTGTGTGTTACAAATCGTATTAGAATCCTTATAAACTAAATTTTAACAACTGCGAGTTTGTTTCCAAATAGGATATAGCTCTACAATATGATGATCACCCTGTTCATCCATTCAATCACACCTTGAATCAGTATTAACATACTCAGTGGTATCATAAGACATTCTCCAAACCCACCTGCCAAGTGACAAACCTTTCTATTTTAATAAGATGTTTGACAGGATTTAAAAATCTTTGAACTTATTTTGTAAATTTGCCAAACGGGAGCGTGTTTTAGTGGATAGTTTCATCTCCGAATCAGACCACAGGACACCATTTCATTGCTTGGGATAAGTTTCCTCTGCAGTGCTAACCAGAGAGGACTGCATTACATACGGAGCGCTTTTTATTTAAACTAATAGCAATCTCCTTGGTCAGTTAGCTGAAACCAACTGATTTCTGTCAGCCGGCTGGCACGACACATAGGGCAGACTGATGAAAATGTTTTAAATTCTTTGTGTTATCATAGTACTTGGAAGCACTCCACAGAGCAGGCCCACCATGTCAAAAACAAATGCAAAGTGTTTATGTATCACAAGGCAAACAATGAAATTAAACAAATTCAGGATAAATTATAACATTAAACGATTAAAGAGACAGCAAGTTGTCAAATGTCTCAGTTATGTCTTATATTCACCTAAGTCTACGAAAATGTTTTCTGTTTCATGGTCTCAAAGTGTAATTACAAACTAGTTAGCAAGCCTATTGGTCTTCTAAACACATCTTTTTCCAAAATCTTGATTCTGCTCCAAAATAGCATGACATCCTTCACTTCCTGCCATTCCCAACAAAACACAGAAAAAAAAAGTACACAGGAAAAAAAAAAAATCATGTTTGACAGTGGAAGTTTTTATTATCTTTTAATTCTATATTATAGTTGTACAAGTTAGCTGGTTTTCTTCAGGTGTATCCTTAAAAAAAAAAAAAAAAAGAAATTACACTTAAAAGAGAAATAGGAAATATTCTTTCTTAAAAATGGCAAAGGTATATGGATAAGTACTCTGGGGGAAAAAAGAAAAATTTAAAATCCAAATTAAGTCAAAGGAAAATCAAAAGTCTTCCCAACCTCTGAGCACAGCTGTCATGTCCTTAAAACACACTTACTATGCAGCTGGAAAATTTGCATAGCAAACAAAAGCTGACAAAAAGGAATCTTTTTAGAGAAATATGCACAGAATAGAAAACTGTCACATGAATATTAAAAAAAAAAAGAAATCACTATACCAAGATACAAAAAGGTTATAAAAATGTAAACTAGTATATGCACAGCATTTTTATTGTGCAAAAACCAAAGTTCCAGTTTATGAACAGAAACTGCAGATGAAAGTTTCTGTGTTAGTGACATTATTTTTCTTTCCTAATAAGATAACGAGTGGATGTGTCTGTTTTTAGCAAGTAAACAACTGATGGTTTTTTTACACTTTGGAAAATTAAAGCTAACATACCTATAGATCAGTGGTTCTCTGTCTGTGGCATCCTGACCCGTATGAATTCTTCCCCACTTCTTTACCACCGGATGAAGCAAAGAAAGGGGACTCCTTTTATGTTCTTTTAATGAAATCTCTGGTAGACTATGTTAGACTAGTTAGACCCTGCTCATCAGCTGAAGAGGCACAAAGAGCATTCAATGATGTTCTACGTTTTTGCTCATGTGGACTGTCCGGTGCTTCACAGCTTCCTCCACACTGAAGCACCTGCTATATGCAGGTATGGTTTCGGTGAAGGGACAAGGGTAGGGGATGACCAAATTGCATTCAACACAAATATTTGACATTTACAGTGAAAATCTTTAATTCACAAATTGCTGAAGTATGAACTATTCTTCAGAGGCCAGCCCCTAAATAAACATTTCAGAAGCAGAAACTAAAAAAAAACCCCACCAAAACCAAACCAGCATTCAATGATATTATAATTACCAAGAAACCAGATAAGGAGTAATAGTACTGAACAATAATAAAGTAAAATTATATTGATCAATTAGAGCTAGAATAAAAATGTCAGGATATAATTCAATAAATGTGCATTTTTTTTTCAGGGAAAAATAATTAACTGTACATTTATGGAATAGGAAGTGATAGCAATAAACTTTGCAGAAAAAGGTCTGAGAAAAACAGACTTTATCAGAGATCACAAATATCACCATGAACTAAACATAACTCCCAATATCATACTGGTATGAAAAAAAGTGATCATACAAGGAGGTATAAACAGCAGCTCCTGAGACTCTTCTTCCATCCAACACGCACTAATGCCTCGGCTGACTGTGTTATTTGAGCACCACATTTCAAGGAAAACATGAACTCTGATTTACAAGAAAGCACTCAAAATGATCAATGACTCAGAAAATTGGCTCCAAAAGAAAAACGGAAGTCCTGGATTCAGTTATTTGAGCAATGGCAAGATTAAGCAGTCGGACACCTCAAATAGGTAAGAAAGCTTAATACATAAATACTCACAGCAGTAGAAAGAGAAATCTCATCTATCTATCTATCTCATTCTTGCACAGGAAGAACTCCTACGTAGGAATAACATCTAGATTCTTGCCCTGTTCTAAAAAGATAATACTGTAAACAATTAATTGTTCATTCTTCTACTCTGGTACAAAAATGGGTTCTTTTGAGTACGAGCTTTAGTAAAATCAAAAAACTATCTTTTAAAGCAACCATTATGAACTTCTAAATATGCAGGACTCTACATATTCAGCAAAAACTCATTCAAAAGCCGTGAGCTGTTAGCTTGGCACATGGATTTGGACTGCAGACAATTAGAGATCATGTACACATACCCACAGAAGGAATTGTCTGGGAAGTTTTCCAGGTGCAGAAACGTACAGCAAGTTCTCTGAGCATCGTGCATACTACCAGTATTTTTCTTTATGTTTTTCACTTGTGGGGTGCCTTAGCAGTTGCAGCCCAATTCAGTACACTAACTGCATGCTGGCATTAAACCTTTGGCAAGATTGCAACATCATCCACACTTCCTTTAATCCTACCTATACAAAGGTAAGTGTAAAAAATGTCTACTATTGTCAGCCGATCTGTTCAGCAATAGCGAGAAGTGTTTAGGGAAACTACCTTACCTAACCAGTACCTGCTGAAGCTGTAGCCTCTGCTTTGCACTGCCTTCACAGTAACCAGACCCTGATAACTGGCGAACAAAGGTTGCTTATCAGCAGGACATACCCAGGAACAAAAAAAACCACAGTGAAGGTTGCACAGTGCCATACCATACAGCAGCCAATTGCAAGTATTGAGGAAAGAAAATAAGAAAAGCATAAAAGCAATAAATGTCCATATATTCTCCCAGCGTCGAGCAATCCCTGGATGAGGGACTTCCTGAGAAAGAGGAGATACCTTTGTGTTTACCAGTCCTGGTTAGATTTTGCTTTTAAAAACTCTTCTCACTGCTTTCTGGACCCAGGTAAGCCTTCAGCAGCCCTAATGCTCACACCAGTAAGTTCCATGCCACGCTCCCTGAGAAAATTTACCCTTTTTTGAGTCAATCAACCATGTGATGTCTCCTGGTTCTTGCAACTCAAGAGAAACATGCATTCATTTCCTATTTGCTTTCCCCATGGCACTCATGATTTTACATAAAAGAACAGTTTTCGACATTCCACGTGACTTTGATCATTCTTGTTACATTCTACATCTTCTTTGGCTTTACTACATTTAAGAGCTTTGCTACATTTAAGAGAGGAGGAAACAACTGCTTACGGCATTCGATATATAGGACCATCGCAGATTTAGACAGTGCCATAATGATTTTTCTGTTTAGGTGTCTATTCCTTTCCTAACAATTCCTACCATTTAATGTGGTTTTTGAATTTTCCAAAGACCTACATTTTACAACTTCAATATTTTATGCCCGTGCAAAACCCAGCAGTTCAGAGATCACAGCTACCTAACTTTACAGAACTATGTTTAACTGTACATACCACTTTATAGTACACTGACCTTCACCTGCCATTTTATTGCTTGTTTCTTACACAACAAGGTGTTTTTGCAGCTCCTCAGTCAGAATTCATTCTCACAACCCCAATCAACTTAGAAGCAACAACAAAGTTTGTCACCTTACAATCCCCTTTTCCAGACAGCTTACAAAAATGCTGAACAGTGCCAACTCGGCGTTGATGAAACAAACTCCTTAGTTCCACCCTAATTTTCTACCTGTTAAACATTTTATTTATTCTCTTTTGTCTACACAAGGTCACTCCCTCTGATTCCAGAGCACCACCATTTGAGACTCCTAGTGAGACAGACTGTTAGAAGTGCTCTGGAAATGGAAGAGTCCCCCAACATGTCAGTAAATCCTTCAAAAGGTTCTCAATAGTAAGATGTGGCTCTTTCCCCACAAAATATACACAAATTCATCCAATATATGATATTTCCCATGTGTCTAACAACACTATATTTTATTGTGATTTTTGTCAATTTAACTGGTCCAGGCATCAGATTAACTTGTCCACAGTTTCCCAGACTTCCCCCAAAAGACTTAAAAAAACCTCATGTCACATTGACCAAGTATCTTTAGTCTGATTTTTTTTTTTTCAGTCTGAATAGCCAATTTAAGTGATAGGTTACACAGCACACTTGGTAACTCAGGATTTCACACTTAAACTCGTTGAGAAATTTTGAGTGAATACCATCTGGTCCTGATGATTTCTTACTGTTCACTTTATGGATTTGTTCTGAAATACGTTTTACAAGCTCTACAATTTCAGGTAGCCCCCCCCCAAGCTCCCTCTATTTTAAAAAAAAATAAAATTAAAAAAAGCTTCCAATTTTGCAGAGAACACGGATATCAAGAATTCACTTTTCTGCTTCAGGCCATCTTCTCACCCCTTTTTCTTTATGTTCAATCATCTGTTGACCCTAAGCCTTCTCTGGCAGGCTTCCCGTCTCTGACAGGCTTAGAAAAAAAGTATTATAAGATTTTTATGTTATTAGCAAATGATTAAAAGCTTTGTATTATTTCACTTGCATATAAACATGAGAAAAAAAAATTTTCTTTACCTTGCTGTTAGGAGATTTCTGGTGGGATTTTGGGGGTGGGTTTTTTTTGTCTTTCCGATATAGCTTTTGACAGGTGTTAGGTATCCACTGCAAGCCTCATAAACTTCCTTAAACAAACCCCATGCCACTTGCCAACTATTTAACCTTTTTGGCTGTGCCTTTTCATTTTGTTTTTAGTAACCTTCCTTAACATTATGTAGACCCCCCTCCTACAAGACTAAATGCTGCTGGTGATGATTAACATCACCACCCTGGAGAGGAAATCAGTTGTTCAGCCCTAATACTGTGGTTTTCAAATTTAAGTCTGGAATCTCAATATAAAGAGATTCTGTGTTAAAAATTTCAAAAATACCCAATGTATCACCACCTTCATGAAGACAAGGCGTTACACCTCCTCTTATCTGGGTGAACTTCTGGCATTTGGACAGAAGTTGATCAGGTCGCGGGGGCAGGAATGAACACCCAGCAACACGATGCTGCTAAGCCCAACTTATTGGGCAAGCCAGGCAAGAGAAGGCTGCGGCTGGGAAACTTCTATGCTCATGCACACGCATATCACCAACCTCAACCCGCCCAAACACCACCCCGGTGAAGGGGTGCAGTAGAGCTCAGGGGAAACCCAGCTCTCCCCTGACGGGTCTGTCTTGGGTTCTTCAGCAGCAGCTCAGCTCCAACACGTAATGGCTCCTTCTTGGGCACTCTGCTCCCCCATTGCACCTTCCCAGGCTCAACTGTACCGACTCACTAGACTGATATTTGGGGTATGTCTCGGTTGATAAGACATGCATGAAAGTTTTCCATATAGAAAGAAGCCGCCCTCAAGGAGCCTCGTCCCATCTCGCTGCAGTAGGCAGCTGGGGCCTGGGGAGGTGCGGCTCAGGCGCTGGTCACGCAGCACGCACCGACACCGCGGGGGTTGGTGTGCATGCACAAATKYGAAGCAATGCAACTGGGATCGCAACGTGGCTGGAAAAGGCTTCCTTTGGGACGGCAAAGCAGCAGTACGTGGGCACACTACACTGCCYGGCATCGGGTATGCGAGGCGGTGMCAATGAATATGGTAGAAAATTAAATGCAATCCCTGAAAATATTAGTCAAAAGGATAAATATTGGTAGATGCTTTTTTGTTGTTTTACAGAATTTTCTGTATTCTGTAGATTTCTTTGAAAAATCAACTTGGCTGTCTCTGCAATTGGCAAGCCTGTGGTGATAAAACAACCTTCAAACACTGGCTGTCCCATGGGGTGACACTTTTGGCAATGGTCAARGCCTGGGATTTCTTACTGATTGTAAGTCCTATCTGGTTTTGCCTATATTGCCATAATTTGCCAACTGCCCCATGCCTGGGAGAACTGTTCCTGTGGATGAACCACAACTAGAGCCCAGGAGAGATGCAAGAGCAGGTATGGTTATGGTAACAGCACAGCCCTCCCATAGTTTTATTTCCAATGTGTCTTGGAATGACGGACATAAGGTGTGTGCTGTACAGCCACTGCACTCTGAATCACAGCATCCATAATGGATCAAGGGGTGCAATATGGCGATAACCCACACAGTCTGAGCTAGGGGACAATATGTGCCAGAAGCTCCCCAGCTAGTCTCTGCATGRATGAAACACTGAATTTTTCATTGATCCTTGTACAAAGTTGCTTTCATAAGACTTAAGAGTATCAGGACCCACTAGCGAGTAAGTGCTTGTTCTATACTAACCTAGGTTGCAATTGTTTTGCACACAACAGGTGAATGCACACATGAAAGCTTAAACTATTTGTAGACTAATGATGTACAATGTAAGTGAATGAATAATTGTGTGTGCGTACCAAACCTGTACTTGCCAGCTGTCAGCAAGACCAACGTGTGAAATGACACAGGACTATCACAGCTTCACTCCAGATAAGAGGTGAGTAAAGTGGAGAGGCTGAGTGTGATGAACCACTGCCAGGAGGACGAGGCAAACAAGAACCGAGTGCAGTGAGCCTTGGCGCAGGCCACAGATCAACAATGGACAGGACAACTTCACCAGGAACTGGAGGAAAGGCATACCGTGATACCATCATGGCCTGATGGGATGGAGAGCACCCGGTGAGAAAGACCCTCAGGCAGACATCCCACTCCACACAGCTCATGCCAAGGTGCAGCCCTTAGGCTTTGCAACCGAGCTACTGCCCGAGAGCTCGACAGGGGGGCTGGTGAGGGGCACGTGGAGCCCCCAGGCTCACCATCGCAGGCCCACTGGAATGGTGACTGTGGCAGGGTGTCAGCACGTAGCTCTCCCTGACCCAGCTTATCCCTTGCTTGGTCTGCTTCATAAATCCATCTTAGCAATGTGACGTTGTTTGGTGTTCCTTCTTCCAACACAAAACTCGTTTCCAATTTTGTGCACCTGTTTCAGTCCAACACTGACTAGTTAGGTATTTTTTTCTTCCTTCTTCTTATTTGAGCTTTGGTAATTTCTGTTTCCTTTYATGTGAGGATATGAAGCTTTTGCCTCAATATCTTCTGCGCCTGTCATCTCCCCTCCAGTGCTTGCAGTAAAACCCCCTTCTACGACCTTTTTTAATTTGAAATACCAAAGATTTATTTCCTTTTTGTTAAGACTGAGCCCACCCTTTGTGTATGGACACCCTCTGTGAAAACTTCTGAACGCACAGTTAACATGCTGTTATCAGGGTGAACTTTACAATTAAGGGAGAACTCATGACAAACAAAACAGATAAAAAAATAGATTCCTATATTAAAATGAGATAACCTGATCACATGTAAAAGCTTATCAATTATAAAAAATTAAAGCAGAGCTCACTCACAATGCTTATCAGTGGATGTTAACAATTATTATTCAAAGCAAGCCTTTTTGTAAGTAAAAACCTTAATCTAAGCATCAGTAATGTAAAAGTATTACGTTCATTATTTCTATGCTTTACTAAGCCCTCTCTTCCCCWGTCCTTCTAGGAGAAATCAAGCCTGTTTGACCCTAAATCTACTCTAAGTACCATGGAAACATCTCAATAACAAGAATGCTCATCAAAATTTAAACTTCTTACAGCAGTGCCAAAGGCAATGAAAATTTTATTGAATTCTTTTCTACACAAAGAACACATGGTGAAGAGGCAGCAGAGACAGCCCTCCGCAAGATGGAGGCCTGTAGCCTTTAGGCCCTTGTTTCCAATTTTCAGTGCAAAGCTATTTCCAACTGAAACCCTCARTTTCAGTTACTATCACACCACCTCTCATGAGCAAACCTGCAAGAGAAGYTTGGGAGATGATTGGGTTTAGATCCCCCCTGCCACTTCTAAAATGCCACTGTCTAAAATAAAACACTAACATGGATCCTCCATCTATACTGAGACTATTTAAATAAAGGATCTGCAGCACGGCTTCAGTCACTGTGGAAAATAAAAACCATTGCTTCTGCCATTTACAGATATTTATTCTGGATATGGAGATTTTTTTCCCAAAAGGTATGTTTAAAGCAATTGCCAGGCACGTGTCATGACATACAAGTTCAAACACATCCACCAAAGAGTTTTAGTCCTCAATAAAATGTGTTATCACATTTTTTATCATTACCCATTTATTATTGTATAAAGACTTTTTAAAGATGATTACCACGCTTAATGCATTTGTAAACAYTGCAGTGTTACCATAAAGCTAGTAAATGGTTATGACAGCTAAGGATGAGCCTTTCCAGACTGTAAAACAAAGGTTATTTTCTGAATTATTGTTACAGGTAAAGCTGAGGCCTCCATCTACAGCGAATGACACCAAAGTGCCTTGGTAAAAACAAGTTTACARCTTGTCAAAATGGGAATATGGCAAATTTTCCACAGGTATTTTCTTCCCTTGTTCAGACCTTTTTGATCAGTGAAGGAAAAATTGGACTTTATTTTTAAATTTTTCATTTTGTCAAAGATGCACAAGAGAAGGGAGATGGCTGGAGAAAGSAGAGGGGACTGGAGAACAGTGGGATGGAGTGAGAAAGCTGGGACAAATGGGATAAATTCAGGCACAGACATACAGACGGAGGGAGACAGCACAGTAAGAGAAATGGCGCAGCTGGACACAGACGGTGAGAGCGATGGGAGCGCTGATAGCACCRCAATTCGTGAAAGATCTCAAGAAGGTAGAGGACTGATGGAGACAGAAAAAAGGAAAGAGGTGGCGAAGGAAAAAGGGTAAAAAGGCATGAACGGACTGAAGAGGCAGASTAATAGGGATCAGCTGAGCAAAGAGTAGGCATCTGAAGGGACCCGAAACCTGAAGAGTAGGATTCAGTAGGACACCAGAGAGAATAAGTACACTAGAAAAACACATTGATGAATGCGGGATACAAGAGAGGTCAGGACAGGCTGGGACATCAGAGAAAGAAGAGGACAACACTGGAAGAAATTCTGCAAGTGTTGCCCCCACCAGAGGCTGGAGGTGCCCAGGAAGGCCAGCCCCCCCCTCCCATACCCTCAGCACATGGACACAAACCTCCCGCTTCCATGTGCCCCCCCAGCCGAGCGAAGRGCCCCCTTGCAGCTGGGCGCGCAGAAGAAGGGTGGCTGTTACCCTCCTGGCTCGGGTGGCAGAGATCAGTCCGAAAGCTTCTGACCCCAACTCATTCACTGCCGGAGGTGAGTAGGGGCTGGCAAAGACACCACGAAATGAACGGTCCCGTATCTAACAGGGCCCTAGAAAGTCAGATATGCCTCCCCTGTCTCTGCCTCACCAGTGGGATTGGGGTGGATGTTTAAAAAGCAAATCCAGTTTTTGACAGGTGACTGCAACCCGTCAGCCTCGTGATCTGGGACAGCGGCCGGACAGAGCAGCAGAGCCGCTCACCCTTCTCCAGTGCATAACGCCAATCACAGCTCTAAAGGGACATATTAAGAGACGCATATTCTGAAAAATCAATGTTTAAGTGTCTCACAATGGGCACTAAAACAGCTGGATACATTTCATCTTAATTTTTCTGTGTCTCAATCAATTTTTAAAATGGATTCAATACCACTTCATTTCAGCAGAGTGCAAAAATACATTCATTAGTGTTTATGAATGATTCAGATTCCATGGTGCTGAATACCAAAMCAGAAATAAATATGGATTTGAACTGAGCATAATAAATAAATCATGGTACTATCCCCTGAATAAGAAAAAAATATCCAATATTGAATATTTTCTCAATAAAGTATTACTATGAAGTTTGTGCACTGCACAAGGCAGTAAGATCCTGTAGAGAAACAGCAGGAGAACACGTAGTTTAGATTTTCACAACTTCATCCCATAACAAGGGGGAAGGAGGAGGTGACAAATTAAAGACAGCTAGCCTTGAAATTTCTTATTTTTGAATATTTGCCTGCGCAGCCTTCGCAATGGGGCAGCGCATTTGTGTGATGGAGACTGAGAAGCTGGCAAAGGCCAACAAGGACATAGATTTTAAGATAATTTCAAATATTAAACCATTTGTTCACTGAATACAGATTGTCTCAGATCACGTGGGGAAAAAAAACAAACTAGGTCTGCAAACAGTAAAAATAACTGATTGGATCCACTGCTCCACTAAGCCCCTCTCATCTTTACCAAAGTGTGACGTGAACTTCTAACAGCACGCTGCTGCAGGAACCAGGCACATCCCTACAGTAATYGCCCACTAGGAAAAATACTTTTTTTTCTGATCAATTCAAAAAACAAGATGGGGAGTTTATGCTTTTCCATTTTTTAGGCTTGTAACGACACAAATTCTGTAGGCTTCCTTTACACATCAGTTAAGAGTTATCCAATCGCTTTCAGTTCCAGATCAATGAATGCAGGCCTATCTTCACATCAAAGTCCCTTCGAATTTACAAACCCCCAAAATAACCTTAATTACAATCCACTTCAATAATAGCTTCCATATTAGAACAAGCAAACAAGCTAAGATTCTGCAGTCTGAAAAGAAACATCTGAAAAGGATACAATAAAGGCCTATAAAATCATGTCTGGTATAGTCGGGGAATAAGGACAGATTGCTTCAGCCTTTTCCCATGCAAGCTAGGAAAAGAAAAATCAAATAAAGTTAACAGAGATTGGTTCAAAACAAACAAAAAGAAGGTGCTGTTCCTCTCAGTGCCATGGGATGCTGYAAATACAATATGTTTACGTGGAGGGGAAGGGGGACAGGAGCAGGAGATGGATTAATAGAAATCTGTCGAGGATTACTAAATAATGTAGAAACTACATGTAGCTCAGAAATCCCCAATCTGCAAATGGTTGGAGAACGAGACATTACTCAAGGGAAGCAACAAATATTCTTGCCCTTTACTTAAATTCTCTCAGCCATCTGCTTTTGGACACTGTCAGGAGCAAGATACTGAATACATGAGCTTTTCGCTCGGTCTAGCACAGCTACTGTTGCATTGCTGTGTTCACTTCGCTCACAAAAATATGCACATAATAAAACTAAACTGCCACACACCTTTGTTTGCACAGTGTTATCRTTGCAATAAAAGGACTTTAAATGCACGGCCATGCTCTGGCCCTGACAGCAGACACTTGTTCAGCCTCCAGAGCCCCGTGACCAAAAGCCGCCGTTCCTGTCCATCCCATGGGTTGCTCCACCACTTACTTTCCCCTYTCCTGGTCTCGCATCAGCCACGCTCCTTTTCATCGAGGCAAGCAGGAGGACAAGTCGGGCMTCAGACCCAGTAGTGGCCACATCTTGCAATAGGAGGTTTAACACATATATACAATGCTGATGAAAGTGTCAGATGAGTAAGGTAAGGACTAGAGGGTGCCTTGATCGGCAGGTTTTTAACCAAGGGAGGGCACTAGGAGAGCTCTTCAAGTGGCATTACAGTAAACACACGCTCCTAAAGCACAGTCTGTCACTAAAGGGAATAGACCCTTTGACATCTTGGACACTGCATTATATTTGAGCCGGTATGGSAAACCTTAAAAAACATTTCACTGTGCTGAAAGGTCAAGTCTTACAAATTTAAATATGAGTTGAGTTAGAGGCAGGATGGATTTGGAATAGCTTTCAATTTCTCTATGACTGAACAGAAACATCACGCCACTATAACATTGTGCTATACCAAAACACTACGTTCTGATTTCCCTTTTAAAAAAAAWTTAAAAAATTGGATTCTAACAGCTTAAATACGTAAAGATACAAAATAAATTCAAGGCAATCTTTGTAAACTGTATGATTAGTTGCACAAAAGCACATCTTCTAATTAATCTTCCAGCTTTCTAGAATTACCTCAAAGCTGGAATCTGGGAATGTGTTTCTCATCACACTGCAAAAATCAGTCTCAAATTGGCAGCTTAAGTGAATAGAGGGAAGTCTTGCTGCGTGTTAGAGTGCTCTCCCCCTCTGGCAGGGGGCTAGCTGAGAGGTGGCCACCACTTGCATGAAGTCCTCCACTAAGCCTGCAGTCTGTTAGGTTTAATCTTAAACAAAAATAACTAAGTGCCTGGCTCTATTTCTGCAGTCTAAGAAGAAAAAAAAAACCACACCACAAAAGTAAAGCAGAAAGCCAGCATGATTTCAAAGCACAGTTATAAATGTGCCAGACTCTTTTGCCTTTACAGTTTGCTTATCTTGAAACRCTACCCAGTACAAGAGTCATTGCTTTTCAGTTACAGTAGCTCACAGGAAGCAACTGGAATTCAGGAAAGCACATATCTCAGTCAAGTTCCTTTTTCTTAAATAAAATCCAGTAAGTTTTGGGTTCCTTAAGGTAGACAAACCAAGGCAGATATTATGGATAAGGAGCATCTCTCAAATGCATCAAAGAAATTTTGTAAATTTGCAGTATTTTAGAAATTCTTCCTAGCAAACAGAAATAGTAGACTGTGGAGCATTCACACAATACTGATACAAACTAGTAACTGCTAATAGATTAGGAAGAGATGATATAAGAGTCTCAGTTACTCATATTTCAACTTAATAAATTAAATAGTGACCACTTTAACACAAATAAAGCACTAGAACCTCCCTAGAGAAAAGCTGGCATATAATTCTAAAGACTATCTTATAACATTTACTATTTTTTGTAAAGTGGTACAATAATGGATCACTGTTTTAATAGAAAGGGAGGAGTGCCCTTTCAAATAGAGTTTTACATATCTGAGCTATTCGAGGCAAACAAAAAAATTAAAACTATTTCCCTTCATATGTAACATTTTTCTGCACTTTAAAGATACTACTCTCTTACTTAGAAAACAATGATCAACAATTATAATCCAACGTGAAACTAAAGAAACTAAGTTTAAGTTTTGCAAGAGAACCAGCTTAAGATTTGAAGTCCCAATATTTTGTTTCAATCCTCAGTTCTCTTCCTTGTAATCCTCTGAGTTGATGCCTATACTATTCCAGTTATAGCCAAAAGTAGCAGCAGGGAGATTAGCAACTCTGAAAATCACTCCTATAATGGTTAATCACACTAATGATAATTTAAGCAAATTAGTGGAGCAATAACCATGCAACATTCAGATTAAGTATATGACTGGAAGGAAATCTACAGTCAGTGCCAAGGATAGAGACRCTGCAGTTCATGAAACCTCAGAAGCCTGATCTTACACAACAAAACCTCCTTTTTCATCTCCACAAGCCTTCCCTTCCCACTCCTTGCAAATTCTTGGATAGCTGTCCAAAACAAAGTTTCAACTGATTATTTAAAGCACAATGATTTGGGCCTTATGTTTTTTCTGCCTCAATGTAACAGGATAGTGCTCATGCACTCTATTTTTCTAYTATCTTCCCACTAGAACCAGCTTCCTAAGATATGGTTTATTCTGTCTATGTGGCATTTCATGATGTACTAGACAAGAAGCAAACAGGCAAAAGATAGACGCTATAAATCAGAGCTATGTTATTGTTGACATTGTCAGTAAACAAAGTTATTAATTATACATGTACTAGAAAATCTGAAGAAAAATTATTTGCCCAAAGGGGATAGGAATGGCAAAACKGTATTTTAAAAATTTTCCCCAAAGCGTCACACATAGCTTATAGTAAAACATTTGAATTTACTAAAATGTATGCTTAACAGCATTGACTCAACTCTCAGAAGCTGCTAAACTCATCTCAAAAGAGATTTTCATTACAGAAGACTGACATATTTTAAATTGCAATTCTAGCTTCTCTGCCTCTCTACGTATAAAGCCTGCCTTCAGCTTCTCAAAAGACAGTACAGAGACTTGCAAACATGAAGTGCATCATCCCTTCTGTAAAAGATGTTCCATTAGAATAAACAAAGAAAATTAATTTGAAGCTGGAGCTCCAAAACACTATTGAGCTTGATGAGTTATAGAGCATGAAGTGTGATTATTTTCCAAGGCTGCTAAAACTTTCGTACTTCTTTCTAGCACAATTCAGCTGTGCAACATGCCTACGCAAAAGACACGTCGTCCTACTTAAGTGAACTGCTCCTTGCGTTTACAGATCCAGGTCCTCACTGATAAAAAGCACTTTTGGGGAAGGTTTTGCAACTTACATGCCTACCGCCATTGCAGGCAATACATTTCTCCTATAATAAAGAGAACTCTTCAGTARGCCTACGTTCTGTGTATTAGCTTACCAGTGACAGCAAGGTTACAGTAGCAATCCTGTAGGTTTATATGGGGCCTTTCAAGTATTTTAACTTACGATGAACACAAAAAAMCCCTTGTACTTCAGTTGTATTTACAGAACAAAATACTTTACTGAAACTAAAACCACCTGATGCGAGTCGGAGGCACATAACCTGTGGAATGCCACTTCCAGAGACACTTTTTAGAGCACACTGGTGCTTTGAATTACCATACAGTACAGCAATTTATGTCCTCACTTGTAAAAAGCTCTGTTTACCACTACAGTGAGACTATACCTAACCTCTTAAGAATGCAAAAACGAAAGACCATAGAAGAAAACTTTGAGTCAGAACCCGAAAATAAGCAAGACTAGCAGAGCTGCCAGAGATCAGGACTGTTTAGAAAAATATTCAATATAAAAATATCCTTCTGCCATTTACTAACCATTAACTAGCCTGCTGTGGGCCCGGTTTCCTTCTGCCTAATATTTGGGATCCTGTTCACATTTTGTTATAGGCCTCCTTCCAGCACCCTTCTGAAGGGAGAACCTCAGAAGTGTCACCGAAGAGCATATAACAATGTTATTATGTAGATCACACCTGCCTCAAAGGTCATCACATCTACTACAAAACAGTATGTTTAAGTTAAATTGACATTGTAACTAAAGAAACTGTGTTTACTTCAGGAATCAAACTCCACGGTATTTTTCTTTTAAATTATTCTCATCATGAAGAGAAAGTAATTAACTGCAAGACTGTGTAGGGAATAAGTCACCACAGATAACAGCCCGCCTCCTTACAACAAATTACTGAATTGTTTCATCTTTGTAACTTTGGGATAAACTTCCCTGCCAAGGACTATAGTTTTTATAATGAGACATCTAGTAACTGCAATAATCTAGCTCCCACTGGAGAAATAAATTATCTGATGGTATGAGARTCAGCTTAACTATCATAAAAACTTAACTTGGAAGAAAGTATATGTATACTTTATGGTATGGTCTCTCYCTAGAGACTTATTTAATTAACGCATGGTGTGCTTCAGCATTTCCATTTTAACATCACTCTCAGATCTGGTRGTGCAAAAACAATGCAAAAGTCTCTATTGAAATGGAAAAAAAACTTAAAACCCATAAATCCAAGAATCAAACTGAATGTTCGATTCAACCAATTAAACATGGAAGGATGACCCAGATATACAGTGAAAAATACTTGCCATTTAGGGCACAATTTCTATAAAAAGAGTTCTCACTTAGAGGAAGAAGGCATTTTAATGAGCTTCTTAGTTCACACATTCAAATTCCTTGAAAGCCTTTGGCATATGCAACKTAAAAATTACTACTGAATCTTTCAGCTTTTATTTTTTAATTGAAATTCTGTCTGTCATCTCTTTTTGACAGGGAATAAAACAAATAATAAAAACACTATACTCTGTCTCTAGTTCATGCCTGTATCTACTATATCCTTTAATCCTTTAACAAGTATTCAAGAGCACTTGGAACAATGAACCAGTTGGGCCACCCGACTGGCTTACCTTTCCTACRTCACTGTATGAAAAACGTGTGTGATTTAGAATATCAGGTCAGYTGTGCAGAGGGTGAACTTTCCACCCAGTATTAATTATTCCTCCTGCCTAACCCACAAGAAACCTAGTGGCATGCTTCATATAGCGTACCACGTATATTCACGCATGACATAAATGATAYGACAAAATTCATGGAATTAGAGCTTTTTGTTCTAAACAACCTAAAGGAAAACACATCATCCAGAAACAAGATGAAACAAGGTATAGAAATAGAGAYGGCAGGCTTCACTGCACATCTTCCCAAAATTAAAAAGTCATCTCAACAGTATTATTTCAGACAGGCATTTTAGTGCAAGGAAGCAGCGTAATGAATGAAAGCCTG
This sequence comes from Oceanodroma leucorhoa, assembly GCA_030449065.1. NCBI lineage: Eukaryota > Metazoa > Chordata > Aves > Procellariiformes > Oceanodroma > Oceanodroma leucorhoa. Next base: position 6,647,821 of record JASVER010000048.1, read on the forward strand.
GGAAAAGGAGTGGAAGACACTAATGCAGGACTGCCTGCCCCGTACTGCAGCATGCATCTCTCTCCTCATTTGCAGCGTCACATACTTCATCATCACGTAACTGACTTCAGAACCAAGGCAGTAAATCCCGTGACAGGTAAATCCTCCYCCAAACTAAAAAGTACATTTTTAGCTTGGAGTCTAGACAAATATATCTAAATATGAAACTTAGGCAAAAACGTGCATTTTCTGTAACTGATTGTCTAGGCCAAAGGTATTGATAGCAATCTTGGCTTATTTTTTTAAAAGCCATTCTGTGGGAGAAAGTATTTCTTTCCATAAAGCAGCAGCTGGTTCAAACCCCCGCTAATATGATCTTAATTTATTAGAAATTCTAGCCGAAAGAGAAACCCGCTTTTACAATTCCCTGAGTYCAATATCAGTTTCTACATTGTACATACTTAAGACACTGCTGCTTAATTTAGTAACATTTTCATTATCCCCAAGGGTTACTCAAGAACATTTACAAGGAAAACCATTTGTGTGAATTGTATGGGTTACTGATAATTTGGTTTTGTCTTTCTTAATGGTATTTTATATATCTATCGCTATATATATAAAAATAAATCACAAAGCTTTTTTTAAATTCAAAGTGAACCTCATCTTCCTTTCATGTGCAGTTCTGAAGGCATTACCTCCCACYATGCAATTCAGTTATGGGCACTTAGCCAAAACGATCTAATCCTTGTCCTTCTTAATACTTAACTATTTTGGGCTGTTTTGCAATTTTTTCAGTGCCACAAAAATCTGTTTGAAAACTACACAACACCCACRTAACACAAAGAAAAATTTTTCCAAATATAATCGAATTGTCTAGTGAATTATAGATGCTTCATGTAGAACAACCTCATGATGAATGGTTGTCAGGTACTCAGAAAAGACACTCTTAAGAGAAAAAGCCTACCTTGCAGCACTATTATTATCTACAGACCACTGTGGCTCCACCTGCACTGCACTGTTACCACTGTTGGGCGGCTCCGGAGAGCTTGCCCCCAGGACTGTGTCCAAATCCAGAGAACTGCCACGTCCATGGTCCTTCCTGCCGGTTAGCGGGAAGTCACCACTGCTGGGAAGAGCACGTGCTGCGAGCTGATGTTCCTGGATGGAGCAGGGGCATGACGTTCCCAGTCACGGCATCAAAGGGTGGGATTGATTTCAGGTTGACAAACGTAGCCTTTCACATCCTGTGCCAGAAGCTTCAGAGACACAGTACACCCATTTCCAGTTCCTTATCCTGGTCTGTCGGTGGGTGGATATCATGCTCTGATAGTTGAACATACCACACTCATACCTCTGCAGCACAGTTTAAACCAAAAAACCATGTTATTGTAATGAGTGCCTAGTCTGTGAAGCCTCCACACCACCTCACTGACCTGTGGATGGTTCATACCAGAAGGGATGCACCTCTACAAGGCACGCACACACACCACCCTTCTCTTCACTACCAGGTTTCAATAATCATACTGTACGTGCCCTGACCACAGGAGTTAGACTCTGCTCACGTGTACAGCACAAGGCMCAGACGGCAGCTGTCTCTACTCAACCCTGACCCCAGGTAAGGTCAGAAAACCAYCCCAGCCCTAAGCTTCATGGAGTGTTTGCCCCCTTTGAACACTGAAAAACAAGAGGAAGCAGCAGGGATCATTGCTTGTGAAGACTGCCCAATGCTTCTTGTTACAACATTCAGTTTTCCTTGTTCCATAACACCACCACCGAATTTGAAACATTTGCACTGCTACAGGGAGTCCTCCTTCAAAATTCTAGCAAAGCTCATTCATCATTTTTGGAAATATGATTAAAGAAAAATTKTTGTGCCCCTATTAATAATTATGGCAAGCTCTCCTCAACAAGCTTTATTGTYCTATGCTTCTGATATACGGCAAGAACTGGACAAATGTTCCTCCTGGTCTTSGAAAAACATCAAGACATACCAAAACAATGTACAACTGTTCACCAACTACAGAACAAGATTTCGAAAATGAACAGCTACGAACAGAGGCAATCAGAGGTTCTGCTGAGCCCACGTCCTGCATAATAGTAGTGGGCAACAGAAATCAGATCACAGTATCTTTAAACACAACAAAAGCGTGATGTTTTGCATGATGCAAAGAACGATTTATTTCTGTGGAAGTTTATATTTAGTATTAAAAATTATGCATCTCACGTAGATGGGCATTTTTGGTCTCCAGGTAAAGCCTGAGCAAGTGATGTAGTCTTAAAATAATGCTACAATCTCCTTCCTCCCCATTCCATGTATGTTTCCAAATATTCGTTTATAACTTTTTCACTAGTTACATCACCCCTGAATACAAAAGTGACAGAGGCAAAAATTACTCAAAAAGTATCTAAATTCATATTTAGTTGAATTCACAAGTAAACTATACAATGCCATAAACACTAAACTATACTCAAGAGCAGCAGCAAGGACTATTAGAAAGCTTTTTCAGATAATACCGTGAAGTGCAGTGGTACTGACCAAAATTACAGAGAATTCAGCTTGTACACCTTCCCCACATCAGACTCCTCTGACCTACTGCATTTCTTTTGGATCACTACGGAACAAAGATCRTTAACGGAAGTCACATTACAGTTTCAAGGAAAAGAAATAACGCGTACAAAGCTGATGTATTATTTTTACTATTAACATCTGCCCCCAACCAGAGTTCTGAGAKAACCAGAAAAGACAATACTTTGCCCCAAGTATGAGCCTTCAACAGCATCAGGTTTAGTGCACTATCTTCTGAATCTATAACTGAAGTGCAGCCCACTATCAAGATACAGCACTGAGCTTAATTAGAAACAGAAATCAATAAAGATAATCTAGAAGGTATGAGAAAGGTTTTAGCAGTTTTCAGTGTTGGCTCAAATTTCTTCCATAGAATTGTTTGCAACARTAATGAAAGCTTAATGCAAAGTCACCCAGACATATTATTCTGTTGCTACAGGATTTAATGTGCTTCCAACCCAAATTGTTCTATGAAAAACTTAAAAATAATTACCCGCCATCAATAACTGAAGTATTTTCTGTACTAGAAACACCCATTACACCAACAGCAAATAGAACAGCTAAAAGAAAAGTAAAGCAGAACAACTACAAAGGTCACAGATTGCTTCTCAGAAAGTCTGACCTCAGCACACTTKCACAGATTTGTGAAAGCTACGTTTCTTTCCTCTTTTGGGTGCGCCAAACCTTGCTCCAAGTGTTAGAGACCCTAAATTTGACCATCTCAGATGGTTTTGCRTGTGCCAATGCATTAGATATGCTACACTGACAGGAATGTTCCAGCTGGTAGAGTCTAGACCCCCAACCACCTACAGTTCTGCTGTGTCACAGTAACATCATCTTTTCAAATCTGATTTGTGTCACTGACTATTAATTTAAAGCCTATCGGCTAGACAAAATATAGACTTCATCTAGCTTTCTTCTATTATCCAAATTACTACCCAGCCCTTGCACAGAAAGCACACAAAAAAACCTGTCTTCTTACACTGCAATGTTGGTCCTGCAGTGTATGTATTTTATGCTAGAATAAGGATTTTCCATTAGCATAAGGCTTTTCAGCTATACTGAAAATATTTCCAGCATTTCCTTTCAAAGCACAAAATCGGTAATTCTATCAAAACACTTCTTCTGCATTTGTTTTTTCCATACAATTTGCTCTAGCAGCACAAWTGAGGTAGTGATCAGCCTATTGCCATGTGCAACCTCTAATTTATCACTACAGATACCCAAAATAAACCTTTCCTTTAATTTTATTTTTAATTTTAGTACATTAACACAGCAAGGCATTTACTGCATAGTATTTAAAATACGCTATCAGACAGTGAATGCTGTCCTAGATGACTCAAGAGCCAACTTCCTGCAATTTCAAAAGACGCTGAAAGGCAGTAAACAGACAACAACAAAAAAAGAGCAATTCTGACTCTTCTTGCACAAATGTAGTGACTCATTTATTCTAAAGACTTCAGACCTGCCATATCAATTTTATAAGGAAAATGAAAATGGAAATTTTTTTGGTTTATTATTTTCTGGTTCAGTATTAACTGCAGTAAATATTTCAACCAAAAGAGAAAACTCCCTCTAAACTCATTATCTATAACATAAGTACCAAGGCAGGCGACAGGAAGCTCACGCAGTGATCTAACTCGCGTCACAGTATTTGCAGAAATCCCAGGGGCGCTGGGCACAGTAATAAATTTGAAATATTTCCCAGATGAAGAATGAACTTATAACCTTCTCAGTATTTAACTGCCACTATGGCTCTTCCAGGCCGCAGGTTTTAGACTGAACAGAAGCCAGCCGACTACATTTTTAATTCATTTACTACTTGTTTCCCCAGCTTTTCTTTTATCACTTTCCACTCTTATCTAACGGAAATACTACAGATTCTTTCATTGCTGGTGAGCGCAAAACAAATTTTTCCAGTGCTCTCAATTCATTACATGTATTGTAAATAAATCTGGTACCCAGCACCATTCCTCCTGCTGACAGCAAGGGGAAGCAACACTGTCAACACAGCTCACAGAAATTTTACTTTGTACTGAAGATTTTCAGACACTAAATTATTGCCTCCCTTCATGGGAAGTAACATACCCTGGCAAAGGTGCTTGGCCTGAGACTGAGATGACATAYGCTTCTTGCATCCAAGATTAACTCAAGGAAAAGTAAGTACCATACAAAGCTGTACACACATTTTATCCATTTGATATTTGTCCCTAAAGACTATCTCAAATGTGGATGGGATTCAGAAATGTTAAGCTTTATGGGCTGAGAATAGCTCAGCCGCAGATCTCCSTCCAGGACATTTCATGTTCTCTTCCATATTCAAACCACTTCTCAAGTGTGYGAGTCAAAAATTTGGAGCGTGACACATAGGTTCATGAAATCTCCAATTTGCACACACATAGCTAGAAACTTTTATTTTCTGTACTCTCTGGTGCAAAGCAGTCTTGTGAGTTTGCTTCRAGGCGTCCCCTCACTTTGTGGCAACGTGCATCCTCCCCTTTTCAAGGAAAAGGCCTGAAAATTGTGCTTCCAACAGATCCACCGCTGAGCTGTTCAGGCAGTTGCTCCCTAACGCATTTTGGTCAAAATGATGTAAGATAGCTTCAATCAGCCTAAAAAAAAGTCTGGTTTAAGTTAAGTAAAGTGCCTTAGAGCTCACAAAAAGCAGCTGAGCAAATAGATGACAGAGGGGCTGYGGGGAGAAGTGGAGACAGTGCCCACCTTTGCAGTGGGCACAGCCACGCTAAGAGGAGGGCAGGAACAGCATCACTCAGCAGTACCTACAGAATTAATTCCAGGTGGTTGATAGAAGCTACACCAAAAACTGTCATCTTCCAAGATRCACTTTAGATTTTTAGTATTTTGAATTCCCTGTGCATTTCTCAAAAATCCCTTCGCATCACATCAAAGAATAACCAGGTTTAACAAAGGGTTGAAATTCAAAGATGTTTCACAGGTAAAGGTACAAGGAATATTACTAATGACGAAAACAGGTATTCATTTATGATGCTTTCTTTTGTCCTCCTGAAAAGCATAGGTTACATAAAAACCCATACTTTCTTCTCTCCAAACCCACCTAAAATGTAAATGATTTCTCAACTAAAAACACTTTCAATACCACTATTTACTTTCACCAGTAGTGAAATACTACTTTTTCCTGTATTCTTAGGACCTGTACTGCATACCTTTTGCATATTTTTAAAACAGGCTTCACTAAAATATCCCATTAATTTTCCATCATCCTCTGAATAAAATGAAAAATCTCCTAACTCTAGCTCCCAGACACACATTGTAGATAAGGAGATTGAGGAAACAAATTTGTGGAATATGCTTCTGGACTCTTAAGTACCTTTCTAGTTGAGTACTCCTTTCTAGTTWAAGCCATTTTTCCAGATTCAGTCCTTCTGGATATATGTAGGGAAACTAAATCAAATAATTTTTTGAAACTAAACATTAGGGCAATAGGAAGTTCGCTAACTTTTTTTTTTTTTTTTAAAATGACACAGGGTAGCCTGTTCAACAGACTACCTCCAGGTATGCGAAACAGACGATATCTTTAAGTGTCACCAATAGGATCTGAGTAAACTCCATTAGTTTAAGGTAACATTTATCTGAATTCAAAATGGTGCCAAATTTAACAAAAAAATATGAACTCCCAGGGCTGATCACTTCATATACTTGTATGCAGGTGGAAATAAGCCATCTTCAAGTACCTCCCATTTACCTTACGCAAATACACAAGCATCACAGCAAAAGGCACCTACTCCTTGCCAGCCGAGTACAGCACACACCTCAGTGTGAGACACCCCTCGGTCCCCGACCCTTTAATGATGAAGGGCACCAATTTCATCCTTACCGCCACAGAAAAACAGGTATTCAGGTAACCAGCCCAATGCAGCGGACGCATGGCAGCTTGCTGCTACTTGTGCCACATCAAAGAGAAAGCATGTTAGCTTCCAGGTTTTTATATCCTGGTTAAAGAATATAGGAAAGCTGGTCTTGGAGCAAAGTAACATTTAATGAGCAGTCTTTTTATTCTGTGCATAATTTAAGCTTTCACCTGGATAAAACGGGTTGTTTCTAACCACCTGCAAATTTCAGTCAATCCATACCTTACACTGCAGGGAAATCTCAGCTAAGAGGCATCAACAGGAATGCCATTTCWCTTTAACTGTCCTAACACTGTCAAATAATGCCACCTTACCCACACTTAAGTAGAGATTTACAAAAGTCTCACTGAATCGCCATCATGAAATAGAAGGAAAAAAAGATTGACWACCTTAGTACAACCTCTAGTATGCTACTGAAATCTCCAAATAAAAAAAACTCAGGTGCTTCAAGGAAGAGATGCAGAAAAATAGATGAGACGAGGGAATTAAATACCCAAAAAATTGATTTCTTGTATGAACTTCTGTCACACTAATTTCTAAGAATGACAGAAGAAGCTTAAATTAAGTAAAATCATGCAGTTACTAGGTGGGAAGAGATAACAATTTTTCTAGTCTAGAAGAAAATGATACAGTGATCAGATAACAGTTACTCAAACTATTCACCCCTTCACCAAATTACAGTAGTGCAGAAATACAATTACTCTCTACAGCGACCTCTCAAAGGAAAGTAGAATTAATATTAGAACTAAGTAGTAAAATCAGAAATGCAATTTTCCAAAATGCATTCTGTATAATCTTTAATATATTTTAATATTCAAGCATTAAAAGAAATTTTCTCTTTTGTGCCAGGCATGTAAGAAAAATTCAGCACAGAACAACTGGCAGAACATATTCTAAATCTTTACAACCAAATAAAGGAATCACTTATATTAGTTTAGATAAGGAGCAAAGAGTGATCTCAAGGTCACTTTCATCCCCCAAGTGACCTGGCTGTATATCCTACATTGAGGCTATAATCTCAGTCTTATCTATGACTTTCTTAGCTTAATTGCATCATGTAGTTAATATTATTAATTCATGCCATTGCCTATAAAACTGAAAGCCTCACGCCAATTCTGTAAAATATATAGGTTGGAACTGAATGAAACACAGCACACACTGAGTTGCATAAAACTACCATAAAGTGCTATGAAGCATTAAGCGTGTAAGTGTTTAAAAAGACCGAGCACCTATCTTTGTTCTTTTGGCCCAAGAAACAAGGTAAGAAAAATGTGGGGTTTTTTTCTGCATGACCAGAATTTGTTGGCTTTCAAAACRCTTCGAGTCAAAGTAGAGCTATATTGCATGTCAACAGGCCTCACAAAGAATACTTTTTTCAGATATTCTTTTCCAGCTTTTAAAGAAGGGCAGAGCTAGCTAAAATGCTTCTGTACCAGTAACCTACAGAAGGCAAAAGACATGCTCGGAAAGCTAGTCCCAAGACCAGTGGGGGATAAAATGTAAGGCGAAGCTTAAGTTACAAGTAGCAGGTAACAGTGCAAAGCGAGCACTGACAATGTACTCTCAGGAGAATATTCCCCCTGATACRTTCAGAAACAAATTCTGCACCTTGTTAATGTTCAGTTTTACACAGACATGGTTAAATATAGCTATGACATAATGCAGAAATGCTGTGGATACCAATATAAACCTTCTTTCATACTGCACTCTCCTGAAGAGGAAGACTTTAGCTGTTTAATACTGAGCAGCTCAACGGCCAACTCTTAATATATTTTYCCCCCCAGCTGACCTTCTCCAGCTCTTCTATACCAGAAACTCAGCCATATTTCTGAAGTTTCAGGTAAGACATGTAAAATGTATTACCTTAAGTATATATGCCTTGAGTACTAAAATTTATAAAATTTTCATACATTGTGTTGATACAGAAGTAAGAACTCTGCTAACGTGCCTTTACATAAAATTTCATGTTACAGAAATAGTTATCCCACAATGTAAAACAATACTTTTTTTTGTCAAAGGTTTCATCTATAGATAAGTCTTCCTTAATGGTTGTTCCATGATTAAATTTATCCCTTCAGACATACTTTTAAGACAAAACTTTCTAGTACCACAATCCATTGTAAAACAAGTCACTTAAGCTCTTACAAGGATACTGCATATATTAACCACTCTTACATGCCAGTAAATTCTAGCTGAAGAATTTTAAACCAATATTAAGATCCAATTAATATAAAAGACAGACTTCCTCATGAAACGTAAGAAAGATGAAGAAGCCAAACTTATACCTTTTTTTTTTCCTGCTCCTTAACAAGTCTACCTTATTTGCACAGGTTACATAAGTAAGACGTTTTTAAATCAACATTATCAACATTTCAGTGCTGCTTCTAGTAAGAATAGCTTTTAAGAGTAAACAAGATAGTTATATACACAATAAATCAGGGTATTACTAAATAAGTATCTCAGCTTTTATCTTCTGTCAAGCTCCTTGAAAACAACAGTATATTTAAGGATTATGAGAAATACTTCATATATGTCCTTTTCAGGGAAGACCTAAGCAGTAGTACTATAGGTCAATTTTCAGATGTGATTAGCCACACTGTGACCTTTATCCTCCTTTAGAAAAGTGTATGGCATTGACCACATTTAATATTATATGAGCATATACAGCAGCTTTTAACCATGGTCAAGATGCATTATATAAGCAAATTCCTCATTTGACTATTCACGAAATCATAAACAGTTTGAATAGAAAGTCAGAATAACACATAACACAATATAAGAGAACTGGGGGGCTTGGGGTGTTTTGGGGGGGTTTATTTTTTTTAAATGGGGCACAAAAACCAACAGGGTCTTTAACTGATCACACAATAAAACTCTTATGAAAGGTCATCTGGAGATCTGTTCTAAAATTAAATATTCGACCTACCTTGAACTGTAAGTTCCGCTTGAGCTTCAATCGTCTCATTGCCGTTATCCGCTATGCAGGTATACGTCCCAACGTCCTCTTCCGTAACATCACTGATCTCCAGACTGCCCCCCGCMAGCAGAAGAAATCTGTCATAGCTGTGCAAAACAGGACATACGGGTGATTTGATGGACAAATTGACTTAAATAAAGTGTTACCAGAGAAGTAAACCCAAGTCCTCTGCCTGAAATATCTACATAAACTGAAGAAGTTTCCTGGGTGCCATTTACAAGGAGCCGTGTTAGAGAGGAATTTTTAACTAGATGGTCAAACTCCATACTTTGGCTTCGCATTTAAAATCAAGTTCCACTATATCAATTCCACAAGAGTAGCTCATCTTTTTGCACTTTCAGCTTCAGTCCTTCTTAATTAAATGTGATCCAAAGTATTTAGACAATAGGAACTAAAACTTAAGAAAAATGAAATAACACAATCACATCATAAAAAAAMCATTTTCCAGATACAGCTGGAATGACTTACTGCTTGAAAAGTTAAGTGAACTATAATATGCCAGACTTACTCCTGTACAACATAAGGAACAGCAATGTATATTGTATTATGTATACTAATTGAATTTTTACAAAAAGATAGCCATTTCAGTAAGATGTAAGATTTCAGAATAAGATACAGGTCAAAAAAAATTCAAAAGACAAATTCAACAAATTGGCAAAGTTTCTGTACAGAATTTTCTCCCTCTGACTTGTAAAGGGTGAGGAAAAGGTTTATAACAGCCCTTATAAACCATCTGCTTTTTACGCTAAATGTAGTAGTTAAATGTAGCATTTTATGCTATATGTAGTACCCTCAGCATTCTCCTCCCACTGCAACCATCATTCCCCTTTATATGATACAAATTTGTACAAGAGTTTTCCAAGATTCTTTATCACTCCAAGTGTCCACAATAAGATGCCAGGAACGTTAGCAAAAACCCCAAGCTGAGACAACAAATCATGACGGGATGCTGATCCAGAACCATTCTTATTTGCAGCTGAAAAAAAATAAGAAAGTCTACTTGATGGCCTCTTTTCTGGCATTATCAAGCAATGGCTTAATGGGCAGGAATGGACTGAATTMTTTCAAAATATTAACTGAAGAGTRCATTACACCAGTTAACTTTTTTGGTCACTAGAGTGGCCAAYGTACAAAAATCAACCTAACTGCTTTCTCCATTTGAAATTTTACTAGAATTACGTTAGTAGAACCAATGCTCTTACCTGCTTGGAAAGGTAAATTGTTAGGACACAAAGACTTTTGGCTCACCTAACTAATTACCACATTAGTATTGATTTATGATACTATGTCGTGGTTTAGCCCCAGCCAGCAACTAAACACCACGCAGCCGCTCGCTCACCCCCCCACTCCGGTAGGATGGGGGAGAGGATCGGGAGGGCACACGGAGGAAAACCCGCRGGTTGAGATAAAAACAGTTTAATAATGGAAATAAAACAAAATAGAACAGYGATAATAACAATGATAACACCAATAACAGAATATACAAAACAGGCGATACACAACGCAACTGCTCACCCCCACGTGTTCCGGACCAACCGCCCGAACCGTGCGCTCCTCCCCGAAGGAACCGCCCCTGGTTTTTAAGCTGGGCATGATGTCACATGGTATAGAATACCCCATTGGCCAGCTGGGTCAACCGCCCCGGCTATGCTCCCCCCCAGGTCCCCCTGCACCTTGAAGGGCRGGGGAGGCTGTCGGTGCACCCGGCAASRMCCAAAGCATCRATGGGCCATCAACATTCCTTTCACCGCCAAACCCAAAACACAGCCCCCCCTCCAGCTACAGGGAAGAGAGTTAACTCTGTCCCAGCCGGAACCAGGACATACTACTATAACTGTTGATCAAATTTCTGATTCAATACATTTAAAAACTGAAGAAACAAAATTATTATTGGAATTAAGTGAAAGAAACCAGTCTTAAAAGCATCCAGGGAGATGTCCTACCCAGGTATACCAGAAGGAAAGAGATCCTGTTTCCATGACCTAGTAACAGGAGGACTACAAAAAATTTGTTTTCTAAGAAGTGTAAGGWATTTGCGTGAAGATATAGTAAGCTTGAAAAAAACTATTAGAAGCTTTAAGAAGAGGAATGCCTGAAGAAATAGTAGACGAGTATGTGGACAGCACTGCAAACACATTCTAGCTAAGAGGAAAACAGCAAGAAGTTTGTCATTAAACTTCGTTTTGGAACCGCTTGACAGTGGTTCAAGAACAGAAGGTAAGAAGATGAGAAGATACATCTCAAATTATTTTGATATGTACTTTTTTGTCATTGCAGCCAAAAAAAGGCAGAAGCCTCCTGTCATGGATCAGATGAAAAATTAATACCTAGAATAAAATAGGAGCTTTAGTGGTAATCAAAGATAGTGAAGGATGATTCATCTCCTATCCCGAGCAAGAAAAATCTGTACAAAGGAGATGTTAACAGGAGCTGCCAAAACTGTATCACTTTTTTYCCCCTCTTCTCCCACTTTCTTGTATTCTATTTACCTGTATTATATCCAGGTATATTCATTAGATTTAAACCACACAAGTTAGCACAAAGAAACTGAACCTAGAAGTCTTGGACTACACCACCTCCAAGGCAAACCTGACCATTTGAGAAAGTTCTAAGACCATCTAAAAAGATCTAGGAAAACAATGCTCTTCCCAATTCTTGAACCTCTTTGTCTGCATCCGGACATTGACAGTCCACAAGCACAGAAAAGCGTCGTCAAAGTGAACAGGAACAATGTCACTGAAACTTATTTGTGAGAATGGCATGTTAGACATGTTAAGGCTGCACTAAAACCACACCTGAGGAAAAATAAATGAGTAAGACAAGTCTGGACCTTGACACATCCATATATGCAGTTTTGTATCTTCTTTTATTATGTAAAATTGCTTCTTTGATTACTTGTTCTAGCATTCGTGGCAAACTAAATTAACYTGAGTAGCATATAATCTGCTGAAGGCTAAGGTGAAAGCAGAAAGAAATGGAGCCAATTGGTAAATGTACTAGATCCATCAGCGACAGTCAGGACACAGAACAGGAAAGACAGCTGTGCAGAAAGAACTGACTGGATGCGAGAAGCTGAGACTAATAAAATTGCAAAGGAATGATAAAAGGCTATACAGAATGTTAGTGTAATTTTGATGACATATTGCGYCTTTTTCCGGATATCCACCAACTTCCATCATTATCTATCTAAAAGCAACAYGTGCCTTACAATACTCATTCTCCCATAGCCAGCCTCTGGAAAAGTGAAGAAACATGCATGGTGAGGCAGCAGACTACAATGCTTACCAACCAGCAATTAAGATGTTACTAAAACTACCAAAAAAAAAAAAAAAAATTGCTAGACCTTTTCACAGTAGGTAGAAGTTTGTCATACAGGATCTCACAAACTACTTGCAACATGGTAGCACTTACATGAATTCTCCTTTTTGTCAAGAAACAAGGTTATATAGTYTTCAGCCATCTACATTGAGTGCTATACTTCTATTCTCTTTGATTATTTTCCTCAAGAAAACCTAGAATTGAGTCCAGAGTTTACCACTATGTGATCCAATACAAGTTCACCGCTGTTAAAAACATGGAATAAAACAATTAATCTGTCAGACTCCTTGGTGATTCCTTCTGTATGAATTAGCTGTTGAAGAATTGTGAGCKTAAAGCAAAACTGCTTTTGTAATAAAGTAAAAACATCTTAATTTTGAAAGAACAATGAAGCATTTCCACAAAAGAGTGAAGCAATCAGATTTCAGACACTGGAGACAAAGAATCAGCTTAATATAAAAGTAGTAACATAATTTAAAGTGTCATTAAAAACAACAAAGATTGATCATTCAAATGTCAGGGAATATCAAAATCAAATTCAAGCCTTTTATATGCATTCCATACAGCCCTCAGTTACACACTCATAATATACAATTACTGGAGCTACTCTGGATACCTAATTCACACACTTTATGTTTCATTATCACAAAATACAGTGAGCCTTTATTAATTTACTGTATTCAAACAGCCAGTTATACCCTGAGRTTTTGGCTTCCCCTCTCCCCCCCTTTTAAATTACTATTCCCAAAACATCTTATAATCTATTTGCAGTCTCGGTAAAGTACAGCAGATAAAATTAGACAGTAAATTAGATTATTTTGTGGAATCTACTACCAGAAAAATYTCCATAATTACTTTGCTATGTTTAATCTTTACTGAGTTGGGCAACTGTAAATCACTTAATACAAAYCACTCTGAGTGCCTGGCAAACAATAATATGTAATAATTAAAAATAGCACACATTCATGTGAAGTATTMAGAAAAAACCTGCATTAAGAATATGTATGTGATTTTACAATTAAGACTTTATTTGAACGCATACAGCAACACCATAAAATTAATGCTGCACATGCAACCTCAGCTTTGTAATCTCCTCACTTTAGAAAATGATTAACCACACAACCATGTTGCAGTTTTCTGTAGGCATTTTTCAATGACATAAAATTCTGCTAAATCGAACAGCCCAATAACACCGAAGAGTTTGCTGTAATTCAATAGCCTTATTAAAATATAATGTTATTGTTCGGGGTCCTTTCAATTATTTATTTTCAGATTAACCATCTCGTTTACTACCGCTTTTTAAGGAATTTCTTGTGCTACGTTCATTGGCATTTTCTTCCATATATACATCCAAATATAAATCCAGTTACATAATATATGCTGTTTGAGCACATACAAATTCACACACTGGAAAGGTTTCAAAGCAGAAGAACATCTTCCAAACATTTGAAACTCAGTGCCCGTCCCCCAAGCTCTGAAAATCCGTCTTGGCAGCCACCTCACCTAAACCTTCACCTTTCAACTTCAGAATCATCAAAAGCACAAAATTACTCCTGCATTTGCTAACAAACAGACCTTCACGCAGTAGGATCCTTAGCCAGACACGACATTTAAAAAAAAAAAGGGGGGTCAAAGTTGGCAAAATCTGAAAGACCGTTCAACCTGTATACAGCATTTCCATCACAGCCTTTTATATCAGGTAATATTGACAATAAGGCAGATTTTACTTCAGAAAGTTTTCTSTAAAGGACATAATTTTTATTCAAACAGCTGTATACTTCAGTGGCTTTTCCAAGTTCCTTCCATTTCTCTCAATATTTTCTATGTTCCTGGCAGAGACATTACTCACTCTGAGTTTATGGAGGAAATCCAACTGAAAAAGTAGAATGTATATTCACATTACTAAATCACASGTATGGCAGGGTGGGTGTGCATTCTGTAGTGCCAATCTTAAAGAACTATGAGCAGTATACCCTGTATCACAAGATTACACACACAAATTCATACCAGTCTAGAGGCTTGCTTCATATTTTGAAGCTCTAGTTTGGAGMTACAAACACTGGCACCATAAAGCTCAACCTAGAACAGGGTTTTGCCTTTTCCTATCTTTTCAAACAATGTAGTTTTGAGAAAATTATTACATATCACGAAGATTATTAGCTTGACTAGTAAAGCAATTCAACGAAAAGCTTTCACCACAAGTCAAATGTTTTTCCCAGTGACAGGTTATCGGGTCCAATTTTCAACTTTGTGATTTTTTTGTCTCTGAAATTGTGAATACAGTAGGAAAGGCCTCGAAGGAGCAGAGCAAAGCCAGACAGCAATGCCTAGGGAAGGGCATACAGAGACCCTTCCTCTGAATAGCCTCTTACTCGTTAGCTTCTCAGGACTGAGACTTCCCCAAGTCCTGGGGGGAACCTGGATATTTCACAGTCTTTGATGGACTTCTTTATGAAGAACCAAAAAGTCAGCAGCCTATCACTTATATTTCTTTAACRTCTTTAAGTTAACAAGTTCTGAAAGGATTCCTTGAAGCCGTAACAGTTTTACTACAATGGCAACTTTTAGCATTGCATTAACTTCACCAGTTTCTCACTCAACACTCAAAGCTTCCTTCTCTTTCACTCAAATTAGTTTGGAAAATATTTTATCACAGCAAACTAATTTCGCAATATATTGCATTACAGGCTGCTTGTTTGAACAAGTGCCAAGACTGCCATCATTAAGGTATACTCATATTTATCCATTAACATAAATCTTATTGCAGTCTTCAACAAATACTCCACCAAAATTAAACACCTTCCCTTTTTTCAGGTCTTATAACAAATATTTAATTCCAAAAACCCACCACTCCCAATCTTTAAAAATAATCTATTTTCCTTATACATACTGGCTCCTTTACATATTCTCCTTAGCAATACAGCTTGAAAGGAGAATATTTAATTTTGTATTAGATTAATTGCCACAGTTAAAAAGACAAAAGTAAAAGTAAGGTTGTGTGCCTAAACCATTTAACAAGGGGTAAAAATTAGGGACATACCTGACCATATTATCCGAGTTTTGTTTCCTAACCCCATACATACACACAGACCTGTATCTATATATATGTATATACATGCCTGTATACATACATATAAGTATTTTAATGTCTGTAGTGTGTGTGYGTGCGTATAGACAAAAACCATGATTTAAGAGCTTTTCCCAGGCAGAAGGTGCATTAAAACCTGTCCAGATGAAAAGGATCAGTTTTTTCTCGGGATAAAGTAAAGCCATGTTAATAAGAAAAGTCTTACTTTTATATCAAAAGGGGATTTTAATACAAATTAAATGTGATTTAATTTGTAATTAAATGAACAGAACATGCATAACAAGCTAAGGTACCTATTTTGCAGCAGTGTAACTGCAGGCTTTACTCCAACAAAGAATCTTAACTTTTAGTTCCAGAGATTTTCCACTTATTCCATTCAAAAGAATAACATGACAGCTATTGAGGTAAAAGGAGCTTAAGAACTTTTTGTTGTCTGCTGTTTGAATCTCTCCTCTGTTAAGCCATAGTCATGAGTAGCAGACTTACAGGTTTTGGCACAGTTTGACCACTCTAACAAACAATGAAGGAAGCTTTCTCYTACCGAGGGGCGGGGGSGGGAATCRAATTTTCTCCTTTACCTACCTTGAAAGTAAACTCTATAAAGAGCACACATTTCTCTGTAAGAAAAAAAGGCTGAATGTTGTAACAAGAAAAAAAAAAAAAAAAAATTTAAATATCAATTTGATCAGCAAAGCAAGGTAACTTCACTCACTCATTTTCAGCCAGACCAGAAAGGTTCTGTAGTACGGCAAGTCAAAAGAAATATAGTTTTCATTGTTCAAAACCCTTATTTACTCCTTTTTGATTCTTTGAGCAGAAGGGAATATTTATTTCAAATGGAAGAGTAATATTTCTSTGTGTTTTCAACTTTATCCTCCTTAGTGAATACACATCCAGAGGATGCAAYCACCAGCTGATTCCAAGAACATGCAGGCACCTGCAGCTTTCAGTTCCGCRAGAGGCTTTCCTTGGGCTCAGCAGAGAGCTTGCATTGCTCATTTGTTGCAGGAATAGAGAAATGTTTAGTAAAACTGTGTTTGGGAAAACTGACAGCCTTGCAGCTCCTGCCTCACCACACAGTGTCCACGTGATGATGGAAAGATGATCAAGAARAAGTGCCTTCATGCAAAGAGCTGGTGACAGCACAGAGGAAGCGCTATTCTGCCTGCCCATACTGACAACCTGACACACAGTTCGCAGAGGGATTTGTACTTGCAGCAAAAGTCTACCAGACATAATGCTAAAAACTAATGCTAAATATTCTGAAATATCAGGTCATACATGGTTCAAGTTGTGCAGATATGAAGATCAAATATGTTTACTAATGTTATGCCTCAGCTCTCCAATAAGTCTCACTCTGAATTTTGAAAAGGAAAAAATATTTGTGAAGCCCTCAGAAGTTATCGTGACAACCTGCATAGAAAAGTTCATAAGGGAATTAACAGCACTGTATTAAGAGCAGGATTTGAAAATTTGGGTTCTATATCAAAAAATGAGAAGAAAATAAGAAGGAGAGCTCTTTAGTAAGTGAGCTTTAACCTCCTTCTACACTGAATGTGGCATAACCTAGAGAAGTGGGGGGGCAGCAAAAATGTAGAGAGATATGACATGACATCATTTTACATACAAGAAAAACAAATTAAGATCTCACCAGGCACATTTATTCTGACATTTCATCACATTTGATTGTGCAATTCTAATGAGTCTGTACCATCCTTCGTACGCGAATGATTTCTTGTATTTACAAAAAATGAATCTAAATCATGTGCCATCAGATTGACATCAACACAATTTCTCAGTGGTATTAGAACTATTAGTCACTACCCACAGAAGCTTGCATTTTCCAGATAAAGACAGTTTAAATTACGAGCCCCTGGATTTTTTAATTTAAGAGTTGACACAAAAAAAGAGATATATTACTACTGTTGGTACTGTAGAAAGACTTGCATATTCCTTTAGCTGCTTTTTGTATTAGCCATGCCACCACATAACTTTACCCCTCGTTGTTTCACGATTAACATGTTTCTACACAAATCTCACCATCAACTTTGAGGGACATTGAGAACATTCAAGTAYCTGTTTGTAATTTCCTTGTTCTAGTAAGTATGTTCATTAGATGGACAAAAAGATAGCTTTTCTTGACAAGATTTGTTCTGCTTTTTTATACATATTTTCTACCAYGTTATTTTGCATGAATACACCAGCAAAGACAATGTATAATAGTTTTCACTTAATGCATTCCTGAAAGGCCACAACTTTTATTAATCATGYCTAACATTTTAATATTCTGTTTTAATGAGAAATTATGCAATTCCACTTTCAACATTTATTCTTAAATTCTTACGGAACATTTAGACRCATACTGGACACCTTCATAGCAGAAACAGTAATGCAAGTGCAGGGCTTCACACACATAATATGCCAACATGAAGAAGCCTTAGTTTTTCTGCAGTGCCTTTATTCCCTTAATTGTTTCTTTTACTTCAGTGGCAATCTAAGAGTAATATATTCTTAATAACCTTCCTGCTTCAAATAAGATTTCTTGGTTTCAGGTGYCTGCAAAAAAAATACCATGAGATTGTTTCACGAGTCTCATGAACTACCTTACTTGTCATAACACTCAGTCTAGAAGCCCTCCAGCATTTGAAAACTAGCTCCTGTTCTCTTGGTTTAAAATAAAGYAGAAAGCAAATTGTGTTCTCATCTAAAATTTTAACTCTGGCTGGATTCCTACCATTACATAAAAATATATATGTTAGCCATTACTCACCCTTCTGTGATAAGCTCTTCTTCATTTCTTGTCCACCTGATATATGGAGTTGGAAATCCTACGGCAACACATGGAAAAACTGCACTTTGCCCAGTAACTTTAGTAAGTGAAGAGGGCTGCCTCTCAAACATCAAGTTCTGCGGCACCTCTGGATCTGCAAGCATTTTGTAAATGACAAAGTTGTTACCAGATGCAGAATCAGAAGATAATCATATTAGAAAGAACAAATGAAACATCTAATTTCTTTCCTGCATCTTCAGAGGATTGAATCATCATCTTACCTACATAAACGGTTTTCTGTAAGAGACTCTCCCAGCCTCCCACGTGAACAGCTCTTTACCATTTCCTCCAGACATGCAAAGTGATTTGCCACTGCTGGGATTTTGACTCCTCAAAATCTCTAGGAAACAATTTCAGCTAAAAGCTACAGCCCTGAAACTGGAATTTCCACCAGCTAGTGGAGATTTAGTAAAGATAGATACACGTTTGACTTTGTCAAACCAACCTTGGGCAATCACCTGACTTCATTGAGTAGCTGCCTGAGAAAGTGCTTTTATGCACTAGAAAATGAAATTACTGCAGAAGAGAGTCAACCCTAAGCAAAATAAAATAACCAGATAATTTGCACACTGAAGTAACATAAGATTTATACTAAAACAAAAATCCACCATGGTTTTCCATCCTTATGGAAATAGTGAATCCTCTGAATTAGTTTTGGGTTTGCTTTGAATTGGGCTGGAGAAGGTTTCTTTCTCTCCACCCCTTAAGAACAAGCACAAGCAAAGTGCTTATTTATTCAGTCTTTTACTAYGGGAAAAGGCCACTTCGACTGAGAACTGAAAACAYACCCACCAATAAAGGCTGTCCAGCAAWCTACTCTGAACTAAACTACCACAAATAAATATCCAGAACAAAAGCTGTTTTTCTACTTTCCTAAAAATAGCCATGACTCTTCAAAATGTAACCTAAGGAAAAAGGTTCTGAAATCAGTTTTAAGTAGAACTGTAACCAATTCATCAGGGGGCCTCAGTAACAYCTGGACAGAAGATGTAGTTTGTACCCTTTGTCTCTGCAGTAACTTCAGCATGTGCCTTGCACCATAATTAGAGTAAATGAGTTCCTACCTACCAGCTACAGCATTTCTCTTGTGCTAGTTACCATAACTCTTTCCGCCAACTGCTTAAAAAAAACAGTGTTTATGCTGCATTAATTGCTGTATTCTTAATACTCGGAYGTGCGCTTAAAAGTTTGATGACAAGCAAGCTCCAGAACCAGACAAGCTATTTTTCGTCCCCCTAATGGGGGCAGRTTATCCTGTACCTACACCACTTTTGCTCACTGAAGCCCCATTCTGTGCCTATCATGCACAGTATTTGGTCCCGCCTCACCTGGAACCTATGCTACACTCGCAGGAGCCTCTGAAAATTGGTTTTGGTGTTCTTCAGCTCAAAGTGCTAAAAATAATAACTGAGCGTTTACAGCACTATGCTAAGAGCATGCACGTGCTCCAAGGTATAACATGAGAAGGTTGCCAGGGTATTCGAGAGAACCAGGCCCAGTGGAAATCAGAATTGTCCCAGGCAGAGGGAGCCAAACTTGGAGCAATCCTGGATCACACCATCCGTCTCAGGCCCACACACAAACTATCAYGGCAGCTCTGCCTACATTCCCTGTTAGAGGGAACTAGTCTGCTTGCTCCAGAAATAAGACCATGTGTGAACAGGTGGGTAATGCAGTGAGAGTGACCTGGAGTGGCATGCGGAGCAAGCCAAGTGGCAAAAAATGGATCTAACAGATTGCCAGCAAGCAATCATCACACTAGGGAGAAGAGTCAGATTGATTCACTGGAGACAGAACTCATTAATGCTCCAAGCTCACAAAAAGGAGTTCAGCTCTCAGGTTAGTGGAAACTGGATTCAAAAATTAAGTGATTTCCCTCCGCCCCCCTTGCATTTCTGTATCTGAAAGCACCTGCTATCAAGTAGCAGAGCTCAGAAATGTATCCCCTGCTTGCTCGGTGGCAGATGAAAGGCAGACTGAACACTCTAAGGAGCTCACCATCAGAAGTAGAACACTGTCCATGGATTCAAATCTGTGTGATGCAAGTGCGTGTTGGGTGTATTTCAAAGATTTAGAAACAAAGCAGTGGGGTTGCTGTCGGGCACACATCAGATAACAATTTAAAAATGGAATAAAGTGAATGAAGAACAGATTAATTCAAATCCTTCTTTCAAATACATCTCAGACCAAACAATCAATTACACGGCCACTCAAGATTAAGAGAGCTTTCTGTGCAACAGTTTAATCCCACTTTAAAAAAAAAATGCCTGCTGGGAGGGATTTCACAAAACTTCGCTATCACCACTTTCAGACTCATGACCAAGCAAGGAAACAGCATTATTTCTATTCCCTAATGGAGTTATCTTTAATCACCTTCAGCAAAACATTACAGAAGCAAGTAAACTATCTGGAGCCAAAAGAATTTGAAAGATCAGCACAATATGGAAGTTYCTCAGGAAATCGTCAATTGCCAAAAATCAGAAAAGCCTTAAGCATTCATTTGAGGGGCTATAGAAACATGAAGGCAAAACAAACTAAAATAATTAAGTYAAGCATCTTTTCCAAAAGTGCTCCTCTTCAAAAACTGTATCCTTAGTTGAAGAAATGAGCCTTTCTTTTCAGAAAGTCTAAAGAACTTAATGAAATGAATTCTTACTTCAAGCAYGATTAATTTCCAAAAGCGTAGCAAACACTCAAAGAAGAGTGTCACAGTCAYGAGAAACAGAAGTATTTATTGAAAGGGACCTCTGAAGATGCCTAGTGCAACCACCTGCTTGAAGTCCACCTGTTGCCAACACTAGGTCAGGCCAACCATGATATTGCCCAGCCTAGCTCTGGAAACCTCCSAAGATGGAAATTTAGCAACCTTCTCTGGCAGTTCTCCAACCAGTAAAAATTGAATCAGAATTCCAACATGAAGACTAATTCAGAAGAGACAGCATGAAGTTCTGGAAATAATTAAGAAAACCCATACAAAACGCAGCCCTTACTTCCCTAGTTTGGGAAACTGCGATTCACATTCCTATCTTATTCTTGGTCAATTTTCAAAAGTTTGTGTTAAAACATCTGGTCACACACAGCTCCGTGCAATCTTTACTATGGGAAAAGGCCACTTCGACTGAGAACTGAAAACATACCCACCAATAAAGGCTGTCCAGCAATCTACTCTGAACTAARCTACCACAAATAAATATCCAGAACAAAAGYTGTTTTTCTACTTTCCTAAAAATAGCCATGACTCTTCAAAATGTAACCTAAGGAAAAAGGTTATCTGAAACAGAATACACTAAATGTAGAAACATCAGGACTGGACTTTTGTTCTTATAAAAAAACCTAAACATTTCAGCACAAYAGGCATAGCTAAACCTCTCAAAATAAAGAGTCATCCTCCCTTTTTGGGGTCCAATGTTTTAAGAATCAGAAATTCCTAAATATTGGGACAATTAAAAGTGCCTCAGCTTAAGCACCCTAAGAGTGAGGGACTAAGCACCAATTTCTTTTGGAAACTCAGAAATCCCCAATCATTTATACTCAAAGAAACACTCAATTCCCTCTTTGTAACATGTCACAGTGGAAGTGTATTACTAGTGACTTTTTAAAAGAAGTCTTTCCCAAAAAGCCCTTAAAAACTAAACCATTAAATATGGCCAAAAAGTATGCGCATGTCCCCGGCCTATCTCCAATCACTGTAAAGAGTGCAGACACTGGTAACTGAGTTTGCTTTTCTGTTTCCCAACTGCCAGATACAGGTTAGTCTTACAAGGGCCAAAATCCCTTAGCTTAAGTGACTGCACTCATTTTAAACTACATAGAAAACAAAACCAAAAAACAACCCAATCACCAGCTTCCCCAACACACATTACACTTAGTTSCACTGAAAATACACAAAAATGCAACAAAGCAGATTCTCGCTCCCCTTTGTAAGTATTCTTGTTAGGTTTTTTCCCCTGTCGCTTGACTAATGTTTTAATTCTTAATTTTTTTAAAAGAAAAACAGATTAGTACCTGGAAGTATTTTGAGCTCTGCTTCGTCACTGTATTTGGGTGTCCCACCACTTTCAATGATGCAGCGATAGAGTCCTCCATCCATATCAGTAGCATTGCTAATAATTAGAGCTCCACTCGGTAATTTAAATACACGATCGTCCAGAAAGACTGGCTGACGATCCTGCTCCCACCTCACAAACGGTGCAAGGTCAACRTTGACTTCACAGTTAAGGATTGCACTGTTTCCTTTATAGACAGATGATGATTCTGGCTGACTGGCGAACCTGGGAAGGCCTGCAAATACAAAATAGAAAAGTTAGAAAAATAAAAAATTGGAGGTATTCTGAAGATGACACCAAAGCTTTGAAGTCCAAGTCAAGATTCATAAACCCAGTTTAAAAAAATTAAGCTGCTCTCCAACTCTTTCAAAATCTTAACACTTGATAGCACAACACTAAGCACAGCTGGTGTAAGGGCAAATAAAACCAATAATAAAAGTACTGATTTAAAAACAAAATTAGTTTTAGAAACAAGCAAATGTCGACAACAAAACAGAAGTCTTTGGAGTCCTCAAAAATGGGAGGAGACATACAGGTAACCTCTGCTCACTTCTCCAGTGCTGCTGCTATCCTTAAGGAGTACATAGCACAAAAGTGGCAAAAATCRAGATAGTGTCTCTGCCTGGTACATCCGAATAAATACAGTTTGAACCACATTCTGTAAAAGCCAYTGATTCACTTACAGTGGAACACAGATGCCCTCTAGTACTCACTCAGGAGATAGTAACAAGGAGAGGAGAAGGCTTCTTGTATGCCTTCCACTCTCAAGTTTACAGTCTACATGACACCTTAATTTATCGCATACAGGACTACTTATAATGAGTAAATATTTTTTATATTATAAAAAATATATTTATAAAAAAATAAATAATTTTTTTCCTGTCAACTTGGAAGATGTCTCATCTTAAAATTAGAAGTTTGGCAGTTAAGAACTTAAGCCAAAAAAGTTGAAAAGTATTTTCTACGCCTTTGTCACCAGCCACGTCTAAGTAAATGTTTAGCTTCACAGTAATTTAACTAGACCATGAAAAAGAGCCTGAGGCTGTTAAAGGACCAAATCTCACTGAAATTCAATGGAAATGGGATATCCCTTTGAAGATTCTGGCTACAAGAAGCCTTACATATAGCACCATAAGGTAAAAATTGCATTCATACATATGCAAATATTTATCTTTCTCACGTTAGTGTACCTGAGAACTGAGTTTCTCCACAGCATAACACACAGCTACCGCTGCCACGCCGACCCAGCAGTGCTGCACAACAAACGTGTCACCTTCTGGCTAAAAATGTTCTCCAGAAATACCCAAAGTCCACTGAATGGCTTCACGTTTGTTTTGGGGGGCCGTGCCCTGGTGTTGGCAGTGGGGGAGCTGCCGGAGTGGCCTCTGTGAGAAGAGGCTGGGGAATCCCCATGGCAGACACGGYTGGGGCTGGTTCCAGCCGTTTCCCCAGGGGCCCCACGGAGGCCACAGCTGAGCCAGCCAGCAAAGCTGGTGGCACCTCTGTGAAAGCATATCCAAAAGGGGAAACTGCTGCAAAGGGAAGTGTGAGAAACAGCCCTGCAACAGCCACGTCAGAGCAAGAGGAGGAGAAGAGGAAGAGCAGCTCTAGGTGCTGCCCTGGGTAGACCGGGGTAGAGCAGGAGGCAGAAGAACTGGGAATGAAGGTATGAAGTTGAGCCTGGGAAATAGGAAGAGGGTGGGGGGGGAGGTGTTTTAGTTTTTCTCTTTGTTTTCCCACCATTCAGCTTTATTTTAATTGGCAAGAAATTAAACTAATTTTCCCCAAGTTGAGGTTGTTTTGCTCACTGCAGTAACTGGTGAGTGATCTCCCTGTCTTGACCCRTGAACTTTTTCATCTTCTYTTCTCCCCCTCCRTCCTGTTGAGGAGCAGAGTGAGAGAGCAGCTGGGTGGGCAACCAGCAGCCAGCCAAGGTCAACCCACCAYRAGTATTTTGCAAACAACTTCCCATAACAGGGAAGTATCAGATCTTCCAACAGAATACCCTGTCCACCATTACTGGTGTAAGCAAATGGTTCAATAAAGGCAATAAAATACAGTATGGGGGAAGAAAGAGGACAAAGCATGGGACAGAAAAAAGAAAAGCCCCCTCACTCTCCATTTTCTATGGTGGTTAGCYATATTATCAGCTCTCCCTTTTGCAGCTCGCACAGAGGTGGTTGTGCAGTCAACACTGACACGAGGCGAGGCACAGCTTGCTAGCTGCAGTAACAGCCTCAAAGTAAAATTTTCATTCTTTTTTATGCTTGCACTTAAAACTAATATTGTCGTAGAAACAGACCGTCAGTACTCTTGACATCTTACCTTTCCCTCTCAATAGTGCACCGCTTCAAGTACGTATAATGATTTTTTCTTTAAAGTCAGTACACTGTGTGCCTTCAATATAAAAGATGGAAAGTGGAACTCCGGGTTGCGCAAATTAAACCATCTYAGTACAACTATTCAAGCATGAGAATGGAGCCTGCTGGGAAGCAGTGGGCTCTGGTAACCTCTAATTCAATGCTACTGCACACAGACAAGACCCCAGATCAGAAAACACAAACACAAGCCCTCTTCAGAGGTGATACCTCATAGTCACTRTTATATATGAATGAGGCTGTGACAGTTTAGGTCAGCTCGCACCTTTTCTACTTCTTCTAGCAAGCCTAAGGGTGAAATCTCTTACCCATTATCTTCCATTTTCAGAAGTTTGACCTGACCTAATTGGAAAAATTCTCATTTATCTCTTCTGAAGATGATTCTTTTACATTGTTTTAAATAGTCAACTCATTTCGAAACAGGTCAACCCAGTATTTTTACAAGTCTCACTTAACACATATCTATCAAGAACGCACTGGGAATTTAACAGTAATATACCGATCTTCTCTAGATTTTTTAAATTTATTTTGTAAATACCTAGTTCTGTGCTTTGCAATTTTTTCTTCCTTTAAAAAGGGATAACAAACAACCACTCAGACCAGGAACTTTAACTTGATGTTGAGTATACAAAATACCCATGGATGAAAAATACTGCATGGYTCTTCAATGTGAAGGGGAAGAAAAAGAATGGATGAGTTATCTACCTCTTGTGACTCAACTTTCTAGAAAAGTATATTACCACATGCTGCTTATCAGTTATATACTGGTGCTGGAATTCCATCTCAYGTAGTTTTCTCTGTCCATATTCACCATATTCCACTGCCTAAGAAAGAACCTAACACATGCATTTCTTTAGTTAAATGGTACTTTCTAACAGTTACAGCTTGAATCCCTATTTACTTTCAGCAAAATCCCATGGGTTTTTTGTTTGTCTTTTAAACTGTCTGATCTTTGCTCTCCAATTTTTTTTTAGAAATCTTTGGAGAAGCAGCAAGAAGCAACATCTGATGTCCCATGTTCAGGCTTTTCTCACTTGAGTGAAAAACATCTTTACATGGACTGTAGAATTGTTCATTATTAGCACCCACTTAAGTACAAATTTTAATACATACTTTTCATAGAACTTTTATATATATATATATATATATATATATATGTATGTATGTATGTATTTCTCCCATAGAAAAATAAGTCTGAACCAGGCCAACGGCACCAACTCTGGTGCTCTGCAACCAAAGCCAAGCACATAAGAGATTTATTTGAGCAAACCCACAAAACACCATCTTCACATCCTATATTAAACATAAGACCTATAGTAAAAGACCAATATCCACAGACTATGACGTGCTACCATGTGAGAGATCAAAAATGCTAATGCARTGAGAAGCAGCAGCATACCTGCTCTCTAGTTGTAGCTAACCTCTGATGCTACAGACAGAAAACAAACTGAACGTAAAACGTGTAAATGACTGGGGAGGGGGTACAAAACCAGAGATCTCCCCAGTCCTTCAGAATAGCTGGACTGAATTCTAATGCATTATGTTTCTAACATAGAGCTCACCTCTGTTTTGGCAAGTAATTCCTTCCATAACCTTGTACAGGTCCATCTCCAACTATTACAAAATTCCCTCCCCCTTGGAGTTCTATCTGGAGGCTCCTTCCACAACTTCGTTCCTCTGAGAAGAAAGTTTCTATTTTCCCCTCCCAGTGTATTTACAACCAACTTCTAGTCCTTTGATCTTGACCTTGTTTTGGTATTATTTTGCATCTTTGATATTTATCCATTACTTCCTCCCTCTAAGGTATTCATATGAATAAAAATCATTGCTTCTTTCAACGTTCCTTCTGCTTAGTTGATGAAGCTACAATCRTTCATTTCTTTTCCTCATTCCCCTAAGCATCCTATCCATCTTTAAAGACTCAAAATCGCAGAATCATTTGGGTAGGAAGGGACCTAGTCAGAGTAGAGTCAGCTATGAGGTCAGAGCAGGTTATTCAGCAATTTGTTCAGTCAGATCTTGAAAATCCCCATGCATGGAGACTGCACAACGTCTTGGGCAATCTGTTCTACCACCTGACTGTCTTCACAGTGAAGAACTTCCTCCTTAAATCCAGTCAGAACCTCTTTTGCTTCAACTGATATCTAATACCTCTTACTCTCCCACCATGCACCACTGGCAGAACAACAAAGACACAACAGACAAATTGAAATGCCTATTGTAATTTAAGATCACAGACATYCACATAAACGTAACAAAATTGCCTCCCTGCGTCTACTGAAAAGATCTTCCCAAAAGATTTAACAATCACATTAGCTCCCTGCACACTGGCAGGTTACAGTCAATTCTATAATCCACCAACTAGTCGTCTTATTTTCTCGTAAAATCACCAGTCTCTCTGTCCCAACTTAGYACAATACCAAGAATATTGCTGTATCTGCATGACTTTGCACACTGTGCTAATAAGTTTCACCATTATTCATTCCATACCATCATTTAATTCTTCTTAATCTTTAATTTAATAAGACCATCGAGGCCACAGCAAGAGTAACAAGGTCTCCCAAATTTGTCACACTTGCTAATTTTGTAGGTATATTCTRTGTTCTTATAGCAAAATGACTGGTGAGGATGCTAAACACAATCTTTCTAAACTCTAGTTTCTGAGGCATCTTTCCATTCTGAAAATCTCCCTCTCAATACAAYCTATTAAATTTTCATAATTACCTCAGATCGTTATCAATCTCAATATTCTCATTTAAATTTCTATCATTTTTGATCTTTAGTAATTTCTAATGGGTCAGCGTATCAAAAGGCTGTGCTGCRGCATGCCCATCGTACTATAGTGCTCCAAGCCATCAACTGCTTCATCAAGAAACTCAGATGCAAACCACAGACAAAAGTCATGTAACAGTTTAGCCTTTTTTCCATTTTCCTCCATCTTAATTACCCTCACCTTCAAAATCCCTTTAAACAGGGCACAGTGTTGGGGTCAGACTAATTGGACTATGATCACCCCTTGCCTTTTTGGACCACATTCTACATCAGTTATTCTTCAAGAAGAATGTACCAGCCCTTGAATTCACAATTCTTTAGAAATCGTTATTAAGAGACCTGCACATTAAGCCAATTCTCTCACCAGCCTGGAAGGGAACCCTAGACCTCCTCGTTTTGTCAGATGAGCACTGTGACTTCTGTTTGCACCTCAGCTGTTGCAACCTCTTTACCCYGCACAACTACCACTTGTACAATCAGCAGCAACTTATAGCACAAATGAGAATGTTAGAGGACTAAAGCCCCGCAATTTCTAACATAAAGCTCAACCACGCTTTAATTTAAATCCCTTACTAGTACTATTCACTTTTTGGACAAGACAGGAATTGTATATCCTGTTGTGTGCAGGTGCTCCATTAAGGTTAAATAAGCTTTAAGATTGTTTCATTACTCACTAGCAATGAAATTACAGTTCATTTTCCAGGTCATCTTAAATGCTAGTAAAACCTTTATTTGATCATAGTTCTGTGTGTTTTTAAGATACATATATTTTAACCTAGGCTATAATTTTGTCCTAAAGAGTAATTTTCTCTTATTCTACGATTATTTGCAATTTGCACTGCTTGAAAGCCTCCACTGTGGAGGAGGACCCTTTTGCTTTAGCCAACAGACAACCACAAAACAATAATGATGTATTACAAAAGACACTCTAAATATAAGCCTTAATCACTATTAATTCTGACACCTGTTTATAAACACAGTAACAGGACCCAGAGTGCTGGCATACCTCCTGCAGCAGCATACTACTAGAAAATACCCTTTCATCTACTAGTCCAGAGTCTTTCCATTACAGAGGTTCTCTTTTCCTCTTCAAAATATCAACTGATCGACTTGTGAGCCTGCATCTCCTCAATTTTCTAACATCGTTTTCAAATGCATTACCACGTAAGCAAATGCAGTCTTTCTGTTTAAACTACAAACATATTTAGAACTATTTTTTAAAGTTAATTTTTAAAAAGATTGATACTTTTTTCTCAATRGTTTGTATTTCCCAACCACTTCAATCAACAAGACTATGCAAGAAGATCTCATGAAAATCAGTTACATTTCTAATGAGCAAGCAGCACCCACTCTTCACCCACATGTTGCAAGACATTCAGTGAAGATATTACCCCTTTTTTTGCTAAATGACCATAAYGATAACTGATACTTTGGGACTCTGATATTAAAGATAATTTTTCCATGTTTGTACATACATTAATCATCCCGTGGCAGAATAAATACATTATATATCGATTTTAGGACACTGAAGGAAAATACTAGTGACCTAGAAGGAACACAGGTTAATAAACTCAATTTAGGAACGATGATTTTCCACTTGGAATGTTCTCTAGACACTGGCAGGAGAACACATAAGCAACAGTGCGATTCTCACATGCGTACAATAGGAATCAGATGCACTGCAAACTTCAAATTTTCTGCTAGGACAATGCAAATGAGGGGACGGGGGAAAGTCAACTCTGTCCTGTTTTCTCCTTCCCTTTTGTCTCTCCCTCCCCTCAACGGTAGGAACGTGAATGAACAATCTACTTCATGCAAATTTATTCCATTCAGACGGCATTCCCAGTCTAAGCATTACTGAGATTTGTGGCCCATTGTCTCGATTTCTGAAAAAGCAAAGATGTGCCTAGAAGAGCAATAATTCCCATGCTCCTGGAAAACACAGATGGTAAAAATTCTGGCTGTAGTCTGCTGCCTTCAATGGAGCCAGTCTTTCATCTCCTGTACTTCCCAGAAGAGGAGGAATTYGTTGCACTGAGCCAGATGCTAATCTAGTTCAGCAGTCTCTCTGCAACCATGGTCAGTGCCAAATCATTTTCAAGAGGCTGAAAGAAAAAAATCTTTCATAATCAACAATCACTAAATAACTCGCTCATATGGCAATGGTCTAACTAACTTCAGAGTAAATGCTTGCTTTCTGCTCTAAATACTGACTGTCAGCAGTCACTGTAAATGCTTAATTTTGTTTAACATGGATGCTATTACCATACACACATTTAATCCTCTTTAGAATCCTACTAACCTTTTGGCATCGATCTTGCCAAATCAAGACTGCAAAACAAAAATAAGAAAAGAGAATAACTTCCTCATCTCAAGGGTAACAGAAGGCTGCAAGGAATTCACTTTTTCCCTGCCCACGGCAGGGTTGTGTACCCTTACTGCATGGCCACAAGCCTGACAGATCAAGTCTCTACGAGCATTTTTGTCATGTGCCTGAGCCTCCTCTATTGCTACTCCAGACTGGAATTTAACATAATACTTTGGGTAAGTATTAAATAGCTCTAAGTGCACACACATATTGCATGTTTATGCAATTAACTGTTTCCCAAAGCTGTTTTCAGGCTTTTTTGTGGCATCTCAATGTGCTCAGCAAATGTTTTCCCT
The DNA here is from genome assembly GCA_030449065.1 of Oceanodroma leucorhoa. Taxonomy (NCBI): domain Eukaryota; kingdom Metazoa; phylum Chordata; class Aves; order Procellariiformes; genus Oceanodroma; species Oceanodroma leucorhoa. Next base: position 6,678,329 of record JASVER010000048.1, read on the forward strand.
GTTTTTTCCCCTGATTATTTTTACTGCAGTAGGGAAAAAGTAAAACACAGGAGTAGCTGACAGTTCTTCCCAACCTATTACCTCCTGTATACCCGCTATGAAAATCCTGTTGCCCAACATTACTCTTACACAAGCTTCTCATAACTTACCCGTAACTTCAGCAGTATCATCTACAAACACTGCCACCCTACAGCTTTCACCTTACAATCCTTCTACATTAAACTGTTCTGTTCAAACACAGAGACTGTGAATGATTACACAAACTGCTGATAATTTTAAGACACTTGAATTTTTCCCCCATTCTTGTTTGCCTAATCGAATTTGAACTTACGACAAATCCACAACTCTTACTACTTTATCAAAATAGCCTCTTGGGAAGTGTGAAGAATTCAGCAATGCAAGTAGGTAAAGGAGTACAGAAACGTGATACCCTATTGTTAAAATAGCTACAACATCTGTTATCCTTCAGTGAAGCAGCGGATCTTAAAGATGCTGCATATTTTGTTAGCACATCAGCTTCTCACCCGAACCCTGTTAAAAAATTAATAAGTCCAGCCATCTGTGGACACTTCATTAAATTATCACAGCTCCTTTTCTTCTCCTTTCCTTGAACATTATTCAGCATCATTTGTCTGAGTGGCAGAGGTGTGAAACATGTTTTAAAATACAATTTTGTTAATAAGACATATTTCATGAATCTCACTAGCAAATAGATTAGACTTCATAATTACAAAACATTCACAGAGAACAGAAGTCCAGCATTACCTAAATTAAGGCCAGATGCTTCTAGTCATTTCTACAAAGGAGAAACACGAACTATCACAATTTTTTTCCCCTTGCTTAGACAAATTAGAAGAGAATGCAACCTGGCCTAAAATCTGGGCAGGAGACAACCAGTCAGGGGAGACAGAGTATTCTTAGAAGGATTATAACATGAAGAGAGGAAAACCTACCAAACGTCCTTGTTGGCTAAACGAAAGTGAAAAGTGTGCGGAATACAYAACAGGAATGAGAAATTTCAGCACACAATCAGAATTCTGACTTCATTAAACACAGARTTGGTAGCATAATTAACAAGGCATATACTGATTTAAAAAGGTATCCCTTGATCAGAATTAAGAAACAGAGGAAAAGGGAGAGGGTGTCATTGTACATATCAGTAAYGCACACATCAACTTATCTACCTATACGCATATAATTAACACAGAGTAACCTGGTACGACCTCAGAGCTGTGTTGAACAGGCGATTGAACTAGAGATCTCCCGAGGCCCTTTCCAAGCTCGATTATCCTATGACACTATGATAGGGGGAAGCTATACAGAAAACTATGAAGAGATATAGCAAAATATCGCACAAAATACTGTACAAAGAGGAACAGAAGTATATCTGTCAAAACAAACATCTAACAGGGGAAGTTAGAGCAAAACTGATCATGTCCTAGAGCACAGGGTTAGATTACACAAATCTGAGGTTGCCACCATCCCCTCTCAGACTTGGATCCGAGCTTTGCCACAGAACCACAAATTAAAAACAAAACAAAGAAACCACACATATGAAAATTTAAGAARGTATTTGGACTAGTAAAACACATCAGAATATTCTAAAGCTTTACCTGGCAAAAAAGTTTCTCACAGAACTTATTTTAAACAAAAAGTGTTTCTATAGTTGTCCTTTACATACCAGCGGTAGACTTTGCAAAGCCTAGTATCCTGGAAGCCCAAACTGAAATACAACAGCATAAGAACMCAGACATGTAGATGTCAGAAAAAAATCAAATTGATGTGATCAAATCTGACAGACTATTACAGATTGATTCTGATTTTGAACCAGGACACAGGAAGCTCAGCGTACCTGTTGAACTCAGTCCATCAACGGAAACAAATAYATAGAGAGAGTCCTGACTTCTTAAGAAACCCAAACCAGGACACAACAATCCCAYGTGAGCTTCTCTCGCAAAAACTTGATGAAAAGAAGTGAGACAAAAGTCAATATAATAATCCTGGTAAAACCACTAGACTCGTGACTGACAGCACAATATTGAGTAAGAGAAGTCAAACATCTAGAAATAACTTTGTGATGCCACTTTGCCAAACACTACTTTTGACAGAAGTCCCAGGAATAACGAAGTACTAAAACAGACCAAGAAATAAAAAACAGACATGGTGTACATCCTGATATTGTATTAATTAGGCTATGGGTTCCTACACCAAAAAAAAAAAAAAAACAAAAAAACCCCAAACCAAAAAACCAAACACCACTCAAAACAGCCAACTGTATGCTTGCTATGCTCTGTGACATCCCAAGTCTGTAGTGATGATCCAGGCTTACGGCCTGACTAGCTGCAGCTCCAGGAGGAGTGGTAGARGAAAATTCCTCTACCAAACATCTTTGTTTATGAACAAGTAAGATCAGCTCTGAGAAAGGATGAACATCTGGTGCCTGGTAACTTCAAAATTAAAGACAGGGAGAATAAAGAAATTGGAAGATCAAATACTTTTGACTTGGAAGGAAAAAAAAAAATAATATATATAAGTAGGCTACCAGCATGAGGAATTTCACACTGAAAACTAATTTATGATTGTTCAAACATATTTGTCCTTTCTGAGCTATGGAAGCATATTTTAACAGCAGGTCACCAACAGTAACGAAAATCGGACAACCTCACAGTCTTAAGAAGATTGCTCTGCAACTGCAGAAAGTGTCCTGGCAGAATTTCTGATGAAGATAACTGAATATGTATAGCTGCTCAAGCTAGGAGTGAAGCAGTTATGGAAAGCCTCCTAGCGTAATAAGGTTCAGCTACATTAAAAAAAAATAAAAATAATGTACAAGGAAGAAATGCTAAGCAAGAAGTTAATCTAGCCTTCCCTGACGGAAGTAGCTCAGAAACCCTTTGGAGGAAACAAAAGAGATCAGAAATGAAGAACTGATCTTTGAAAGTGTTGAAAAACAAGGACAACAAGACTAGGGAATAGACCAAGGCTAAACAAACAAATCCAAATTCTAGTCAGGTGATATCGAGAAGAGATCAATAAATTATTCCGGGTATGAAATGGGAACAAGAAAGGTGATTTAAGGAAGATCTTCAAAATTACAGAGGTCATTGATGACAAACAGAAATGACAGAAATGACAGGGGGGCGAGGCAGAGGGTTTCATCCATGGCACMGTGGAAGGTCAGGCTCAGAAAGCGCTGCAAGAAATGGCACAGGAATACAGAAAAAAATAATTCTGCTAATGAAGTAGGTGAAATAATAGCACCATTAAAATCAGAGACRGGACTTGCAATTAAAGGGCCAAAGAACAGAAAAGCTCCAGCATCAATAGCAGCAGTTCAAGGCGGCAGGAAAAGCTGCAGTAGCCACGATGAACCTGATCTATACACACAGTGAGAARTGTGGTAAGTAGACATTTCTAATACCTCAGAAAAATGAACTGGGGGGGTGCAAACTATGGGATAATCTATTTGGTACTGTTGAAGGTCATTCTAATTGCGAGGACAATGAAGAARGCACTGTGGGATTTTAAGAGAAGACCTTAAAATAAGGTATGCAGATTGCCTCATCATTTAAGACACCTCAGGTCTTGATCAATAGACTGCCTAAAAAAAAAAAAAAAAAAGTACAGGCTCACAATTACTCTAAAACAAAATCAATAGTCGTAACAAATGACGAGTAAGATCCAAGTATTCTGGTGAAAGAAAAGAGCTTGACAGGTTAAATAATTTTAGACCCAGGCAAGGCTATCAATTACGAAAGCTCATGTGAACAAGCTATTCAAAAGGAGATTAATGCACAGAGAGGACTGTCATGACAAATTTATCAAGAAACTGGAAGAAAGGAAAGATCAGAAAAACTTTTGCAGGCAACTCTATACAGTGACAAAGACAGCTGGTACCTGACAACAGACATTTAGAGATAGGAAATAACCTAAACAATTTCACAGAGAAATACTCAGAATCCATGACTAACAAAGAAACCCTGCAAAAATAGAGTACTTGWAGACTGACATAACAGGAGACATAAATACAAAGGAGAAAGAACTTATATAGATACACACATGTGGCTGAAAAAGATGATGTCTAGAGACAAGGATGCATGGCAGAAAGGAGGAGAAACACTAAAAGGAGTATAGCTAGCAAGTTATCCGACAAAATTGTAGTTCACTCAAAGGGATACGGAGAAAAACAGCTAAGATGTGGGTTATCACACCACTGACCCTTGAATCATGGACAGYTGCTAGCAGTTAAGGTCGTCATATCAGAGAGAGTTTTTTAAAGGTCTCACCATAATGAAGCCTTTCTTCGCTTTATTTTTAATGTGTTCAATTTAAGAACAGTCACAAAAGAGCAGACTGACAGTGCATCTAATCCAGCAATGTGACTTCAGAAGCTATTAAAGAAGAAAAAACACCTTTACAGAAACCTATAAATTACCTGGAGACATTTCCCTATGCCCCTCCCCAGATAGTGGTATATATATGCAAATAAGTAGGAGTTGCAAGATTTTTTGATAATTTTTAACATTTTTATTTCTAGTATGCTTATGTGAATGATGAGACATACCCTATGCTTTTAAGAATGTTACCAAGAACCTCACTGAAATCAACCATAGCAAGTTTCATAACAATTTTTCCGTATTAAAAATAATTTTCCTCCATTTTGCTTCCTTTTCAGTGTCATTAAACTTCCTCTTGAATTTCTGTTATGAAAAAGTAATTTATCATACACACATTTTTGCCATCATATTTCTTATCCTTACTGTTTTTGTGTCATCTTGCATTTGGGTAGGTGTGACAGTACGAGTTCTTACCATTTTCAAAATGCCATATTCAGTTGATCAAAAATCTGAACAATGCCAGCGTGGAGACCCTTCACTTTTACACTGTCTAACTAAAGCAGAAACATCTTGTTGAATCCCACACTAGAAAATGCAGTGAATTAAGAATACAGGCTACGTATGCAACTATCACTTGCCTGACAGTTTGGGATTTAGCGAGCAATCTATGCGAAAACGTGTCAAACAAAATTATAAAAGGGACTGCTGGTGCTGACATGCAGAACATAAATAAGGAAAAATACATATTTGAGTGAAAATATTAACAAATGAGAARGCTAATCTAAACAAAGTTCATCCAACCTTCTTGTTTAGGGGTGTTGATGCATCATCAATATGCTCTCACTTTCTACTTTTGTATCACCACCTAGAATCACCCATCAACAGATCGTCTACTACAAACCCAAGTGATTTTAGAAATTTGGCACCGAAACTCCCTTTCACAGAATTCATGCTTCTCTAGAGATTAACTATATTGCCTTCCATATTTTCAAAACCAAAGGTCAAGATTTGAAAATGTACTGCAGAGAGCTTTGATTTTTATGATTTACAGTAAGTTTATATTCTTTTTTGAAGTACATTAACATAAAGACAACTTTGTCCATTAACCAACACACAAAGGATACTTTCTTTGCTAATTACAAGACTTAACAATTTAAGTTGCAAACTAGTAAACTGATAAAACCTAACCTTTTTGGTTTACAATGACACAGAATGTTGCACCTAAGATAATGCCTAATTAAGAAAATCTTAACTTAATGAATGACCACAGGATTTAAACACTTCTGTGCTATGTGTTTAAGAACCAAGAATATTGGCTACCACGACCATCTTAAAYAAGCTATTGCAGCAAGAAGAGAGATTTCCACTGCATGTAAATGGGATAGCTGGTAATGGACAWCTGAGGTCTCACCAATTTGGACTTTTTTCCTGCATCTACTCATCTGAGAAAAGGAGCCATAATCACACCCCCGCCCCCCCTTTCTGACTAGGCTCAGTAAGGGACCTCTCATTGCACTAAACATTRACTCCATTCTAGAAAATACATACTAGTTTGGTTTTTTTTTGAACAGTAATATTAAGTTGTTACTAAAGCAGAAGTTCAGGCACAAGTGTTACAGACCTACTTGTGCCCCCTCCCCTACAGCAACAGGAGAGGATTTGTTACCCTCCAATGAGCACAAACAAGCCTTAACTAGCTCACTGACCCACACAATTAGGGACAGGGATAGTATTAGTCAAAATAGGCTGTTTGATTTTATTCAATATTAGGTGTAGTAACTTTAAACACAAAAGCTTAGGAAAAACTGCATTTTTAAATAGAAACAGTGGTTTTAATAATCATTCAACTAGCAAATTCGAATCTCTTCACCTAGGCTATAACTTGATCATTAGATATCAATGAAGAGTTTARAAACAAGCAGGTCTAAAATTCTCCTGCTGTGGGCTTTCACCCAGGATTAGAATAATCAATTCAGCTGCAGACAAATTGTACAGCTATCTGCTTTGGATGTGGCAAGAAGCTGTCTGATATTAAATCATAACTTGGTATAYTGCTTTCATATGAGTTGCTGGAGGGAGAGAACACATCACTCTCAAAAGCAGGATAAATTAACTGGATAGACAAGGACTTGAAATCAGGCCCAAGGAATTACAGGAAGCAATTCTTGGCATGCACATCACAAAACCAAGGGAGACAGACCAATTGCTGCCCAAAAAGGAACAGATCCTGGATCAGAAGCAACATTTCCTTYCCCTCCTAAGTCTAGAGAAGTTACTACGTTGATACCCTGCTGATCTCTCCAACACTTTCAGTTCACTGTGTTTTAGTTTGATTAGGTTTCTCTACTGATTCATTTTAAAAGAATTATTTCAGCCATGAGCAATTCCAAGTCCTCTCCTGCCATACCCCCTAAAAAGAATTAAATTCAACCAAATTCTGGAACAGAAATTGTACCCTAACTCTCTAATACCATGCAAGAGGTACACGAGTCATTCAAGATCAGAGTAAAACATCGACATCATTTTGTTYTGGCATTTGTTTGGGTTTTGTTGGAAAGAAAGGAAGGAAGGAAATAGATTGTATGCCTGCAGTCTCTCAAAGGCAAACCTTTTCAGGTTGCACACCCAAGAAGTGAAGCACTCAGTATCACAAATTACTTCAATCACTTYGGTTCCAATCTCCCAGATTTATGCAGTTACTGTTCAAGAAAAAGTAAATGATGACRAAGTCTATGAATTCATTTTTCCTAACCTTACACTGAAAATATTTCTAATAGTTCTGAATCCGGACCTTTGCTTTCAGTCCAAGTACTAATATGGATCAGTCCAAGGGCTCACAGATTTTTTTTTCCCTTACTTTAACTGAACAAATGTGAATTGTAAGAATTTAGAAAGACATATAAGGTAGAACATTTATTGTCTTAAATGTCTAAACGCTCACGTTTTTAATAAGAGCTGACAGAAACTGTACAAACTGCAGTTTTGTTAAAAACACCTTTCCCATTTGCTTGTCATTGACAAGAAATGCATTTTGATCTAAGYCAATTTATGAAAAAAGCAGATTTTTTTTCATAGAAGATGTATTTTTTGCAAGGAAAATTTATCACCCATGTCACTTACTTTTACTGGTTAAGTGCTCTTAAGTACCCTCCACTGAAGTATCTATGCTCTTAGTYTTTTTCCAATTCAAAGATACAGAAAGTTCTTTACTCATGAAGATTGGATCAAGATTCCCCCCCCCTTTTAAAGGAAGTATGGAATACCGAGTAAAAAAATTGCTGTTATTTCTAACCTAACTGCATCTCCGAGGAGCTGGTATATGCACATGGTTTGTTCTGTTCAGCCAACGAACTAAGCTTCTCTCTTATCCTTTAGCGATGGCACACACACAGAGTCCAGTAAGAAAAAAAACGCTGTTCAGTTCTAATATTCAAAGTCAGGCAAACTTTGCAAAGGATGTGCGATTCCAGAACCGTACAACCTGGCTACTTTTATGCAGTTGTTAGCAGCTATGGCAAAAAGCAAAGATAAAATTTCAACCCAAATTAATGTTTGAGTAAAATTCTTAACTATTCACCATTGTTTGTATATAAATAAGTGATATTGAYATTAAATAGCTAAATACTATAACATACCAGAAATTAAGTTCTCACAACCATCACATACCTCTTTGATGATGTGCCTTGAAGAAACCTAGCTTTAATTGCAAGACCACATCCATCCAGGTCCTCCTCTCTTCTACCAGCTGTGCTCAGGGAATGTCCTGGATAATCATTTCCTGGCCACAACTTTACCTRCTGCATATCATCCAAAAACTGTAATGATACGGAATGACTTATTTCTACATGGTCTTCTCTCAGCGTACTCATTTACAGCATCCTGGTACATTACAAAAAGTAATACTCTAWATTTATTGAAGAGAAATTCTTTATTAGCCCATTGAGAAAAAGACAAAGCATGGAGATCTTCTTCAGACCATAAAATGAGCCTGCAACAGAAGCAGGATTGGACATCAGCATCTCCTGGCTCATAACTCAATYAATTCCACCAAGCCACATTACATGAAATACCACAGTAGTTGCTCATCCAGGCCTCCTATAATTTCATTGGCAGTTATACAGACAGCTCTTCTAGTCATCAATTTGGAAGCCCAAAGCTAGATATATTCAAGATGCAAATAAACCTTAAAAAGGCTATCTAGTCAGCTAAAAATTGGAACAATTTCTCAAGTGAAGTTCATTCTCTACATCTGACTTATTCCCATCAAGTAAATCGCATTGGTCAAGCACAACTTAAGGGCTTGACATCCTCATTATTGAGAGGTTCTGTGCAATGCTATGCAGCGGGTTAGAGAATACAATTCATAGCTTTCCTCCTCTGGTCTTAAGTCTCCTGCTCACTACGGAATCATCTCCACTTTTTGCAATACCCTGACAAAGGGTCATGTATCTTCCAAGCCGTACAAGACYTGAGGGAGCAGTATCATGGAGCATTTCTTTCACCACGCAACCCTATCCCGTTTCCTGGCCCCCGAGTTTGATTCTGTACGCGGATGGAGACAGGTCGGCAGAAGGAATGAAAGTGATTGTGTACTGCGTATCCTGTGGATACGACCACACCATATAGAAAGAAACAGGTAATTGCATAGTCAACACATTCTGACATTTAGCCTTCAGATACTTGATTTCACAGACAAAAATATTACTACAAAGGTTTTAAATGAAGTTCTGAAAAGAAAAACAGTGAAGACAAATTTTATTAAGGAAACTGCAACAATCCCTCCACCATACCACAGCAGTAGGATCCAAAGCCAGAGGCTTCAGCAGTCTGGTAGAGTCTGAGCTACACGATTAGCGGAATGAACTAGCAGAAGGAGGAGGATTTATTCAGGTCAGAAAAGCAGAGAACTACAGAGAACACCATGCCGAGGAGCAAGAAGTGCTAGAGTATACTTGGAATTAAACTCCAAGTCTTTCTTCCAAGTACGTACAGGATGTCCCTCAACCCACACAAGTCACTCAAGTATTACGAGCTGTAAACGGAAAAAAGGGAAGTCTATCAAGGTTTCAGGATTTGWGTTTTCAACACAAAACAATACTTGCAGCTTCACCATGATAGTTTTCAGAATTACTTCTCAGGAAGAAACAACGCTCATTCTGGACTGTGCTGCACCTGCAATGTTTTCAGATTGTTCTGAAAGAAATACTACATTTCTACTAAATGCCTTTTCTGATTATTGAACCCTTGTAGTATCAAAATCTACATGGCAGGAATATTTCTTAACGGAAGTGATTTGCCTGTATTTTTTCTAAAAGCAATTACAAAATGAAGGTTTGAAAATGAAATTTCTATGAATATTTAAATGAGAAATAATATAAGGAGATTGTTTAATCGAGGTGGGAGGAAAAAAGGTCATAAGTTATCACCAAGTGCTTTTTGAATTAATGAAACTCGGACATACCTAAAGTTAGTATCAAGGCAGAGATACAGCTACCTCATCACAACCAAGCAAATTACATATAGAGCTCAAAGCCAAGTATTACCAAATGCAAAGATAAGTGGAAGAAGAAAAGCAGATGGATTCACTTGGGGGAAAAAGGACGACAAGAGGTGAAATAAATAATTTAGGGAACAGTCTTTAGATGGATATATATATAGAACTGATAAATCCGTATGAAGAAACTCAGTGCCACTGTCATGCTTCAGACCTTTTAGATTTTCATATATCTGTTCTCTTGATACAAGCTTTATGAAAGCTTTAACTAAGTAGTAGTAAATAGTGACTGGAAAAAAGATCATCTCGGGAATATTTTTAAGCTAGTATCACTATACTTTTTACCAAAAAACATGCAAATTTTTTTTCCCTAGATGAATTACAGACACAGTTCCTCAAAATTTTTAAATTTTTTTTTTTAATCCATGTTTTGTAAGAGCTATTCCAACCTTTCACCCTTCTTAAGATCTAACTGGCACTTAAGTATCAAAGACAGATTTGCATTTCAAAAGCCAATTAAAAAAAACATACTGTAGTAAGGCACTGATTAAAGAGTCTTGTGGCTTTACATAAATTAGGCAGTTCCTTTGACTTTCCCTAGTTCAAATCCACCATAATAATGGCAAAACCCYATATATTATACGGGCTATATGACCACCATACCATCTCCCTCCACTACCCTGATGTTTGTGTGGTCATATTCTGGTTTCAAAGCAAGCAAGCAAAACCACTTTTAAAAATAAATTATTTCACAAATCCAATTTAGAACATGATAACATGCTTAAGTTTGCATAGAGAGAGGAACCGAAGGAGGAAGAAAACAGTGGCAATGACAATCTCAACCTTCACTTCCTAGAAGGAATCAAAATGTGGAAGCACGCATTTAACTGGAGAGATACATGTATCCTGAAACTACTGATCATTAAAGAAAACTAACAAGTTTCTTGATGTATACTTTATCATAACTTCTGACTTATTTTTTAAATCACGTGAGAAACTAGATCAAAGAAGGAAAAGATCAATTTCTATAGAAGTCTCAGTTGCTGCAGAAACTTTGATTCTCACACCTCAAAAAMCCTGAAGAGTAAAGGCTTCTCATCCATTATCACATATGGAAAAGGTTCTTTAAAATCACATTGTCAAACACACTACAAACTTGCCAATCCACGCCGTCATCAATTTTCCCCTGGCATGACATGTTTATAGCACTGTGTCAAAAACATAAATTGAAGCAMGAAACCAAGAAAGTAGGTCTCTAACATAAAGCATTCAGTCACTGTCTGAACAGTCCACACTCAGGTACTGAGAGCATGTGGTTTGGTTTGATTTTTTTTCATACCACGGTTGACTAAGCCCCGCTGTCACCTTGCAACACCTTGCGTTATCAATATCTGTCATCCTATGGCAATAAAACAGCTTCAGTTTATGACRTTCAAAAATTTTAGATCCGTCAAACTAGAATATGTAAAAAGTCCTTTAAATAATTTGAGATATTTATCAAAATTTATCAGCCTGTTMGACCTTTCTGCAAGACTCACTACAGGTAGATTGCTCAGCATTATCTATCAGCCGCTAGGGAAAACAGCGCACTTATAAAACTAAAAACTCAAAACCTGTATTCATCATAAATGATGGAACACGGCATGTTTTTACTGGATTTTCTTTGCCCTGGCCTACATTACTCACCAGAATTTGTCATTTTCAGGCAATGAAGTTATTTAATGAATAAGAAGCAGTTAAAACATGAAAGCTATGCTGCATAATATTCTCTTTTAAAGAGATCAGGTGCATCGCAGTACAACAGTCACACACACCGTACGAATTCAACATACCACTGCTCAATTAAGATGGGAATTAGCTGCCTCCCACTGTTATCTTGAGGCCAAGGAGAGACCTTATTACGCTAACTATCCCCACACTTACTGCAGCCTGAAAGCTTCCAATTAAAAGAAGGGGGGCGGGGAAGAAATATTAAAAACCACTGATAAAACTGAGGGATTCAAATGAGGTCAAGAAAAGCAATATAGTTAAACCAGAATTTAAGTATTCCACCTCTTATTCCAAAGCCTTCAGCAACCAAAGCTACCCTTCTCCCCAACTAACGGACTAAACTCTGTGTAGTTTTGCACAGCTCTTGGCACTTAACTGAGCTAGTAAATAGGTTTTCACAGACCTAGATTTGACAAACCTTTTGGAGCAGCAGAACAACTTACGCAGCCAGAGGATGCTCTTGTGCAGGTATGGAATTTAATGGGATGGCATAAGGCAATGCAGAACATGCGTCAAGAGCATTTCCTCTAGTTCTGAACAAAAAATTACAATTTTTATTGCATGGAATCAGCAATAATCTTCTAATACAGCTGTTAGGCCAACATGAGACAAAAGGGCAACTATTTCTGTGGTAAACATTTGTACTGGCTTGAGTTAGACTATATTTGTTCAGTTTTCTAGCAAACATTTTTTTGAAAACAAAACTCACCATAACAGTGGGGTTTTTTTAAATATTAAAAGGCTCTTTAAGATTCCATCGTTCTAAAAACTATCAATTAAAATACTATGTTCTATACTGATACAGGAAAATTGAACTGGAAATTTTGAAGACATTTTGGATTACCTTCATTTTTAACCCCATTAACCCTAATGATCATATAGGCCAGAATGATAACAGAAGAAAGATGCTGAGTGATCTCATGTGGAAAGCAGCAGAATTAATCACGACAGCAGCGATGTAAGAAGGTGGTAATTGCCTGAGATAAGTGTGTGAGAACTGCTTTTATTGTCCTCATTGCCAACAAACTTAGAAACGTATTTCTCATTCAGAGGCTCTGAAAGTCACTCCTTTAAGGTATAAAACCCCAATTTTTTTTATTTCTGACATTTCTGATGTTTCACAACAACGCTCTAAGCTAACTTAATCGAAACAACATCAGAATATAAATGACAGTAAGCAGCAGCTCTGGGAGATGCTGTAGCACTAGTCAGAAAGAATTCATTACCTCGAGACATTTATTAAGCAAAGAAAAAAAACTGTTTGAAAAAGGCTGGCAAACATCATTAGAGAAACAAAAGAAAATTGCTTCATAGGCTTTCTTCCTAGTTACATTGCCTTAGTCTACMTTTTTTTGTTCGTTTTTGAAGTCTCACTCTTACAAAGTAATTATGTCTCTTCCAGCCGCATGGTTTAAAAAACACAGTCTGACACTCCCATCCCTGAGATATAAGCAAATGACATTCTGAAAACAGATCACTTCCCCCAGTCATATTCTTTATTTTTGTCTGCAAACTTCACCTACTTACTGCATTCTACCCCTAAATAAAAGCTATTACCAAGTCACATCTAAAGGCTACTCAAAACACCAAAGGTGAGGCTATGACTTGGGCTTCTTAATGTCTGTCAAGAAAGTTTTAAGCCTTTCGTTGTTTGTTACTTTTCAGACTTCCTTGTTCACATCTGATACTCAAGAAACAGAGGAATACAAAACCCCAGCATTCCTCCTTTCTCCACCGCTCTTCCAGTTCTTCAGGGATTGTACATATCGCTAGCTTTTAGGAGCTTCCCAAATGTTTCATGACAGAGGGCAGATAAATCTCAACATATGAGCAGCCAGAGAAACTTATTTTTAAGGGTGTTTATACATAAAAAAAGCAGAACCCTACTCTTTTTTTCACCTTCTAAGCTGTGGTAAATCTTCACTGTGATTACATGCACCTGACACTTTTTTTTTTTTTAATCCATTCATTTCAGTTTTCCCGATCTTCAGCATTTCCTCAAAAAATACCCACACATTAAGCCACTCAGATGAACAGAATATATGACAACTTTCAGCTAGTAAAAAGAGAGATACAGTCCCAGTTTCACTGATAAGTGGTGAAACTATCTTTTCCTTCCTTGGAAAGCGCCTTCCTCTTTTTGCAAGGGCAGAGTATACATCTATATTCTCATGCTGTTAGTTATACTTAACAACAAAAAGAGAGACTTACCTGCTATGGTGAGCTTTGCTGTTCTACTGACAATGGTCCCCAGGCTTTCCACAGTTGCCACACATTGATAATATCCTTCATCAGGTTTATTATGCTTGGAATGCACCACACTGTTTATTAATAAAGATCCATCTGGTAGCAACTGGCGACGGTCATCTGACACCAAATTTAGAAAAGTCCCATCTTTTTTCCATTCAATTTTTGGAGAAGTTTCACAATAAGCTGAACAGTTCATTACAACAGAAGCTCCGCGAACTGACAGAATGTCCATTGGCTCCACCAGAAAGTAAAAAGGAGTGAAGGTTCTCACAAGGGATCCTGTAAAACACAAATCACATCACACAGTTTTKGGGTTAGCCTTCTATGGTTTTTAAACATAAAACGCATCCCCACTTCAAAATATTGTAATGYGCGCAAGAACTATCACTACTTGCCATATTGTTCTCCCTGAACAGATTAGAAATAGCTTGGTCTATATGACAGTATTTTCTGCTTTGACTATTTACACCAATGAACTCTTAAATTCAAAGTAGTTTTCATCCCTGTAACAGATTCATCTGCTCATACGGGAACCACTGTTGTTAATAGTCCTGAGCAATCCACTGCAGACAGAAATTTGCCTCATCAAAACTTACGCAAACTAATATACGTGCTCGTGTACCACATTTATATCAAATGATACACACTCTTAAGGCTCTCTTTTTGGCCTTTTGTGGTATGGCTGCCATACCACAGCAGGGCAGTGATTTGTTTTGTATAACAAAGATTAAGAAACATTAAGAATAATTCAGCTCTCAAGAGAAAAAGAGTTGCCAATTCTGAGCTTAACTCATCATGCAAGTGCCATAAAACATTTTTTTACTTCTATTCTAGTTCAGGATAAACATGATTACTTTTCCATTTTAAGTATTCCCAAGAGTTCTATAATTAACATCTACTTTCCATTAAGAAGTGAATCTTAATTACTGTATTTCTGGTGTATTTGGTCAAGCACAAAGACTGTGTCAATATCACTTTGACTCCTCTTAACTTAATCATCCATAGAAAACAGAAAGAAGAAAAATTCTTTCAGGGAAGAACAGTTTTCCAAATCAGCATAATGTTGGGTTGAGAGAAAACAGGCTCTTTGTTTTTAAAGCCAGCCTTACAAATAACACCAAGGCTCCCCACCTATACTCTCACAAACTCCACCTTTCCTCCACTTGGGGACTAGGAGTGGGATATGTGTACAAAACATCATGTCAATAGAAACTGAAATACTACTAGCTGTCTACCAGCAGACCAAAACCCAAAGTGCACAGACAAAAAGGCTAATAGGGCTTTTGAAGCGCGTCACTTCAACCCAGAGCTGCAACGATTCCTCCTGTCYTTATATAAAGAAAGCAAGCTGCAAAAGGAAACACTTAAAAATCCCAGCTGAAAACAAACACACAGCCAAACTTACAAGGTCTTTTTGCAAGGCCTAGAAAATAACTATTTTCCATAGAYGCAACAGCTAAATGACAATCCTAATGAATAAAGCATATTTTACAAGCACTGTGTCTACTAACGTACTCTCAGCRTGAAGTGGCAGACTCAGACTACCCCCGCCTAAAAATTTTAACAATAACTTTTTGAAGTCATAGGCTGTTTAGAGACCAGAAAGGAGATTCCACCAGTAACACTTTTTTTTTTTTTAAACACTTCAGGTGGTTTCTGTCATTAAGCTATCTGTTGGCATGTGCTCCAGAGCAAACATGGGAAAAAACAGTTGCTCTTTAAAGCCTGTATATAGCCCTTAACAGGAAAAAAAAACAAAAGTATTGAACTTGGGGGGAGTGGGCATTGTCTTCCAATTACATATAGTCTTTAAGATGAATGTTCAGACAATATAATAAAGCAGTGAAGAAAGACCTGTTCTCCACTGTACTGCACAGGTAGATACTACGTTATTTTTATCTGACATTGGTGTAGCAAAAATCTACCCATGAACCAGTTTACTTGATCTGGCAGTAAGCMATACATGATACAGTAAGAATGTGGKTTTTGTTTTACACRCTTCTCCTAAGAATGTGAAGGCAATCCATAACACCTGTGAAAGGCACTGTTAGAAAAGGGTTAAAATGCATTCACAAATGCAAAATGAAGCTTCTACCRCACACACTATAAACTCTTCAGAAAGGGTCATAAAAATATTCATCTCAAAACTATTTAATCTTTCACGGTAAGGTCAATAATGAAGTGCTGAAGTATGTTAAGACCACCTTGAAGAGGAATACAATTTAATAACCAGATTTGTTTCATTAAGTCACAGAATAATTATGAAGCATGTGTTTTTAGAAAAAGTACAAATATGAAGGAGACCTTTACTTGTAAAGAAAGTYTGTCCTATAAGCATTTTAGCTTCTTCAATCGCTTGTTGTTTTTTGTTTTTAAATCAGATTTACCTTCTAAAATAGCCTTAATTAACAAATTGATGTGATTCCCTCTATCACTGAATTGCACAGAAAGTCTCTCGTCTCCAAAGGGACACTTAAGCTTCCCCCTGGAGAAGGACTCCAAGCCTTCCTGCACAAAGCCTATTGTTTTTGCTACTCAGAATTCACAGAAACTTGAAGATAAGGCAGAGGGAGTGGTGTGAAATAAACAACAGATAAATTATGCTTTTGTAGGTTATATCATTCTAATATTCCTCTACCTTCAAGAATTCGAAGATGAAATACGGAGGAAAAAAAACTATAGGAAGACTGCAGTTTCCCTAGTGACAGTAACAGTCTCAGACAAGACTGAAGAACTGTTACGTTGGTACCCAAATCCTTGAGATTATGTCTTTCCTGAGGATAAAAAAAAAAAAAAAAAAGACAACACACACACACACACACCAAAAAAACCCAGAACAAGTTACAACATTTCTAGGTGCTGCTTATGTTACTTCAGTTTGTATAATCACACCTATGTGCAAATGTTCTTGATTCTCTGTGTAYCGAGTACTGAGTTTCAGCTCTAATGTACCAAATGGCAGAAAAGAAACAAGAGTCATGAGCAGCATGAAAATATAACCCATTTGTCAGAACAATCTCTTCCATCGTTCCAGAAACCTAAAGGTCTGTCTTAAAATTAAAGATTCAGCTTTATTATCCCTGGATTTTCCAAGAGAAAGTATTCTACCCAAGCTATCAACCTTTTTTCCCTTATTTACAACCTTCTGTAAGTTTTGCCAATATAGATCCAGACCCCTACCAGAAGAATACAAACACTCTTGAGTTTTGTTTTTCTCTGCCCTTTTTCTCTGGCTTTTCCAATAAAACATAGGAAACCCTTGAAAAGGGGAGGTCGGCTTCTTGTTTGCCTCGTCTGGCTTTGGTGCAGACTGGAGCAGATCAAATCCATAGATGGGATAAGTTTGTTCTTATCCTGGAAGCAACAAGGTGCCCAAGGAAATAACATCGCAGAGTATAGAGCAGAGGATGTCAAGAGAGAGCATGCCAAGAAGAAGGAGCAGCACAGAAGGGATTAAAGACTTTCAGAAGGAATGGGAAGTAGATTCTCARCCAAGTTTCAGAGGCAACATAAAAAAAAAAAAGCTCTTGCCAAGAGCCCTGTGAAGGTACAGCACAGCCTGCTGCAACTTGGGATACTACCACACTCCTGCACAGAAAGGAGTGGATAAAAATGATAAAAGGGTTGGTAAATAACTATGTCCCATCTTGAAGGAAGTTAAACTAGAATTGAGACCTTCCTAGCCCGCAGCCTCAGAAAGGTTTTGCGATTTAGAGTTAGGGGCACTCTGGAGAAGTGCTGGTGGGCTGCACCCCCACTCTAGCCAACAGAGTTCATACCTCATTTAAAGCCTGGATTCAGCATGAGAAGGCTTTGTACATGCAAGACCTTAATAAACTTCTATTTCTGTCAACAAGCCATTTCTCCCACTCCATCAACCTATTGATCATTCAGTTAAATGACACCACATTATTGAAGACTGAATTGGTGTATTTTGTGGAGGGAGTCCTTCCTCTTTCCACATACTTATCTTTGGGTTGAGTGTACGTACATAGGTATATACACATCAGTGGCTTGATTTGTGTTAATATTGGCCCAAGAAACTTAAATAAAAGCAAGACAAGTCTATTTTCCTGCTCAGAAACAGGAACAGTTAAATCTTGCTCATTGCCAACAGA
This sequence comes from Oceanodroma leucorhoa, assembly GCA_030449065.1. Taxonomy (NCBI): domain Eukaryota; kingdom Metazoa; phylum Chordata; class Aves; order Procellariiformes; genus Oceanodroma; species Oceanodroma leucorhoa. Next base: position 6,696,298 of record JASVER010000048.1, read on the forward strand.
AATTTCTGCTCCCCCCCCCCCCCCTTCTGCTCTTGAAGACCAGTGGTAGGGACCCAGCAATTCCTACAGGCGTTCAGTTCCAGTGCTTCACGCTCTCTATTATTAGGACTATCAAGCAGTATTGCTATGATTTAAGCACATTTCTTTTTGCCAYTGTGGGCATGGAGAACAGGCTGTTCATCTTTCTCAACAGTCTTCTACATATCTGAGGACTTAAACCCTTCTCTAGCCTTTTCTTTAGGCTTAGCATTTCTAGTTTAGTACTAGGT
>JASVER010000048.1:6696571-6706757 GCA_030449065.1 Oceanodroma leucorhoa
ACCTAGTACTAGGCTAGACAGTAGGGCTCTGATAATTACCTCTCCAACCAGCCCACGTTCTTCCTCAAGTGCTGTGCCCAAAACCCGATGGAGATCCCCAGCAGAGACAAGATCAGTGTTCGGTGCAGGTACAGTGTCATTTCACATGTTYTGAAGGCTCTACAACTCCCTTCTTCATCCCTCCCAACGTAGAGGCACTAGGTTTTAGCACAGAAGCATAACACTACTGACTACATCAATCTGTAATCCCTTCACTACTGTAATCCCTAGATCCTTTTCTTGGAAACTGCCGTGAGGCTTGTTCTTTTCCATTTAATGTTTGACTAGCTGATTACTCCTGCCTAACTGTATTAACTTTCACTTGGCTCCTCCAAATTCTTCCTCCTTCCAAAAAAGTTTACCAATTTTGAACTCTAACCTTGTCCTCCCTCTTGCAGCTTTAAGTCATGTGAAAATTTAACAAATTAGCTTGCTCTGTCATCCAGGCTGTGACATCTAATCGAAGTTTACTCAGAATACACAAGTGCAAAATCCCACACAAAGYAGCCTTTAATATCATCGTCTTTACTTCTTCTCTCAACACTTAACCATCCCTTTTCATAGCCATCCTATGTCAGTTAAGACCACATTTCCCTATTTCCTTACAAGAGTGTAATGGGATGGTAGTTGAGGAAAGAATAAGGGAAGTTCTTTTTTTTTTCTATGAAACTTTTTTAGCTACTAAGGAAATTAGAATGGTGTGAAAAATATTTCCTTGACAATTCCATATCAATTAACCCTCCTACCCACATTACCTTTCAGAAGAAGTTAGAAAAAAAAAAGTTTGTTTGCTCAGCCCTCAATTTTTCCAGGAACCAAAGCCAAGCTGACTACTTTTATACATCCCTCACTCCTCCCCTCCTCCCATTTAAAATATTTTGGGTTTTTCTAGTCCTCCTTGTACCTCATCTCTCCTCAAATTCTCAAAATTAACCAACAGTTCTGAAATTGTTTCAGCCAAGATAAAACTCACCACACAGAACTGATTTGAAAACATTTAACGATGAAGTACTTTTAGCCTGCCCTTTGCTGAGCCTAGCTGATCTTTTATCCTCTCAGTATTAGGACGAAGGACCATAACATGCAACCCTTCTCACTGAAAAAGGACCAGAGAAAGCACGTTTGAGATACGACACCGAGTTCACAAAGTTAAGATGAATCAGTGAACCTCTCCTTRTAGCATGCTTCCCCAAAGACCATGAAAAGGCTTTTAAACTCAAAAGAAGGAAGTTTTAATACAACACTCTCCAGCTACAGGAAATGTGGAAGCAGCTAGGTAAGACAGAAAGAGCTCATCAATCGCKCTTTCCAAATGCTGCATTTTCAAAAGGCGGTACACCTCAGTGGAAAAAAGAAATCCAAGACTCCCTTTAGTCATCTTTTTACTGCTACCATGCCTACACAAGGACTGCTTTTATTTTTTTGTATRTTCTTCTAGCTGCGTCACATTTTGTGCAATGGTGTATCTTTAACAAGGCTTCAGGTAAGGAAATGCCTAGAATAGTAAATGCAAAGSGGGTGCTCAAGTGGGAAGAAGCTTCCCTTGGTTATTCAGTTAATTTCTGAAAGACACGAGCATTCCGGTATCAAACTTAAATCATTTAAATGTGTGCTTTAACAACTGCCTGACAGAAGCTTTTCAGAAATTATGGCATTCAGGAAAATAACATAAGACAAAACCACTCTGATCTCAGTTCTGCTTAGTACATATAAATTACCTCAAACTGGTGCATGGCAGTATGTGTCAGAGTTCCCCGCTACCAGTGCTGTAGATTCAACTTTAATCCACTGTTGCCACCAAAACTATTTGGTAGTCGTGTACTCCTGACAATGACTGTCAACTGCATTCAAAGCAGAAGACTTTAATACCAGATTTCACATAACTACTGGAAGGAAACGGCGTCCCATTTTACAAGGACCAAATGCAATAACCATCCAGAAAGAAAATGTGAAGCATAGGTATAATTTCAGAACCACTTTTTCCAAGCAGAATGATAAATGAAGGCAACCAAACACATCTTTCATCAAAAGTACCTGACTTTAGATTAGTAGTACACAAGAATTCAGTCATTGGAAGGAGTCATACAGGGCTTTGATGAAGAAAGATTACTTACTTCTACATGTTGAGGAAAGATGTGTCAATTACGGGGGAGAAAGATACTTATCCTTTTAAGTTAGACTCCGAAGTAATTTAAAAGTACACATATAACACCCTTAAAAACTGACGTTTAAAAACAGAAGCATTTGACAAAATCCTAATCAGACTGGCAGGAACTATTATAAAGCCCCTTTTTATGTATTGCAAGTCAATGATAAAAGATCCAGCTCTCTTGTTGCAGGATTGAACTTTTAAAAGGCTTTTCACCACATTTTAATTAACATTCCCAATGGCCCTTGTAATCCTAAAAACAGTATGTCATGCCCTGCCTAACCTAGATCATTAAAAAAAGCTGTCTTTAATTAAAATACGTTTAGCTAATTCTTGAAGATGTTACAAACACTATTCTTTGCAAGCTGCCAGCAAGAGCTCGCAATGAACTTGTTTTGTGGTTTTGTTAAAATATTCATTGCTAAGGAGCGCATTATCTATACGGATAAATTGCTACATGCGTTAATCTCTAAATAAAATGTAAATATTAGCAGGTGRGTAATTTTTTTTATTTCCTTGACAACACTGGAAACACTCTGCACTGCCCAATAAGCAATACTTATGTAAGATATTATAATATACCACAGCAGAACAAACGTTTAGGCAAAGAAAGGTTTTATGCATAATATTACATTTTTCCCTTATGGCAGAATACAGACCACCTGACCAAATTAAAGTGCATATGATGGCAATATCCATCAGCCAACCAAATAACTTTTAGGATATTTTTTTAAAAAAGCACATTCGAAGCCCCATCATATACATGGTGATTGGCAAGTTCACTCCTGCTGAAAAACCAAGGCCAAATTCTCTACACTGCATTCCCTAAACACCATTTCATTTCTTTCTYTGCAAAGACTCTACAAAACGTAAATCATGAGACAAAAATGATATTGCACTTAAGCATCAAGAAAAAAAAAGGAAAAAGCATAAGAGCTACCCCTGACTGCAGATGTACAATATAAATCCTGCTGGTACTTTAATAATTCCAGTGGTAGGCTGACAGCGGAACCTAGGAGAGCAAGTGATGTAACATTATAAGATAAGTAATGCCATGTATAAATCTAGACTTTCCCAGACTTACTAGATTCCTTTCTCCTTCAGCACAAGCAGAYTTCCTCTTTTTATGATTTAATACACTATAACAAAGATATTCATCAAAAAGAGTAACTCATCTTCGCCCCAGCATCGTTAAGCATAGTGGGCCTAGCAATGATGTTTGAAGAATGATATGGTGCTTCAGATTCACCCTGGCCTATAAGGGAAGGGGCTATGTTCTGAGATACATAAGGGAGACCCATCCTTTTCTTTACGATGCGGGGAAACAACCCATACAGAMCCCCTTTCCCCCTTTACTAAAAAGGGCTTATTCTGTGCTGCAGAAAGACAGAAAACTRCTTGTTCAAGCAAATTCTCCTGAAAGAGAACGGCGTAAAGCCGGATGCTTTTGTCCTTCTCTTCTCTTTAGTTGTGTCAATCCTGTGCGCAGGTGCCTTCTTACAATACAGGCCAAGCAGGCAACACTGAGTGAACATTAACAGCCTAGAATACCACCGGAAAACCTGYACCCTCCATCATTCTCCTCAATAAAATTGTAAGTTTTGAGAACTTATTCTTTATGGTCCATTGCAAAGAGCACCTATCAATACCAACAAGCCTACATTCAGGCTGTCATCAACACACAGATGGCAGCTTCTAGTTATAAGAAAGTCCRCTCTGCCTTTTTGCTCCATGTTTTTCAAAAGGCATCCATCTAGAAATATGAAGCTGTGAAAAAGCTAAGTATTTTTGCATATTATTCTCTAATGGTTTAATGTTACTGAGTTGAGAAGGTTTTTGACACCATGTACTAACAAGAACACAAAAGTCAAGATACTCATCATTATCATAGGAATTACTGTAACGTAGAAAGAAATAATATATGTTTCAAGACTTTGCCTTTGGTAACTTAGGAGTATCCTTCCTTTTCAGACAGCACAGTCAATAAACAAAGAACAAATTCAAGCAAAGCAAACTACATTTTGCAATGATACTTTTACAGCTTTGTCTACACTTCCAGTTACCTTTCACTTGTTAATGACAAATTATTGTTGGCTTAATCTTAACTGACCTTCCTGACAGACCTAAAGCAAGAAATTATATTTTAAAAAAAATTAGCCCATTAAAAAAAAGTATGCGGAAATAGAATTAGGAAAAAAGTATCCCAATAGAGTACAGTGTGCCTGCAGTAAAACACTGAAAAGTAAGCATCCATGCATTTACTCTAACRGCTCTTTCTGTAAGTGATACCATCTCCTCATATATTATTAAACAATGGGAAGGAAAACAAGATAATGATCAACAGCAAAATCCAAACACAGATTGTAATCTCAAATACCAAACGTCTTCGGAGATGCATTTACATCCAGTGTTCAGTTGCATGGCCTTTCTAACACCTCTAGGGAGTTAGAAATTTTTACCTGAATTTTGAATGCATGAAAGCAACTTTCCTATTTACAGTGTTGCTGCTTTTAATTGTCGTAAGTTCTGTGTCAATGGGTCCCTTCAACAGCCAGCTAACAAGTGCTGCCACGCTGAGTCACAACCCTTATACCCCTTTACTAAGGAGTTCCATTAAGCTTGGAAAATTGAAGTAGAAAAGATGGCACAAACTCCTCTTGCAGCAGTTTCCCCTAAAGCACGGTTCACTATAACCGTTCACTATAACCATTTCTCGTGGTACACTTGTGCAACTTCTCCAGAAAGAAATCGCCACCAAGGAGATGTGGAGATGTTCCTCTCTCGTCTAGTCCGGAGTTTCACTGTTAGACCGTTACCTTCTGACAAGGTTTTCTTGATCTGCCTTAAGCCACCTTAACCCTATACTTAAACCTAGAAAACTGTCAACCAGCCATACTTCAAAAACAAGTTCTATTGGACTTTTTATTCCTCCCGGTGTGCAAGAAAAAAAGAATCCTTTATAAGCACTAAGACCAAAATTCGGATTTCTTTCAAGTTGCTTAAATACAACCCTTGGGTTTTATAGAACTCACTTCTAGAAACTGAGTCCCACAAACCTCTCACCTTCTGCAAGGAACATCCTTTCAGAGAGATTTTGCTTTTATAATCAAAGGAAAAGCAAGTCAGACCATCTAATGCCATATATTCGAGTTAAGTCAATGACGGAACTACTCTGAATATGCTACCTGCAAAATTTCTTTTCATAACCATTTCAGAGGAAGAGCTTAAAGGATTTCATCAACCTTTTCCTTTTTTTGTGGAATCACCAAAGCCATTTCTCTCATTTCAGAAAACTATCTGTTTTCATTCAAATAGCCAATCTCTAACTGACACATCTCTYTAAGCCTGCATAGGATTTAAAAATGGTACTGTGTTTTACTTGATACAAAGGACAAAACATTCTTGCATACGATAACCCCTTTCTATTGCTCTTGACGACAGAAATAAGCAAGAATGATAATAAGGTAAAACCTTTTCGACTTAAACTCCAGGCACAGAAGTTACCTTAATCAAAATCTCTTGGGATTAGTTGTTCAATATATGATCTAACAGCAGAGCTAWGATGCTTTCAGGGTGATAACTGTCATCAGCGTAGCAAGCACTACGAAAACCRATGTGCACTCTACCCCCTAACAAAGCCTTCATCCAGTGTCAAACTTCTCTTTTCTMATCTGTCAAAATAAGCCAAAGTGATTACCTTTCATATTAAATTAACAGTATGCCAGGAGATTTTATTTTTTTTTGCCCATTCCAGCCTATTTTTGAATGCTTTGTATGGCTCTTATTCCCCTGCAATTTTCTTTCTCATACTTCAAGGAAAAAGATAAAATTAGTTTCTTTGCTTGTAACTTCACAGCCCTGGCTGAAACCCCATTACTGGAGTACCCAATTTACAGTTGTCAGCTCTGGTAGCTTTTAYAGTAATCTGACTTCAGAGTGCTTATAGTTTTCATATTCTTCCTGATCAAGTATGAAAGAGAAAAGAATGGCAAGCAATTTTTACTTATTTTTAACATTAGCAGTGCTTCCTTCRGAAAGCACATCAGTTACAGAGGACCAGAATTCAATTATTTGGGTTTTGGTGGGGTTTTTTGTTTTGTGGTGGGTTTTTTTGTTGTTGTTGTTGTTGGGTTTTTTGTTGTTTTGTTTTGTTTTTTAATTCTTCCAGTGACCATTTTCATTACTTTATCAAATCGGTCTGAGAAAAGATACATCTAGCATTTCTACAAAAGATTACTAGAGGGCACTGTAAAGACACCTACAAAAGGAAGAAAATTTATTTCTGTTCATCATCATGAACAATAGTACTTTGACTTTTCCACAGAAATAGCTACCATATGTTAGCTACTGACAATACTACATTTGTTATACTAGGTGAAGAGGAATTTCCATTTTTTCTGGAGTAATGGATTTCTTTTTCTAGAGTTCCAGTCTTCTGGGCACTCAGGCACATAATTTATCTCTCCAGATATGTGCAACAGTAAAAACAGACAATGGCTTTCAAAGGTTAAAAACCAGAAAACCCACTTGTAAGATTTGAGATACACATTGTGCACAATGCAGGCAAGATGCTAAACATCTAGCAAAAGATTCCTCCATCTTATCCTCCTTACACCCTGTCTGGGCTTCAACCAAACCACCCAATGCTCACCCAGGGCTCCGGGTGCTCAGACTTGATTAACCAGTTTGCCCAAACCCTCACAAGGGCTAGACAAGCGGTTTAGTTCCCTGTGGAGATTCCCTGTTGGTTTGCAAACCAAGCCCAGATAATCAGGGAGAAGATTCCTTGCCTCAGTCTTTTTTTTTTTTTTTTTTTTTTTTTTTGCGCCAGACTGGTACTTCAAAAATGGTTTAGAATATAAATACAGAAAAAAATCCCCACACATCACAAGAGAATTATTTGCTGAAACCAATTACTTAAATTTTTTCCAAGTAGTAAACACACTGCGGTATCCAAGAAGTCTGCATGAAGGGTAAAGTAATGTTACTGTTTCTCAGATGCCAACAAGGTTACGGGGCACCCAACAGAACATATTCGATGTAGCAAATTCTTTTAAAGATGCACTTTAAGTGAGACAAGAGTTGCACTTCAGTGACCCATCTCCCTGCCTGCTGTGGATTTCCTCCAGCCCACCTATTCAATTCACTGCTTCAGGGTGATTACAGAGATTACAAAGGATGCTTGCAGGAGAAGTGTGAAGGGCAAGGGGGAACGCTGTTATAAMGTCAGGGGTGCTCCAATCACAGGCAACAGTCAAAAATGGCATACAGGAAGATATATGAGGAGGAAAAGAAAAAAMCTAGTTTCTACAGGAAGCTTAAAGTGAAAAAAGGGTTGAACATTAAAAAAAAAGATGCAAGCAAGAACCAAACTGAAAGTTGCTGAACATCATTTCCAGTGTCYTTCTAAAGAGAGAGACCTCTGTCATGCTTCATAAAAGAGGAAAAAATTCTTAACAAATACCTTTTAATGCTAGATCAAGCAAAGACTATCTAAGAGGACCTGGAAACAGAACAGCTGCATCAGATCAGAGCAAAAAGAATCCCTTTAACTCAGTGTCTTGTCACAGCACAGTCGAGAGCAGATGCTTGGGAGCACCTCAGAACAGAATAAACATACAGCAAAACCTTCCCAAATTCAGCCTCTGAGCATCTTGCCACTTGCGACTGAGGGACTTCACAGCCAGAAGTGGGTTTTGTTCTTTAACTCAATAGCTCTCGGAGAAAAAGTACCAGCAATCTCTGCTGGCACCTCTGAACTGCCCTGTGGGGATGAGAGGAAAGAGGGAAGGGGAGAGGGCAAAAGAATACGAGTTTCAGCATTCAATTTGAGGGTCCCTAATTTAAGGGACTAATTCTGAAAGATTAAGACAACCGGTTAATTCTGTACACTCGGCATAGCTAATTGTACAGCCTGTTTCACTCTTGTGGTTTCCTGCGCTAGTAAAGGACTGTCCAATCCCACTATTGGTCCACAGTATATAAAAATATAATAACCTTAGCAATTTATAAGTGAGGATTTAATCGATCTTTCAGGATACTAGTGAAAAAATGAGAACAGTAGAAAGGTAAGGAAAAGATGTACATAACAAACACTACTATAAACATGCTGCAATGAATCACATTTTAAAAACATATTTACACTAGTTTTTCTATCCCATAAAATTCAACATTTGCAGCAGAGTTCGTAACATGGGTAAATTAAGTTGCAACAAAACTGACCCTTCACAAATTTAAGTCATAACACTACTCGCATAAAAGCAAGCTGACAAACCATAAAGTTCAAAATAGCAAGTTTTTTAGCAGAAAGGTGCATAGCCAGATGATAGGCACATAATCAGTCACGTGGAAAGGGACAGAGATGCAGCATGTGCCCTCAAGCACCATGGAAAACCACAGCCCATTCCAGCTCTGGCACCACCGAGATGAATAATGTATCAGGGAACTGGAGGAAATAACAGATAACCAGTAGTATCACCCATTTGTTCAGATATCCTACTGAGCGTAAGGGTTTGCTGTATTTGTTGTTTGAGAAGCCCAAAACTAAAAACTGTACAGTCTAAAAATAAAAACCTTAAGAGATGCCCATCTGTGTTCCAGTGAAACACAATCCTCTGACACAGAGTCTCTCTGTTGACCACTGCACAGCATCAGAGCACCCACGCTAACTGAACACTATGCAAAGCCTTCACCAGACTCTGCGTAGTCCAAGTTCTCAATGTTTTTACCCCCCTATCCATCTCTCTGTTTATTTTTAAATTGTGGGTTGACTGTTCATGTTTGAAGACCCTAACTGAGGTAGAGTATTTGATGGTCACTGAGGAAAAGCTACTGTAATTAAAGTTAAATTCATTTCTCTAGCAAGAGAGAAAAATCGCACACTCAACACTAACTGAACTACAGAAGAACAAGCAAGACACTTTACGCTAGACAAGGAGAGGATTAGAAATTTGCTTGGTTTCAATCCCTTGGAAAATATTTAAATCACAAGGTTCCTTCTTCAAGTTGTCTTCCAATGAAATGGAGAACAGAGGCAAAAAGTATTTGGATTCTCTACCCCAGTAACGCCCACCCGTGTCCAAGTGMGCCCACTCGCAGATTGAAGCCCGCGGTCATAACCTGCATCGGCAAATCACRCAGGGGAGAAGAGCTTGCCACACACGAAACATCATTCAGAGAAAATACTCAACTGGCAAAGAAAATAGAGGAAAAGGCAGCTTTACTATTACAACCAGTGTCTCGACCACACAGTAAGCAGCAGCAATATTTTTTTATGCTTAATTTTTATATTACTRCACTGCTCAGTAAGAGCACTGTACAAAAAGACAAGACAACAGGTATACGTATTAAACAGCCATACCATCCCCTTGTAGAGATACTTCACAGTGTTACATATGTGGTTGTGGGTACCACTGCACCATCACGTGAACATGAACTTCTGTCCAGTGATAGGATCGTTGGCAAAGATATTTTAAAGTTGAACACTTATAGCCATAATATAGTAGCAAACACCTAGAAGTCTACCTAAACTACCTTGGTGAATTTTAAGCGACAAATCATTAAGTCATGTAACTCCATGYCTTTTAATGATTTTTAATTTATATTTACACATGCCCCTAAATATATATATATATATGTATATATAAAAACTTTATCCATACAGTTATACATAAATACACACACCAATAGTCATGTATACCTACCACTGTCCTCTATACCTGATTTTTCAAACCTCAATTATTTTTTCAAGACAAGCATTTAAAAATTATAAAAAACATCAAAAACATCAACCAAACACTTCTTACTAGTACCATCAATGAATCAGCCATATAAAAAATTAATATATAATATGGCTTACAAAAACAGAATGTTACTGAACCAGATTTCAGGAAAACTTAGCAGATCCATAACTGGTAAAAAATGAAGAGATACTTGCAGATGCAGAAATTAAAATCTGATATCCAGATCAGCTCCAACAGTTAAAAAAAAAAAAAAAAA